>JARHVA010000262.1:1967500-2530000 GCA_037957365.1 Torreya grandis | reverse complement strand
AGCACCTCCCTATCATATACATGATTAAGATGGATTTCATCCTTATCACTAGGCTCATGGCCTTAATTGATATTGAGTCAAGATTGATGATTTACCACATTGGCCTTAATGACCTTATATGGGTCTCATTCTTTGTGCTCTGCTTTACCTTCACCATCATTTTATATAATGAAGGTAGACTTTTATATATGTGGTGGTGGATGGCAATAGGAAAGGCTGGGCAGGCCTTCTATTGACAGTTAAAATAAAGGCCAAAGATGCCTTCTATCAATTGATAGGTGATCTCTTGCTTGGCCAACCAATCTAGAACCTGATAGGGAAAATGAAGAGGGGCCTTATGAATACCCACCACCTAAATCATGGTATCATCCGCAGTATAAGTAGTCACTAATAAGGTAAAGAGATTACCTGATTTCATTGGAAAGTTTGGGCATAGCTATCTCATTGATAATCATATAAACCACCAGGTAGTAAGATTCACATATTTCTTGGATGTGATTCTGGTAATGGTGGCCATATAGTTTATATAACACCACCAGGATCATTGTGCCCCCAGGAGTCCAAGGTGGAAAATCATAGGGCTTAAACACTATAGTACTAAAGACATCATCTACTAGATAGCTCATCATATATAAATTAATGACATTTCATGCTTCCATGATGTGGTGCACTAGCCAGAAGTTGATAGCACTCCTAAGGTCTGAGATCTCCTTACCTTTTAGTATGATGGGAAGTAATGGCACCTAAAGGAGATCTACATGTAAGTAGACACCCAAAATAATGATCAAGCAAGTTCATCCCGACATGGACACCCTCCTTGAAGGTGCATACCATGTAGGAATCAATGTATTCTTTGTTTACCCACTTAGCATCGAGGTTCTCTACTCAATCCTTCAAAACCTCATAAATCTAATAAGTGTTAACCCATGTATCGACTGTGGTCGAGTCATAAATGACTGTGAACCCTAGGAAGTTTTAGTATGCCTTGAAAGTAACTCTTGAGATGTTTGTAATTTTATATTTGGGGACCTATGGAGTGCATAAAATCATTGGCACCATGCTGCACTCACTTGGATTTTAGGAACATATTGCCAAAGAGGTTGGTGAAGGGAAAACCTTTGGTTTGGTTACATCTTTATGTAACCCACATTTTTTGTATGCCTGAGGGAATCTTAAAACTTGGCCCCATCTTCATCATCATTGGAGGTAGACTTCGGCACAACTTCAATCACTTTGAACATTTTGTAATAGTTCTTAAATCAGGTTAATTTCTCAGGTAAGGTGGTGTCTCTATATTCAAGCTTAGCCTTGGGGTTAGAGGATGAAGTAGCCATTGAATAAAGAGGGAAATACTAATAACAACTAACTCTGAGGAATGAATCCATAGAGGACACATGAATGAGCTGAAAGTAAAGAGGTAAACTTTGAGTAATTGGTAGTGAATAATGGTAAATCAACTTGACTTGGTTCACTTATAGGGATGTGCACATATCTCCTGCATTGATGGCCTTTTATGGCTCACCTAGTGTGAATTCAAATTTGAGTTGGTGGTAAGAACCACCTATTCATTTATTGATATGGAATTAACTTAGGAAATTAAAATTTTCCCCACCTTTTAGATTTGGTGACTATGATGAGACATCTCAAATTGTCTAATCAAGGCCTAGTTTCCCCTTTAGTTAATGTAAGGAATATGGTAGGCACAAGGCTACTTTGTCATCGTGGTATCTTGATTTACTTCAGATTATGCCAGGTGTCTATCTTTGGTTGGTTTTACATGTGGCTAGTGCCATCTAATCATGGATAAGTGTCACACTTTACCTTCTTGAGAGCTATAATGGGCCACTTAGAGTGTTGGGGTGATACATGGCATCCTTTGAGTGGTCTCTGAATTTGATTGTACTTTTTGTAACCATCTCAAAGATCATGGGAATTTAATACTAATTTATATAAAAGTGCCACATGGCATGAGTTGGTATGTTAGGTTCTCCTAGGTTTTGACATCTATGATAAGTTTGGGAGATTGATAGCTCTGATAGGATCCATGTGGTGCTTCCTAATTTGGTCAGGCTCTCTTAGGCTCTGACATCTCTGACAAGTTTGGGAGACTAAAAAATATGATAGGATCCACATGGTACTTCCTCATTTGGTCAGGCTCTCTTGGGATTTGACATATCTGACAAGTCCAAGAGACTAAAAACTCTGACATGATTTATGTGGTGCTTCTTCATTCATCAGGCTCTCTTAGGATCTGACATCTCTGACAGGTTCAAGAGAATAATAAATCTAATAAATGGACCACATAGTGCTTCCTCATTCATCAATATTTTTTGTGGGATTTATTAAAATTTATTAAGTTAAAATAAATCCACGTAAATAATTAAAATCTTACTTGCCTATCAACAAAGATTTGAGAAGTTATGAGGACTCTAGGAGATTGTAACTCTAGGGAAACCAAACATGAGTCCATATCTACAGAAAAAATAGTTAGTATAATAGAATATTTATAAGTATTATAACTCTTATGACTTTTTATAATGTGTTAAGTACTTGCCTATGCTTAAACATCATAAAACTAATGGATTTTTGGTAGATACCAGCTCTCCATTATAAATATTATTAAGCACTCGACAGACCAAGATGAAACAAGCGTTTAGAAATGTTGAAGGTCTAAGGCCGATGTGGAAGGAATTAAAACTCTTGGAAGCCTTTATTTAATAATTTTTAGAGGGGTCCCTCAATTTTTAATTAAGGGAGGTGTGTTGGCCATAATGAATGGTGACTTTGAGGGGAAAACATTGCTCTAATGTATAGAACCTAGACTACAATCATCCAATATTGAACATCGAGACAAGCAAGCTGAATTTTGCCTAATTCACCTTGAGTATGAAAATTTCTCAAGTCTATTTTAATAAATAACATATTGGGTTGTAACTCCTCTCAAGGCTATTTTTTGCATTAGTGAGGGATTTCTTTTAATTGGAGTTCTTCAGTGAGATCAAGCACGCTTGGGATATTAAAATGTTTTTGAAGGGATATGCATTTCATATAATTTTGGCTAGGGGGAGTGTTTGAGAATTAATTTTCTTCCATTTGGGCATATATAGCCCTGATAGAGATGTTTTTGGTCTCATTTTTGGCCTTGCTCCATTGTTAGGCAGTTCAAAAATCCTGCGATGGAGATTGTCGAAAACACCCTTTTTGAGGGAGAAACTTAACATATATTTTTAAGATTTAAACTTCCTTTGATCTAATATTTGATGTCTAATTTTTTAGGGTTGAATACAGTGTGCCCAATATTGATAGTATCCTCAATAGACTTCAAATATCTAGATGAACTTTTAATTATTCAATTATTCATAGTATCCTTGCTCTTTTCTTTTGAAGTGCTTGTGATGGCCTTGGATAGAGTATATATTTTATAAATTAACTTGATCAATATTAAATCAATGGATTCTAATTTTATTAGTGTTTCTTGAAGGATTACCTTGCTTATCACTATGTTCAATACTAGAGATTTGCCTTTTGTTTCCCAATTCTAGGACTAGTTTTCATTATTCAGTCATCCTTTGGAGCATTCATCACCTTCTATGATCTCAGTTATTTTTCTTGAATCATTTGGGGTGAGGTAACCATTTCATGAGGGGAGATTTAAGATAAAAATTATGGGAAGGTCGATAACAAACACATAAAACATATAACCGAAACAAACAACTAAAGTAAACACCCAACATAAGCAAAGAAATGATGAAAACAAACACACAACAAAAGTAAATTATGCCTAATCTAATATATACATTTCCACCCTTATAAAATTTATTTATAGATTACAACTGAATGGATAGCCAAAAAGTATTGCTTTAGGAATTGTCCATTTATAGGCAATGGGAGGTCTTGCCTTCAAAGTTTTTGAGGTGAAATGAATTTTGTATGAATATCTCAAAGATCTGATACAGGCCAATATATAATAGGTCAAACTTGGAATTTTGGATTTTATTTTCATGGGATTTATCCCATATTTTTACCAAATTAGATATCCTAAAGGACTTCACTTTTGACCTCTTGTCAAACCACTTTTTGACTTCACCTTGGTTCTTACTAAAATTCTATAGGGCCTCTTCTTGAGCATCTTCTAATTGGATGATGTTTAATAGCCTCTATTGTGTCTTTTTACTTAGCTTCACATAACTAAGTATTAGTTATGTTCCCAATAGAAATAATATGCTAACAATATTGTGTATTGGCATATCACATGAGGGGTAACCTTGTGCACTCACCTGAGGCACATAACAGGGACCTATCCCCTTCGATTTTGCCACACGATGGAGTTTCAAAAAATCTTACTTAAACACTTGAGCTACTATATTTATCCATTATCATTATCATCATTGTTCTAGAGTTAGCCATTTGATCAATCCATATAATGTGTATAATTATTAATAAAAAAACAAACTTAACACTATAGAGATCAATACATCACAATTTGCAAATAAGAACTAGTTCTATTGCTTTCATTTAATAAAGCTACCAAGTTACATTGTATTTACATAATCTCTTTAGATCCATATATTGATAACCATTCCACACATCCAATAGTATCAACTTTAATTCTAACATATCTAACCATTTCAACTTCTAGCAATCCTTCCTAAACAATCTAAGGGGAATTTATACACAAGTGTACCCCTTTATCAGGTCACAACATTAATACCCAAAATATTAGAAGCCAATGACTATTTCAAAGGAAAAAGTCATGGCCAGTCATTACAATAAAGTTATTTATGACTTGGGCCCAACAGCCCCTATATAGCTGTTTTATGCTATATTTTTGTGTTCATATTCCTCATCTTTTATAGACTGGTGTTATATTTGTACTCTCAATAATTGCCACTACTTCCATGAACTAATTTGTAACCACCTCTACTTCCTGCGCTCTTATCCTAGTCTTGCACTTCTCCAAGTCCTGTGTCTTTTAATCATACTCCATTTCCTTTTCGTTCACAACTCACCCTCTCATTCCCAGGTATTTCTTATATTTCCATCTTTTATGTCATGGTCCTTCACACCTAATCCTATATGCTTTTTATTTTATGCTTATGGCTCCAAAATAATTGGAATATATTTATTACAAAATTTAGGTCCAACAGCCTCGAGTCTACCTTCTCATTGCCTTCCATGTATTCTTTCATAAATTTATTGGTAAGCAATCTAAGGTGATTGGGAAGATGCACTCTAACCCATACACCATTATAAATGATGAACATTTGAGATCTAACTGATACTGGGTGCGATTACCCCAAAGGGTGTATTTTAAAAATGAGTGTTGTTCTCAGGGATTCTTCTCTACAAATTTCTTGATTGCATCAATCGAGTTCTTGTTTTTATATTTTACCAAACCATTCCCTTAACGGTAGTAGATGGAAAAGAATCTTAAATTGACCCCATGTTCATAATCCCATTCAATAAGTTTTACATACTGGAATGTAGGTCCATTATAAAAAACTAGTAACACTAGTGTGCCAAATTGGGTGACTTTGTTATCTTCAAGATACTTGATCACCTCTTTGGTAGTACTATTCTTGGTAGTAGTGACCTCAATATAGCTTGTGTTGTAATCAATAGTTGTAAGCATGAATTTATGGCCACTTGATGAGTTTAGATTGATAACTCCTATAAAATCCATCCCCCATTGTGCAAATAGTTTCCCCTCAATAATTGGTTACAACAACATTGTAACATGAACTTCCCTTTTGGAATTTTTTTGGCATTGGTGACATGAGCACGCATGGGCATGCATATTATTAAATATAGTAGACTAATAATATCTTGCTCATAGGACTTTGTGTGATGTCACATTCCCAAAGGGGTGGCCACTACCCAGTTTCTTGTGGAACCTAGCCATAACATCCTTGGCCTCTTCTTCAAATAGGCATATGGGATAGATGCCTTCAAAATTTTCTTGTAAAGGACTCCTTTATTGAGAATGTAATGAGTTTATTTTAATTTGAGGGCTCTTTTTTGGGTCTATTTTAGTATGGGGATGGAATTTTGTAGATAATTTAGTGAGTGATGAAAGCATATCAATCTTGATTAATCACTTTTGCTTAGTCAACATGATGTAGTGTAATTTGGGGATAAATTTATGTGATCAGATGAACGATTCCTTAGCCTCAAAAGAGATTAGTGGGTACGATATCTATATCATACTCTTTTAATTTATCCATCCACTGACCCATGTGCTCTCCCAATTCATTCTACCTAAGCATAAGCTTTATTATTGGGTTTGGGACAATAGCGTACACTCTATTCCAAAAAATATACTATGTAAATTTTTTCACCACTTTGAACATGTCATAGGCATGTTTATCTAGGGTATAATAATTTATCTATACATCCTTGAGAGTCATGTTCATGAAATCAAATAGATGTTCTTCCCCATTCTGCTTTTGAGTGAGGATTACAAGAATGGTATGTTCACAAGCAAAAGGGTATAGGTAGAAGTCTTGTGTATAGTATAGGCTTATCAAAATAGGTGCCTACATGATGGAATCTTTGATTTCTTGGAAGGCCTTCTTGGATTCAACATTCCACTCTACCTTAGCTTCTTATTTTAGCATAACATTTAGAGCTTTACCAATCTCATCAAATCTAGAAATTAATTTGCATATGAAATTGATTTTCCCAAAGAAAGATTTCAATTATTGTTTATTGTTTGGGAGAGGTATATTAAAATAATGTTAGCACATTCAAGGTTGATATAGATGCCTTCTTGTTGGAAATATTTTCATTGATGTCAAAGGTCTAGCATTGGTGATAAAGGCCCCATTGCATTTAATGATGTTTTTAATATTCATATCTTAGCTAATGTGTGTTACTATTTATTTAATATTAATGAATATATTTTTGGTTACATATAAGTCAAAAGAGGGCCCATGGAGAAGTCAAATAGTCACAAGGTAAAGACAAAAGAGGAATAAAATGCATTTTCTCATGAAGAGTCATCTTGAGGAATTCCAAGAGTCACCATGTGAAAACAAAAGAGGGTATGGTGCATTTTTTCATGAAAGGACACTTTAAGGAATACAAAATGTCACCAAGATAAATACAAAAGAGGAAAGGATGCATTTGTTTATGAAGAGTCACCGTGTGACTTTTCAAATATAAGGATACGAAGGGTCATGCAAGTTTGGTGCCATTTTCCTTGAGGATTAAAGGGTCACAAAGGGTGAATGTCAAAGGTCATTTAGAAAGCTATAAATAAAGGATTGAGAATACATTTATAATATGTAAGAGTGTGCACAGTTTGTATTTGTTTTATAGGAGAGAAAATCAGGTGATATTGTAGAGTTTTATCATTTGTTGAGTAAGCAACATTGAGAGATAGTTGTGTTTTATACACAAGATGGGTTGGTGCTCCTATGGGTTGGTGCTCAAAAATAGTTTTTATGTTGGCGCTTAATAAAGGGGTTGGTGCTCCTACAAGTTAGTGCTTTAAAACTTTGTAATTTGAGTTGGTGCTCATTCATATACTTGAGATTGTTCTCCGTGATTTTTCCCACTTTGGGTTTTCACGTAAAAATTTGGTGTCTCTTTCTCTTTCTTGTGTGGTGCATGTTATTGTTTTAGTTTTATTGCACATCTTAAATGTGAGATTAAGTGGTTAAATAAAAGAAATCAGAGTGAGTAAAAGATATTTAATATATTGATTCACCCCCCTCTCTCAGTATATTTCATGCTTAATAATTGGTATCACATTAGGTTCCTTTGGAAAAAATTTACAACTTAAAGGTAGATCAGGAAAGCATGATGGCTAGATCACATGAAAGTTTTTTTACAAATAAGACACCTTTGTTTGATGGAAAAAATTATGCTTTTTGGAGCATAAGGATGAAGACTTATTTGATGTCCCTTGGATTCGACATTTGGCAAGCAGTGGTGGAGGAATATGAAGAGCCACAGACACTTATAATTACTCTAGTGGAAAAGAAGGCAAGTAAAAATAATGCTAAAGTCTTAAATGCTATTGTATGTGGTTTATGTGAATTAGAATTTGTTAAAGTTATGCAATGTAAATTTGCTCATGAAACTTGGGTAAAATTAAAGAATATTTACAAAGGTGATGGAAAGGTTTAGCAAGCTAAGCTTCAGACTTTCAGAAAATAATTTGAGAGTTTGAATATGGAAGAGGAAGAAAATATAACAAGTTAACTTTTATGCATTGATCAAATAGTTAATCAAATTCAAGGTCTTGGAAAAAAATTAGAAGAATAAATTGTGATACAAAAAGTTTTGAGATCTCTACCATTGAGATATGATGCAAAAGTTTTGGTAATTGAAGAGATGAAGAATTTAGCCAAGCTAAAGATGGATGAGCTATATAGTATTCTTACGGCATATGAGATGTAGACCAAATAAGAGAAACCCTCAAAAAAATAATCTACTTTCAAGACTTCAAAGAAAGAGAAAGCTAAGATTCAAGAATCAAGTGATAGTTTTAGCGATGATGAAGATGATAACAGAGCTCTATTCATTCGCAAGTTGAAAAAGGGCACAAGTAAATATCAAAGAAAATTACCCTTTAAATGTTTTTATTATGAAAAGATTGGATATTTGCAGCTAAGTACATAGATAAGAGTAATGGTGACAATGAAGAAAGAAAGTCTAAATACAAGAAGAATTTCAAAGGAAAATTCAAGAAGGGATTTGAGAAGAGATTGTATTTTAAAGATCCTAGCTCTATCAAAGATAGTGGAGTCAATGATTCAAAATAAGAAGAGATTATATTCATGGCCATACATGAAGATGCCTCTACAAGCAAAAGTATAAATGATCAAGAAGAAGAACAGGATAAAATTGAAGTAAATCTGAAAGTATAACTCATTTGTGCCTTAGAAGAGTTAATTTTTTTTAGAAGAATAATTAAAGATTAAAGCTCTAGATTAAGAAAAATGAAAAGCAGTCAAAAGAAATAATTAAAGATCTACAAGCACACTTTGAAGAAGCCAAAAATAATGAAAAATATTTAACAGCATAGTTTCAAAAATTAAGTGAAGAATGTGAAAGGTATGTTATTGTAATTGCTTCTTTAAAAGCAAATGTTGAGAAAACAAATAAAGTAATCAATGACAGAGCAGCCAATGATTCAAAATTTGAGAATAGTGCTAATATGTTGAATAAGATATTAGAAATTCAAATATAAATTTCAGATAAGACAAATATTGTATTTGAAAAAGAGAAAGGGGAGACCACTACTTTCATAGACAAGGTTAACATAAAAAAAAGAAAGAGCTATGTTGAATCTCTTACAAAAGATGAAATAAAAAGGGAAGAAGTTAAGAATACAGAGGACATCTCAAACAAAGAAGGTTGGAAGGAACAAAGATACAGGAAGCAATCAGGTCAAAGATACACAAATAGGTCCTATTTTTATGGTTACTATTTTGATTGTAATGAATATGGTCATAATAAAATAGAATGTTGGAAAAGGGCTAACAATTTTAAAAATAAGGAGAAAGAAACTCATGTAGAGTCAAGTATAATCCATAACTCTTTTGCTCCTATATTAGGATTTAATAAAGAGGCCATAATATGTTACCAGTGAAACAACTTTAGACACATAGCCCAATACTATGGAAGTGTGTTTGAGTCAGTCAAGAAAGACCAGAGTTTCAAGGCTCTATTCATCAAGAAGAAAGTTTAGACATGTTCATGGTAGAAGAAATAACCTAAAAAATCTATGTTGGTACAGACAACTTTGCATACAAAAATTGAAAAAAAGTCATGGTTCATTGATAGTGGATGTTCAAGGCACATGACAGGAGATAAGAGCAAGTTCATAAACTTAAAAAAGATCAATCGTGACACAGTGAAATTCAGAGATAATAATATTAGTAGAATTACCAGAAAAGGTACATTAAATTTGGATAATGGTAGAACTAAAATTAAAAATATTTTATGTGTAGAAGATCTTAAGCATAATATTTTGAGTGTAAGTCAAATGTGTGATCAGGGTCACACACTAAATTTTTATGTAGAAGGTTATGAAATTAGAAAAAAAGATTCAGATATGTTGGTTACAGATACTCAGAGAACATACAATAATTTGTATAAGTTATCAGACATCAAAGGTCAAAGATGTTGTCTGAGTCAAATTGAAGAAAATTGGATATGGCACATGAGAATGGGACACATAAATTTTTACAATCTTGTCAACATCAGCAAGAAGCAAGAGTCATAAATATTTCAAATATTACAAAGCCATCTGACACGTTTTGTGAACCTTATTAGTATGGGAAGCAGGCCAGAAGGGTGTTTAAAACAAAAGAGTACTCAACCACTCAGATGTTAGATCTTATTCACACTAATTTGTGTGGACTTCTGAGAACTCAAAGTACTCAAGGTTAGAAATATTTTATGTTACTTATTGATAATTTTTCACAAATGACTTGGGTAATGCTTTTAAATAAAAAATTAAAAGATTTCATACATTTCAAAGCATTAGTTGAAAATGAAAGTGGTTTGAAGATTAAGTGCCTAAGATCATATCAAGGAGGAGAATTCATGTTAGATGAATTTATTGAGTTTTATAAAGATCATGGAATAAAGAGACATTATTCAGCAGCTAGAACTCCACAACAAAATGGAGTAGTTGAACGGAGAAATATAACAATTCAAGAGATGGTAAGGACAATACTAAATGAATATAAAATACTAGATAAATATTGGAGAGAGATAGTTGCTACAGTAGTGCATATTTAGAATATAATATTATTGAGAATCAACAGTGACAAGACTCCTTATGAGCTATGGAAAGACAAACCAACAACAATTGATTATTTTAGAGTTTTTGATAATAGATGCTTCATAAAGAGAACTGATGAAAAATTGGGTAAGTTTGAATCTAGACTAAATGAAGGTATATTTCTTAGTTATTATTGCAAAAGTAAAGATTATAAATATTATAACAAAAGAACCAAGAAAATAGTTGAAATTTTAAGTGTCAAGATAGAAGAAGGAGCACAAAGAATTAGTGATCTAATAGACATTCTTGAAATCATTAAAGAGGATGATTTTGAAGAATCAGATGAATATGAGAAAAAGAAGAAAAAAGACATCAAAACCCTATCCAAATATGTCCAAAAAAATTATAATGAAAGTGACATCATTGGATACATAAATGAAGGAATTTACACTAAAAGAATGATGGTAAGTGAATTTAAGCAAGTTAATTTCTCTTCGTTATCCAAAATTCAGCCTAGAACTTTTTCAGAAGCTAGACATGATAAGCATTAAGTTAAGGCAATGGATGAAGAATTAAATCAAATAGAAAAGAATGATACTTGAGAATTAGTGTCTAGACGAAAAGATCACAATGTGATAGAAATAAAATGGGTTTACAAAAATAAGTTGAATGAAAATGGAGAAGTGACCATAAATAAAGCAAGATTAGTAGATAAAGGATATGCTCAGATTGAGGGAGTAGATTTTGAAGAAAATTTTGCACTAGTGGTAAGGCTAGAATCTATTATAATGTTTCTTACATATGTAGTGTTTAAAATTTTTAGAGTGTTTCAGATGGATGTCAAATCTACCTTCCTAAATAGGAATCTATAAGTAGAGGTCTACATTGAGCAGCTTGAAGGATTTATTCTCTCAAATATTATTAGTTATATATGTAGATTGAAGAAAGTATTGTATGGATTGAAACAAGATCCCAAAACTTGGTATGCAAGACTTGATAAGTATCTACAAGATCAAGGTTTCAAGAGAGGATTTACTGACAGTAATCTCTATATTAAAACATAAGGTGAGCATCAATTGATTGTTTTGGTATATGTTGATGACATCATTTTTGGAGAAAACATTTAAAAGATGACAAACAATTTTTTGATAATATGCAAAAAGAATTTGAGATCTCTATGCTTGGAGAATTGTCATTTTTCTTAGGATTGCAAATATTTTAGTCGGATAAAAGAATTTTCATATCTCAAAGTAAATATGTTAAGAAAATGTTGAAAATTTTTGGTTTTGAAGATTGTACACCAGTTGGAACACTAATATGTATAGGAAATAAGGTGAGCAATGATGAAGATTCACCTATTACAGATCAATTTTTATATAGATCTATGATTGGTAGTCTTTTATATTTGACAACATCGAAGCTAGACATCATGCATGCAGTAGGTATGGTTACAAGATATCAGTCAACTCCAAAAGATAGTCATGTTTAGTTGGTGAAGAGAATATTTAGATATATCAAGGAGATATTGGATTATGGATTGTGGTATCTCATAGGTAGATATTTTATTTTGGTTTCTTATATAGATTAAGATTTGGCAGGTTGCTTGGATGATAAAAAGAGTACAAGTGGAAGAGATTTCTTTCTTGATGATAACTTAGTATCATGGCTAAGTAAAATGCAAAAGTCAGTATCACTTTCTACTGCTGAAGTAAAATATATTGCAGTGGTATTGTGTTGTACTCAAGTGCTTTGGATGAAGCAAACTTTGGAAGATATCAAGGTAAAATATGATGAACCTATTTCTATTTTTCGTGATAACACAAGTGCTATTAATATTTTAAAAAATCCATTAATGCCTTCAAGAAAAAAATATATTCTCATTAGATATCACATTTTGAGAGATCAAGTTGCAGATCAATAAGTTAAGATGGAATATATCAATACTATAGAGTAGATTGCAAATAGTTTTATAAAGGCACTACCAAAAGACATAATTTAGTATCTATGGGAGAAGTTGAGAGTAATTTCATTTACTTTCTACCATTGAGGATCAACAACAGTTGAGGGGGAGCTAAGTGTTAACTCCAAGATAGGCCCTTTACCATCGATGTCAAAGGAGGAGAATAAAAAAAATAGGTATAGGTACAAGTCTAAAAATAGATGTAAAATAGGTACAAAGAATAGTACAAGTTGCTATAGTAAAGGAAGTTACGATATATTTTTTAGATGGCACTATATGCAAGTTTTAAGATGTGGTAGTTTCATTTTGAGGTTGCCATCAATGATAAAGGGGGAGATTATTAAAAATATTATCATTGATGTCAAAGGTTTAACATTGGTGATAAAGACCCCATTACATTTAATGATGTTTTTAATAATCATATCTTGATTAATGTGTGTTAATATTTATTTAATACTAGTTAATATATTGTTGGTTACATATAAGTTGAAAGATTGGCCATGGAGAAGTCAAAGAGTCATGGAGTAAAGACAAAAGAAGAATGGGATGCATTTTTTTATGAAGAGTCATTTTGAGGAATTTTAAAAGTCACCATGTGAAGATAAAAGATGGTATGACACATTTTTTCATGAAGAGACACTTTGAAGAATACAAAAAGTCACCAAGATAAAGACAAAAGAGGAAAAGATGCATTTGCTTACGAAGAGTCACCATGTGACTTTTTGAATGTAAGGATATGAAGGGCCATGCAAGTTTGGCACCATTTTCTATGAGGATTGAAGGGTCACAAAAGATGAATGCCAAAGGTCATTTGAAAAGCTATAAATAAAGGTTTAAGAAGCCATTTGTAATATGCAAGAGACTGCATAGTTTGTATTTGTTTTAGAGGAGAGAAAATCAAGAGATATTATAGAGTTCTATCATTTGTTGAGTAAGCAACATTGAGAGATAGTTGTGTTTTATACACAAGATGGGTTGGTGCTCACAAATAGTTATTGTGTTGGTGCTTGGCAAAGGGGTTGGTGCTCCTGCAAGTTGGTGCCCGGCAAAGGGGTTGGTGTTCCTACAAGTTGGTGCTTGCAAACTTTGTAATTTGAGTTGATGCTCATTCATATACTTGAAATTATTCTACATGGTTTTTTTCACTTTGGATTTCCATGTAAAAATTTGGTCTCTCTCTCTCTCTCTTGTGTGGTGCATGTTATTGTTTCAGTTTTATTGCATATCTTGAATGTGAGATTAAGTGGTTAAAGAAAAGAAAAGAGATTAAATAAAATATATATAATATATTGATTCAACTTTCCCTCTCAGTATATTTTGTGCTTAACAATTGGTATCAGAGTAGGTTCTTTTGGAAAAAACTTTACAGCTTGAAGGTAGATCAAAGCAAGATGGCTAGATCACATGAAGGTTTTTCTACAAATAAGGCACCTTTATTTGATGAGACAAATTATTATTTTTAGAGCATAAAGATGAAGACTTATTTTGATGTTCCTTGAATTTGACATTTGACAAGCAGTGGTAGAGGAATATGACGAGCCATAAACACTTATAATTACTCCAATAGAAAACAAAGCAATTGAAAATAATGCTAAAGCTTTAAATGTTATTTTATATGGTTTATGTGAATCAACATTTGTTAAAGTTATGTAATGTAAATCTAATCATGAAACTTGGGTAAAACTTGAGAATATTTACAAAGGTGATGGAAAGGTTTAGCAAGCAAAGCTTCAAACTTTCAGAAGATAGTTTAAGAGTTTGAAGATGGAAGAGGAAGAAAATATAGCAGGTCACTTTTTGTGGGTTGATCAAATAGTTAATCAGATTCAAGGTCTTGGATTAAAGTTAGAAGAATTAGTTGTGGTACAAATTTTTTTGAGATCTCTACCATTGAGATATGATGCAAAAGTTTTGGAAATTGAAGAGATGAAAAATTTAGCCAAGCTAAAGATGGATGAGTTACATGGCATTCTTATAGCATATGAGATACAAACCAAATAAGAGAAACCCTTAAAAAGAGAAGTTAATTTTAAGACATCAAAGAAAGAGAAAGCTAAGATTCAAGAATTAAGTGACAATTTTAGTGATGATAAAGATGACAATGGAGCTCTATTCATTCGCAAGCTAAAAAAGGGCACAGGTAAATATCAAGGAAAATTACCTTTTAAATGTTTTAATTGTAGAAAGATTGGATATTTTGTAGCTAAGTAATCGAATAAGGGTAATGGTGATAATGAAGAAGGAAAGTCTACATACAAGAAGAATTTCAAAGAAAAATTCAAGAAGGGATTCAAGAAGAAGATTTTATCTTCTAAAGATCCTAGCTTAGTCAAAGATAGTGGAGTTAGTGACTCAGAAGAAGAAGAGATTCTATTCATAGCCATACATGAAGAAGCATCTACAAGTAAAAGTATAGATGATCAAGAAGAAGAACAGGATGAAGCCAAAGTAAATATAGAAGGAAAACTCGTTTATGCCTTAGAAGAGTTAAAATTTCTTGAGAAAAAGAATCAAAGATTAAAGATCTAGATCAAGAAAAATGAAAATGAGTCAAAAAAATAATTGAAGATCTACAAGCACACTTTGAATAAGCCAAGAAGAATGAAAAATATCTAATGGCAAAGTTGAAAAAAGTAAGTGAAAAATGTGAAAGGTATGTTATTTTAATTGCTTCTTTAAAAGCAAATCTTGAGAAAACAAATAAAGCAATCAATGATAGAGTAGCCAATGCTTCAAATTTTGAGAATAACACTAATATGTTGAATAAGATATTAAAAATTCAAAGATCAATGTCAGATAAGACAAATATTAGATTTGAAAAAGAGAAAGGGGAGACCACTACTTTTACAAACAATGTTAACACAAAAAAAAGAAAGAGTTATGCTGAAGCCCTTACAAAAAATAAAATAAAAAGGGAAGAAGTTAAGAATACAAAAGACATCTAAAAAAAAGAAGGTTGGAAGGAACAGAGCTACAAAAGGTAATCAAGTCAGAGATACACAAATAGATCCTATTTTTATGGTTACTATTTTTATTGTAATGGATATGGTCATAAGAAAATAGAATATTGAAAAAAGGCTAACAATTTTAAAAATAAGGAGAAGAAAACTCATGCAGAGTCAAGCAGAAGCCACAATTCTTTTGCTCCTCTATCAAGATTTAATGAAGAGGCCATAATATGTTATAAGTGCAACAAATTTAGACACATGGCCTATTACTATAGAATCATGTTCGAGTTAGTCAAGAAGGACTAAAGTTTCAAGGCTTCATTCATCAAGAAAAAAGTTCAGATAGGTTCATGGTAGAAAAAACAATCTAAAAAATATATGTCGGTATAGATAGCTTTGAATGTAAGAAATAAAGAAAATATATGGTTCATTGACAGTGGATTTTTGAGGCACATGGCAGGAGATAAGATCAAGTTCATAACTTTGAAGAAGATTAATGGTGACATAATGAAATTTAGAGATAATACTACTACCAAAATTATTGAAAAAGGTACACTAAGTTTAGATAATGATAGAACTAAAACTAAAAATATTTTGTATTTAGAAGGTCTTAAGCATAATCTTTTGAGTGTAAGTCAAATGTGTGATCAAGGGCATTCACTAAAGTTTTATGTAGAAGGTTGTGAAATTAGGAGAAAATATTCAGATGTGTTGGTTGCAGATACTCAGAGAACATACAATAATTTTTATATGTTATTAGACATCAAAGGTCAAAGATATTGTTTGACTCAGATTGAAGAAAGTTGGCTATGGCATAGGAAAATAAGACACATAAAATTTGACAATCTTATCAACATCAGCAAGAAGCAAGTAGTCAAAAATCTTCTAAAGATTACAAAGCACACGCTTTGTGAACTTTGTTAGCATGAAAAGCAGGCCAGAAGGAGCTTCAAAACAAAAGAGTACTCGATCACTCAGATGTTAGAGCTTGTCCACACTGATTTGTGTGGACTTATGAGAACTCAAAGTACTCAAAGTGAAAAATATTTCATGTTGCTTATTGATGATTTTTCACGTATGACTTGGATAATATTTTTAAAGAAAAAATTAGAAGCTTTCAGATATTTCAAAGCATTTAAAGCATTAGTTGAGAATGAAAGAGGTTTGAAGATTAAGTGCCTAAGATCATATCGAGGAGGAGAATTCATGTCAGATCAGTTTTTTGAGTTTTTTGAAGACCATAGAATAAAGAGACATTATTCAGCAGCCAGAACTCCATAGCAAAATAGATTAGTTGAACGAAGAAATGGAATAATTCAAGATATGGCAAGTACAATGCTAAATGAATCTAAGATACCAAATAAATATTGGAGAGAGGTAGTTGCTATAGCAATGCATATTTAGAATAGAGTATTATTGAGAGTCAACAGTGACAAGACTCCTTATAAGCTATGAAAAGACAAACTAGCAACAATTGATTATTTTAGAGTTTTCGGTAGCAGATACTTCATAAAGAAAATCGATGAAAAACTAGGTAAGTTTGAATCTAGAGCAGATGAAGGTATATTTCCTAGTTATTCTTGCAAAAGTAAAGCTTATACATATTATAACAAAAGAACCAAGAAAATAGTTGAAAGTGAAAGTGTCAGGATAGAACCAACTTAGAGTCATCAAACACTTGAGCTCTTTAACCCTATGTTTCATGGCTTGTTACAAGTAAGGATCAAGGCCTCATAGTCACAAATTATTAGTACAAGGGAACTAAAGTCTATAAGTGGCTAGGTTTTCCTTTCCTTGTGGGTCAACTAGAAGGATTTTTTCCCCATAACCTTTTTTAAAATGGAATTTATTAAATAATAGGGACCACAGACCTAAAATCTTAGGATTATTTCTATTTTCACACTTAGTTGGTTCAATAGATAGGGTGTAGATTCCTAGGTCTGAGGATACTAATTTTACCTTCTCATTCACGATATTGTATTCCATGATCATGTGTGTCATCATGGGTTTCATGTATACTCTAATATGATTGGATACACCTCTCTAGGGAAACCACATATGAGAAAATTTGATAGCCATCTACCCATTCAAGGCTTTATACCAATCCCTATTTAGAAGCATCTTGTAGGATTCTATAATTTCCACTACCTGGATGTCTATGAGTTGTTAGATCCTAGGCTCAGAATCTAGATGCATATGGACATTTAGGAGCTCACCAAATACCTTAACATCTAATTTATCTAATTGTACCACCACCTTGTCATATTTGATAGGTACTAACCTCATCTTCTCACAAATTCCAACAAAAATCACATTAAATGAAGCTCTCGAGTCTTCTAAGCAATTATGTAGATTCTTTTTGAATAGTCTAATAGTTAGAAGGAAAGGGAGGACTTCAAAAAATTTATTGCAGATGAGCATATTAGCGTGTACAACTTTTTTTTCAGCTAGGTTGGATTCTCTATAAGAAAATTTAGTAGAAGGTCTCTTTATTTAGTGATCAAGGCAAGTATATGAAGTGTGACATTTGATTTGATTTTCTTTATGTCCTCGACTATGTTATACCTTGTCTTGCTTTGAACTAGTTTTGTCTTTGTGGGATCCTTTAACTCATTGAGCCTCAAAGGTGGTGGGTCATTTTGAGATCCATGATCAATAGGGGTGGCACCATTATTTGTGGGAGTAGATGTGGTGAGGGGTTATTGAGGTGCATTATTCCTAACGGTATAATTACTACTTTAGAATTGTTGAAATGAGTGACATTCAGTTGTACTCTCTTCTCACCTAATTTCTTCCTAGCTAGGGAATTCCATAGTCTCCAATACCACATAGTTCTTGCGGGTCTAGTAGTTTTAGAGGCTTCTAGGTGGTTCAGGACTACCTTATACTCTTATATTTCTCTCTGTTAGTTGTTGAAGTCATTACAAAAATATATACAATCAAGTTCCCTATGTTGGGTTGTGTTGTGCACCCAAGACTGGTTTGGGAGGGCTATCTTATAGATGTTAATCTCAATCAACTTGTTAAGAGATGAATTTGGGTGACTATTGGGGAGATTATAGGATATGTTATACCTTTGATAGGTGAAGTTCATGTAGGATATTTTACCACTAGTGTTTCCCATTTGTTTTTGGAGGCCCAAGAAGTCGTTGTTCAACCTTTGTACCATTTGTTGGATAACATACAACTCATTCTTCATGGACTCCTAGGGTATGCTTTGAATATTTTTAGTAGTTGCCAACATTGCTTGGTGTTGCAAATGGGGAACTACCTCACTGTTTATCAGTTTAAGAAAGCCCAGGTGTTGGTTTGGTGTAGTGTGCCTTAATGTAAGCTAGATAGTTATGGGTAGTGGTCGAGATAGAGGTAAGTTATGATTTGCATTGGCAAAGAGGTTCAAGGCTAACATGTTTGGTAAAACATTACTGTTAGATCCATCATTTGACCTTAGGGGTTTATCTATCTATCCACTTTTATGGCTTCATCATAATCTTAGGGTATATCAATTATCAAAGGATCCCATCTCAGATACATGGTCGTCTAGGGGTCCAAGGAGTTCTTGTAGATTTCAAGTGTTAGTTGTGCATTAAGTTGATAAATCATGGTGACTCTGCTCTACATCTTCTAGAACCTAGCATTAAAATTCTTCATGGGATCATTCAGTTCCCTCTTAATACATGCAAATTATTGGTAGAGGATGATGAGGAATCAAGAACAACAAACAGCTTTGATTCCCACTTGTTAGGATCTTGCTCCTCACCAATGAGATCACAATATGATTACCTTGTATTAAGCAACTAAACACGAAATTATACCAGAATAAACAAGTAACTAGAATTCACAAATGACACAGAATATGAGAGACAACACAGTATGTATTAATACTCATCCAGAAAAGAATACAATGAAGAGACACCACACTCTTCCACACCTTTCAGGCTTCCCACACCAAGTGTACAGTAATTCTTCTCAAGAGTTCACTCTCCTACCAAAAATGGTCCCAACACACAACTCACACACAAAATTGGTGTTCACCTCCAACCAGTTAGTAATAACCCTGCCAGTACACAAGTACTCAAAGTACTTCAAGTAGATCTCCCATAAGCTTGCAACAACCTGCAACTCAAATGATCTTACTTACACATGTAGAACTTCTCCTTGATCTTGCAACAACCTGCAGATCACCCTGTTCTTACAATTTGAAGGATCTACCTTGCCTTCCTCTATTTGCTCATCTATGGAACTAGAAGGAGCTACACTTGCTCAACTCTAACTAGCATGCTCTTTACAATACATGCCAATGGGTCTATAAATAGATCCTACACTAAACAATAACTTAGACTTCTAATTTACAATAAATAGACTCGCAACTCAAGACCAAAAATAGCCTTTTACATGCAAACACTCAGTTCAACGAACTAACTATTTGTACAACAAACAGTTTTGGAACCGCATAGGTGACCGACGTCAGTCCCTATCTGCCTGGAGTTGACCAACGTCGGCCAACCTACTGCCGATGTCGATTTCCATTCTACACTGTAGATGACCGACGTCGATTACACTACCGACACCTGTATCCCTAGAACTCAACAACCTCCTCCATGTCTGCATAGTTGAAGCTTTTAGCTCCACAACCTAACAATCTCCCACTTGAAGATAAATAGCTGCAACTGTACCTATACCTGTACATCATCTATTTTGTTCCCTTGGCTTTGTATCCCTCTTCAAGATCACTCTTGAAGACCAACCACCACAAATCATGTGGTGCACCTCCTGTCATCCAAATCACCTACCACATCCACATCTACAAACCCATGTAGAAAATAACTTGACCCTGCATAGCATGTGCACCTACTACTGGTCCCTCTAAGAATCCACTGAACTGCCCTCCAGTGCTTCTTTCCTGGATTAGCTCCAAACTTGTGACAGCTCCCACTGCTTGGGAAATCTCAGGTCTAGTACATACCATGCACTTAACCTCATTATGTGAATCAAGACATTGTTCATAGAATTGTCCAACCATCGACGTGCTAACCGGTTTCACACAATCATCTGAAGACAAAGTTAACCTGTGATCTTCCATGTCCCTAGAACACACTCATGCCAAAGAATCTTGTTGTTCCCAGATTCTTCATGACACACCTCTGAACTAAATTTACCTTTAGTTTAGCAACTCCCTGTATGTGTAATCTTGCAACAAGCACACAATACAGTAACAAGATAATGTAGCTAAAATTATCCAACCTAGTAAAGAGAAACACAATGGTCAAACCTCCATTGTCCTACAGCTTACTCAAGACCATATACCCTGGCCTTTCGTCTCACGTGTCCATTCCCACTCTTCTTTATCCTGAACATCCATTCATCTCTCAGTGCTTCCTTCCAGTTGGCAACTCCACCAAAAACTCTCATTTGGTTCTTCTCCAAGGAATCACATCCTTCATCCATGCCAAGCTCCCACTGTTTCCTGGATCTACCTGCTTTGCTTCTTTAATAACTTCCTGGTTCTTGACCATCAGTGAGCAACAAGTAGTGTAAAGAAGGGAAATGATGAATTTGAGGCTTACTTACCCTTTAAGTCCTCCATATGGGCACTTGAGACTCCTTGACAGCTTGCTGTCTGCGCAAAATCCATCTCAGTGACCGATTTCAGTCACATCTCAGTCTGCACCCAACCAACATCGGTTCCATGCGACTGCCTCATCGCTGACGTCGATTCTCCCTTATTGACACTAGTGTTTATCTATCCTGAGTCGCCGACGTCAGGCTGCACATAGCCGATGTCGGTCCCTGTCTGGATGCCGATGCCAATTTTCTAACCGACGTCAGTCTCTGTGTTTTACTTGTGAGCGATGACTTCTACCCACAAGCTCCTTTTGGATCAAACCCTTGTCCATATCAACCTTGCTCTGCTCAGAATTCTTCAACCCCTTACGCTGATCTCTATCTGTCATCTTCTCTTTGAAAACCAAGACTTTGTTGTTCTTGTCACAAACATCAGATTTCTCAAGAAACATCACTTTCTTCCTCGACATACAAAAATCTTGATCCATGCTTTTCAAATCCAAAAGCATACCCTTTGACTCAAGAACATGCATCTCCTTCTTATTCATGTGACCAAGTCTATTAAGCCACATCTTTAAATCTACAACTGAAGTAGATAAACCAGAAGGAGAATCAGTAATACAAGTAGATAGATAAAGCGTACCTACTTTTTTACCTCTTGCTAAAACAAGTGCACCCTTGGTAACCTTCAAAGAGTCCGCTATGAGAGTTACTGTGCAACCCTCATCACCCAACTTTCCAACAGAAATCAAGTTCCGCTTCAGGATTGGGATATGCATGACTTCCTTCAACACCCATGTGTTGCCCATCTGCAATTTCAGCTTCACTTTTCCTTTGCCAACCATCTGACAAGGCTTACCATCCCCTAAATAAATTTCTCCAAAGTCTCCCTGGACATATTCATGAAAAAATTCCCTATTTGGGGATGAATGAAAAGAGGCACCAGAATCTAAAACCCAAGATTCTACTTTATCTAAGGAACATACTAGAGCATCTTGTGCAACATAATCTACAACATCTGCTTCTTCATGTCCTTCATGTTGATCTTCATCCGACCTACAATCTCTCTTTAAGTGCCCTTGCTTTCCACATTTCTAGCAGATTATTTTGCCATACCTGGACTTGGATCTCCTACCTATCTTTGACCTTGATCTCCCATGCTCGATCTTCTCTCTTTGCCTTCCCCTGCTTTCCACACTCAAAGCATTTCCTGATGATTCACCTATGCTTTTCTTGCGAATTTCTTCATTCAAGATTACACTCACAACATCATCCACTTTTAAGATTTTTGAAGCAGACGCAGTATTAATAACTGCCATTACCAAACTCTCCCAACTTTCAGGTAATGAGCATAAGATTAAGAGAGCCTTAATTTCATCATCAAATACAATATTGACTGAATTTAACTGGTTTACCAAACCATGGAAATCACTAAGATGACTATGTACAGATCCACCTTCCAACATTTGCAAATTAAATAATTGCTTCATGAGAAATACCTTATTCAAAGCTGAGGGTTTTTCATATAAATTTGCCAAAGATTCCATCAACTCTACCGTTGTCTTAGCCTAAGATAAGTTGGAAATCACAGATGATGCAAGGCTTAACCTTATAGATCCCAGAGCCTTCCGATCAAGAACCTCTCATTCTTCATCCTTCATATCTATGGGCTTGCATGCAACCCCACCCAACGGTAATTACAAATCTTTCTGATATAAATAATCTTCTATCTGCATCCTCCATAATTGATAGTTCTTGCCATTAAACTTCTCCATTTGTAGCTTACTTTCTTCTGCCATTGCTATACTCCCACTCAAATAGAAACCCCTGTGAGTAACCTGTAATCAACACACACTAACCAGATCTGAAACACTTGTTAGTAACCCAACCAAAAGCTCTGATACCAGTTAATGGGGAATCAAGAACAAAAACAGCTCTAATTCCCACTTGTTAGGATCTTGCTCCTCACCAATGAGAGCACAATATGATTACCTTGTATTAAGCAACTAAACATGAAATTATACCAGAATGAACAAGTAACTAGAATTCACAAATGACACAGAATATGAGAGACAACACAATATGTATTAATACTCATCCAAAAAATAATACAATGAAGAGACGCCACACTCTTTCACACCTTTCAGGCTTCCCACACCAAGTGTACAGTAATTCTTCTCAAGAGTTCACTCTCCTACCAAAAATGGTCCCAACACACAACTCACACACAGAATTGGTGTTCAAATCCAACCAGTCAGTAATAACCCTGCCAGTACACAAGTACTCAAAGTACTTCAAGTAGATCTCCCATAAGCTTGCAACAACCTGCAACTCAAATGATCTTACTTACACATGTAGAACTTCTCCTTGATCTTCCAACAACCTACAGATCACCCTGTTCTTACAATTTGAAGGATCTACCTTGCCTTCCTCTATTTTCTCATTTGTGGAACTAGAAGGAGCTACACTTGCTCAACTCTAACTAGCATGCTCTTTACAATACATGCCAATGGGTCTATAAATAGATCCCACACTAAACAATAACTTAGACTTCTAATTTACAATAATTAGACTCGTAACTCAAGACCAAAAATAGCCTTTTACATGCAAACACTCGGTTCAACGAACTAACTATTCGTGTAATGAACAGTTTTGGAACCGCATAGGCAACCGACGTCAGTCCCTATCTGCCTGGAGTTGACCAACGTCGGCTAACCTGTTGCCGATGCTAGTTTTCCTTCTGTACTGTAGATGACTGACATCGATTACACTGTCGATGCCGGTATCCCTGGAACTTAGCAACCTCCTCCATATCTGCATAGTTGAAGCTTTTAGCTCCATAACCTAACAGAGGATGATAGGTCAATAACTTTCCCAAACTAAGCTATAAAGGTGTTACTAAATTACTTCCAATGAAAAATGGAATTTTTAGGGAAATTAAGGAACAATTCATAGGCTACATCCATTAAAGTGATCAAAAATAACCTAAAAGTTACGTCCTCATGTTCAAAATTTAGGAGTCTTAAGGTGGTCTTATAGGAAGTTACATGCTCTTCGATAGTCTAACCTACACTAGTTGTGAAACATGGAAGGTAACTTTATGGGTTCCTACAAAGATCATGGACAACTTTGGGAACATTGATAGTTAACCCAGCTAACCAGGCCTTGGGAGCAACCATTGGGGATGGTTTATTTGGGTTAGACTACGAGGACAAGATACTGGACATAACTATAAGTCTAGATTTATTTACACCAAATCAAACTTTCTTATGGAAGTGTGAGGATAAAATGATCAATATTCTATGATAGGACCTAGATCTTGTGACCTAACGAGTAGGCTCTAGATTATTGAAGGGTATACTAGTGAAGGTTAAGGCTTATTTATTAGCCCTCATTGAGGTTTTCTAGCTATTGTGTGTGTTTGAAGTACATAATAAAGGATAAAATGTAAAAGAGGAGAGCCAAGATGCACTTAATAAAATATCCTTTGAAGGATAGGAATATTACTATTAATCACTCTTTATCCCTCCTAACACCAACTATGGTGTGGTCCAAAATCATGTCTTAAAACACTTATGAGATTAAGTGTTTAAGATTAAATTTGGGACAATAAGGGACTTTTTTCCTCTATTTTAGGATTGAAGCTAGTTCAATCCAGGGCACAACTATAGGTATTGGGCTCTATGATGTAGCCTTATTGAAATAGGTCTCTGAGTAATGCAACATTACCACTAGGGTTACGATACCAGTTTGAGATAGTGATTACAACCCTTACCTTGAGTCAATTTTAATCACGAAAATTGTTGGGTTTCACTTTACCAATTTATAAATAAAGGGAATGGAATTGTTTAGATTCATATAATAAACACAAAAAAGGAATTAGGGTAAGGAAAAAAAGGATGTTTTAAGGCTCCAAAGGGTACTAATGCTTCAAGAATTGAACTATATGCCCAACCATAGTTATACCATTATGTGTTGAGTTTCACTAAGGGATTGAACTCGTCATCACACGGGGGAAGAGTCTAAGGACAATAATATGAAATTCTTAATTTACAAATTCTCCACTAAAAGTAAACACATAGAAGAGTATTTAGTAAGTTAAATATAAGGTATTTGAATATAATCTATAACTTTAAGTACACAGATTACAAGTGTTGAAAATAAAATGAGAATAATTCATAAATGAGTTAAAATAACAAAGCACATTTAAACTATTGCATTCACTCTTAATAACCAAGCACATGCTTAATGTTAGGAATAAAGTTCCTACTATGTAAGAAATTAAATCAGAAATAAAAATATCTACAAAACATCAGACAAAGAGGGAACACATTACACAAAGATTACATGGAAACCTTTTAATTTACAAGGAAAACTCACAGGAAAAATGTTATCTTCCAGACTTCATTAAAAACACAACATCAAACTCTCTTTTTCAACAGCTCCTCCATAGTATCTTCTTTTGTGAACCAAGCTAAACTAACTTACAGGATCCAACCTCCAAGATTGCAAGTCCAAAGCTTGTATGGATCCTCTAACAAGATAAATTAACAAAGGAGAGCGCATGCTATTAAATAGCTTTTAAAACATAGAGAGAAATAGAGAGAGCAGATAAAATTACACCATGCTCCATATGGGAGAACTATTCATAAATAGGGACATGTCCCCCCATGTGCCAAGTCAAGCCTTTGAATGACATCTCATCATGCCCACTTGACCACTCAATGTGCACACCCATGTGCTCTCCCATGTGCTACACCCCACTCCACATGTGACCTCAATCTAGAATAGTGATAATTATCTCCCACTTTTCCATGTGCACACATGTGTGAGTCAAAATATCTCCACTTTTGAACTCACCAACTAGGATCCCATAGACAACTACACCCCACAACACATGCCTAAAGTAGAAACATGTGATTCATTATCATTATGTCCTCACATGCTTTCCACAAGCTAACCCATGTGACTTAGTGGAAAAATGCATTCCAGTTTCTCTCACCTCCTCTTTTTAATTTGAAATATGCTTTGTGGGCCATACCACCCACCGTGGGTTAGCCCAAGTCATCACCTAGCCACATCACTAACCATCCACATCACCATGAATAGTGCATGTAAATAATGATTCATGAATAGTGACTTTACATCCTAAAAATTAATTCTTTAGTATCAACATTATTTTAAAGATAAAAATGATAGACTACATTCATAGATAAGCAAAACTTAGCCTAATAGCATGAAATTTACATTTAATTTTAATAGAGTTTCTTTACATACGAAAATGTTGACCATTACAAGGGATTATAGTTTACAATATATAAATGATGGGGCTCACCTCCAAATATCATGAGATTCCCATACTTGGCCATGATGGCCTCTCAAAAATTTTAAAGCTACAAATATTTAAAACAAACATAATATTATCAACTTCTCCCAAAAGATGCATGAGGGCTCACTTAATCAATTCACTAATGAACTAGAACAAAATTGTCTTCCAACTACTTAGGCTATGCATATTTGGAGTCCAGTGCAACTGTCACTAGATTAAACTCCCTATCAAACTTATCCAAGTTTATAGGAGGCTCATAGAAGATTACCTCTAATTGGGTCAAAAGCCTTTGATGGACTTAGAGTGGGACCTCAAGGAAAACTTTCACTTTCAACACCTAGTTGATACTAGCTATGGATTGAGTCTAGAGCTCCAAAATCACCTTGGCACCAGCCTTATTAGCCTTAGCCATTCTCCTCCTTGTGACCTGGTCAAAGTGACCTAGGTGGACCTCAAACTCACCTATGTCAAGCAATGTGCCATCTAGATGTAATAACACAGAGATGTTGACTTCATTAAATTAAATCAACTTCTTTTCCCTACCTTCTTCTAGAGGTTCCACAATCATTTGTGCCACTACTAAATATAACTTAATTGAATCTCTCATGCTTTCATCATAGGCATGGTAGAGTTGAGATCAGGTAGAGGCATGAGATTCAGCTTTGAGAACATACCCTTATTAATAACCATAGAAATATTTTTACACTTGTCCATGTGAGTGATTCTCTCTAAATATGCTTAAGCTCACTAGAGGTGCTCCTTGCTCGTAGTCAAGGTCCTAACTACTTCCTCTAAAGCTATGAAAAGCTTGTAACATAACCTCTTTGACCCAACCAATCATTTCTATGGGGAAGGTTCTCTTCATCTTCACTTTGAGCACCTAGACCTACTCCTTCATGTCCTTCACAAGCTTTTTAGACATGTCATGAGTGGCTCTGAACATGGACATTGTATCCTCATCAACCTCTCTTCTCCACTAGACATTTTCACTTTTGTGAGAGAGAAGAGGTCATGCTTGGTTTGCCAAACCATTGGTCTCCTCCTTGAGTGAATTTATAAGTTAGGATCCTCATGTTTCCTGAGTTACTATCAAACTCCCACTAAACTTCTAGGTCACCTTGTCAAATCATCTTTGTCTCCTATAATCTTATGGTAATTTCAATGGTACAAGGGGTGAAGGTGGGGTGGTAGAGATAGAGGTATAAGGTGGAGGCATGAGAGGAAGTGGAATGGATAAAACAAAGGGAAAGAAGGAAGAGATCAATGGAGGAGGTGGAGGCATGGGAGCAAAAGGGAGAAGAACAAATGGGGAAGCCCATGGTAACATCTGAGCATGCCACTAGATTTGGATCAAATTGACCTATGAGCTCAACGCATTAGGGAGAGGAGTGTTCACAAGGAAAGAGGAAATTGATTTGTTAAATCCAAATACTTGAGCATCCAGGATAATGGAATAATGAGACCTAAGAGGCATACAACGAGCAATAGGAAGCTGAGGAGCAAGAGTTGTAGACAACTAATTTTGGCCACAACTAGATTTTGACTAGACTTCAAATTGATTCCTACCAACCATTTCAAATTAATCCTAGGAATCATAATACATCCCAAATTTGGCCATGCATCATTCATTAATGCTCATAATCATGTTGAGGCATCCCTATTTGGGGTACTAGCTTGTATGCAATAATAACCTCTCACATATTCATCCCTAATCACCTTGCACAATAATAATTGTCAATTTGGCCTATGGAACTATTAAGTGGGGCTCTTGAAAAATTCTTAAAAAAGATAAATTGCTAATCATAATGAATCAACTAATTAACAAGATCAAATGCTTAGCTAATTAATCCATTTAAAATTAATAATTATCTCAAAATGGAAATTCCAAAAATCAAAATATTAAACTTATTCATCATTGCTTTTGTGAGTTACCATTCCCCTTGCAAAATATCTGAATTAAGTGGAGGACGTAATCATTTTTACCTATCTCCCCACATGGCCCTAACTCAACTAGAGTTAGTCTCAACTCTCTCTGGTTAGTTTGAACCCATTCCATGTTTAAAATCAACCTTAAATCACCTTAGGTGAGAGTTAATTATTGAGGTTATAAATACAAGGTCATCCCTATTCATTTCTAATCTTGTATATTGTAGAGTTATTATGCAGGATTTACTCCATAAGCCTCATGCAAGTAGTGTTACCATGCCCAAATCTTAAGCCAAGGAATCAAAGCCAAGGTGTTAAGGAGAGAAGAAGCCAAGGAAGTTTCATTGTCAAAGACTTGTTGATGTGCAAACTAAGAAAGCCACTTCAACAAGCCATCTTGGAGATACAAGGAAGGTAAAGGAATGATTTACTTTGTGTTTTAGTTGTATTTCCATTATAGTTTCGTTACCTATGCTTTCCCTAGTGTCGAGGATAGAGATGTTAAGATTTTAGTGTGTTTATTTGAGTTTTATTTCTTGGACTAAAAAAATACTAACCTCCCCTCTATGTATTATTTATTCACATAATGGTACGCTTGATATGACACACACCCCACAAAGTTATTCCTAATGGCCTTTCAGGACACCCTCCTAACAATATTCATGTCAAAATTCAAGCTTATTGATCAAAATAGATGAAAAATGGAGGATCAAAGACATTTTTATGGAAGTCATGAAGTTTCTTTGCGTAGTCATGAATTTTCTCTTTGGAATCATTATATTGCATAATATCGCTACTTGAACAATCACGATTTTATCATATTTTTTGCATTTTTGCACTAACTATGGCATTTTTCCTTCTAATTGTCAATATTTTTTCTAGCCATTTATGCTTGCATGTAAACTCATGATATTACAATATCATGACTTTTTAAGTCATGTTATTGTGTTAAAAATCATGATATTACAATTTTTTGACTTTGCAAGTTGTGATATCACTATAGCTTTAGTGATATTGCCTAATCATGACGGTCTGCTCATTAATTATTTGATGCTACAAAGTTAAGTTGTGATATTGCCTATAGAGTAGTGATTTTATCATTATTTCAATGATATTGTGATAATAGTAGCAATTTTTCATAAATATTATGTATTTGTAGGAAAGTAGCGATATTGTCCTAACAATGGTAGTTTTATAGGAAAGTCACGATATTGCTCTGTGTTTCTACAGTTTACACTCTGTGTAAAATTTTGGACACCCAAGTGCTAGATTTGGGAAGTCATTTGTTCACTCATATTTTCTTCTAAGAACAAGGACCCCCTAACGTGTTTTTCAGGAACCAAAGGCCAAGAGGAAGACATTTAAAACTTCATTACAAATTTCACATTTCAAATTGGTGTTTTAAAAATATTTTTGCTTAAGTCATTTTTATTTTTCAAAGTTTTCAATAACAAATGCCAAGGGGCTCAAACTTCATTACACACTTTGTTTTGGTGTTATATAAAAATGAACCCTCACATTAGTTAAATACTCATAAGAGTTTTCATTTTATGCTTGTTTGTTGAAAGTATTTGTTGAGCAAAATGAGTGACACATGTATTTTCTCCCCCTGTCCCCTTTAGGGAACTCAAGTGATCAAAAACACTCATTCTTTGCATTTTATCATTTTTGTCTAAAAACATTGAAGAAAATTCATTAAGGCCCTCCCCAAAATCTGTATGATTTGGGTGACCCAAAATCAACCCTAAAGTCCTTCCACTTGTTTTTATTTTCATGCATTTTGGCTTGTGGGTAGGAGTTCATCGCCTCCTCACAAGTTCTTTAGGGAAGTGTTGACTCAAGAATTCATCTCTCGACATCATTTCATCCCCACTCCAAAGTAGGGTATATAAATTGAGGGTGACCTACTGAGATGCTTGTTTTGAGTGGTTAAAATAAGCTCCATTAGTGGTACTCAGCCTCAGAACCTAGGGGCAACTTAGACATCGCACTACACTAATCAATTGATAGATGTATTAGTTGTGAAAAGGACAAGACCTTTTCACAACAAACTAGTTGATGGGGATTCAAATGACGTGATTGCATCTCTAGTGTTAACCATTCCTGAAACCACCTAAAAATGAGTAAAAATTGATAGTTTAGACAACCCACTTGCTGCAGATATACTATTGATGCAGGGAGAGTAGCCCAAAGTTCCATGTCACCATAAAAAGTCTTGAGAGAAGAGGGGGCCTAAAAACCCTACTTTTCATGTGCCTTTAATTTTTGGATTAACAATTTAAAATCCTCTCAATAACAAGTATATAAATAGAATTCGACAATACAATGCAACCTTGTTAGTTTTAGGATTTAGGTGTTACACTTAGGTGTTTTTTTCATTTTTTCCTTCTTACTTGCAGTTTCTTGAGTTAAAATTGTTTGTTTAAACCATGTTAAAAACAATTCATGTTTACACATCACTCCTTTATTTGAAGAAGTGTTATGTCATCCATTTGACATCACACATTTACCTTAACTTTTTTTGCAAACCTTTATGTGTGTGTGTGTCACTTGTTTGAAAGGGTGTCATTATGCTGCTCAATTCATTTCCAAGTCTTGTGCCTTAAAAGTCTTGAAAAAAACCATTTTCCATACCTTTAGAGCATGATAACATTGTTATGCTACTCAAACTATTTCAAAGACTCATTACCTTGTGTCCAAAATTCTAATTTTGAAAACCACATATGCCTTTTGGATCTATGCCTAGTATTCTCTTGTCGTTCATTCTTGTTTAACTCATTGTCTATTTGAAAAACCTAGTCTTATAAATCAAGTTTAAAATTAGCCTTGATAAGTTCAGATCCAAACATTGATTGGTTTATATCTAGGCCTTGTGTAATTTTGTCTTAGAGCATTTGCATTTCAATTTTGGGTTGTGTAATTTAGGCTAATTATTTATTCAATTTGAAAACTATTTTTGTGCCTAGATTTAGGGGAGTGGTCTATCTTCCATATGCCTAATATTCCATGCCTTTTTGCCAAATTATCAATTTTTTGCTTCAATATGAATGCTTAGTTTGTGTCAAAGTGTTTCAAAATTGTTATATATAATCTCTTGCTTTTTAGACCTCATTTTTTTCAATGTCTAGCTCTTTGTGCCTTGTTCTCAAAAGACCTAGCAATTTTAGTTTTAAGCTTATATTTTGTGCCTTGTTTTCCAAAAGACCTAGCAACCTGTGTTTCTTTATACCTAACTTAGACTTGTTGAAACACTTTATACCTAAGTTTGGCATTTTGGCTTTATTTCATCCACTTGACACTTTTGTATAAGACATTTGACATTAGACATTTGATGTTAGACTATTTTAGACTAAGTTTCAACATAGACCTTTTGGAGATATAATTCCATTCCTTAGACTAAGTTAGACCAAGTTTGGACCATTTGTCCTTTGGACATTGTTTTTCAGAGTTTGTATAACTCTAGGCCTTTTTTTATGAAACATTTATTATTGATTTGGGTATGTATTATTACACTCATAGTGGAGCCATGTACAATCTAGTTTATGATAATATGGTCACACAAGATGAATTTGTTCAAAACCCTTATGGTGATGATGTAGTTTTGGAGACGGATCCTTATCCTCCTTATAATACTCTAACTGGGAAACAAAGCCAAGATCCCTTAGTCCACTATTTGGTTAACACGACTCCATACTCAGAGTATGACTAAGAACAAACCATGCAATACCTTGTTAGCAAACCATAGGTTATATAACAAGTTCAACAACAATCATATTACGTTATGATGCCATTAATGTATGATGCTTCTTTGTTTGATCATCACTTGCCTGAAAACAAGGATGAAGTTTTAGTTAGAGTCACGAAGGTAGGGGCCAAGTTTCTAATAGACTTCCCCCATAAAACTTTACCAAGTCTAGTTAGTGTGAATTTCAGCATGCTTTATAATCAAACCATTGAGCATGCCTCTTATATCAATCATCAAGTGCTCGTGCCAATGCCATATCAAAACCCCAATATGCTTGTTACAGGAAAGGGACTCATAGAGGACCACTTTCTATAAATGCAGATAGAATATCAAACCTATTTAAACTTAGCACATAATTTTAATAACATGGCCATGTCAAATGCTCCACTCATAGAGTTAACTCCTTCAATAGGAGTATTAATTAAATTGACAGACCAAGATAATATTTGTATAGACCCATTTGTGCAAAACACTTTAGTCGGTGACATGTTCAACAACCCAGCTATTGAAAAAGTGTTTACTACTTCCACGTAGAATAATATGCCAAACACGATGGATAAAATGTAAGTGTCATCCAATCTAGGCCAATGTGATTTAACTGCACTAACAACTAGTCCACAACAAGTGCCTTTAGTTAACACCATGAGTAGTTCACAACAATAGAGGGTAGGAACTCCTACATCCTAACCAAAACAAATTACCTCTAATCTTTAACCAGTTACTTCTTCAAGCATGCAACTACAAGGATTAAGTACTCAAATGTCAATTAGTAGCTTGCCTCAATAAAACGTGATGAATGTTACTCCATCTCAATAGGTGATGACTAACATTCCACAACAACAAGCACAATCCAATACATCAACACAATAGAGGCAAAACATTATTCCACCTCAACATGAGGGAGCAAACGTTCTACCTCATTAGTTAGTGACAAGTATACCTCAATAGTCATAGACCAACATACCTTTACAATCACAAACCTAGTTTACTCAAAAACATATGTCCATTGGTCAAAGATAAATGATGAACACTCTACAAGTGTCTACTTCACAATAAGTGTTCATGCAACCAAGATGTACTACTATTTAATAAGTACCAATTAGGCAATAGTTACCTTTTTTTTCCAAACATACCACAAATCCAATGATAGGCCCTTGTTCCACAATAAGTTCCCTTATTTAGCTACGTTTGACTAGTTGGAAGCAATTCCCTACTCAACCTCAATAAGCACAATACTTTACCCAGAGCCATATCCTTCCATCCCAACCAAATTCCCTCAAACCCAAGCCTATATATTAAATCCAAACCAAAATATCACATCACAAAATGTGTAATTCTAAAAATATCATCCCAATCCATGGATGCATATTTTGGGTGATTTCACAACCAAACCAACTTTCCACAACAAACCATTCCTCCATTATACCCCATTCAAGGTAATCTACCTTTGACTGCCCAGCTTCCACCATAGGCCAATGTTCCATCTAGTTTCTTGGCACAAAAATTATAGCAAATGAAGGATGTAATTGTCACCATTCAATTAAGAAAATAGACCAAGAATTTCAAGTTAGATGACATGTGTTCATACCCCTTCAACATGGAGTATCTGTAAACATCATTTCCTCCAAGGTATGAACCATCCAAATTTGACAAATGTAAGGTTAAAGGAGACCCTAAGGCCCATTTAACATAATCCTTTGTTTCTTTCCATTTGGTGGCTTATAGTGACATTTATTTACTCCTTTTGTCTCCTCTAAGTCTAGAGGTACATGGTTTTGGGTGGTTCCTAAAATTGCCAAAGAATTTAGTATTTGATTTTGATGACCTCTAGGAAAAATTTGTACAACATTTCTCCTACAATCTTGAACATGAGATTTCATTGGTAGATTTGACTCAGGCCAAGTAGAAAGATAATGAAATATATTTAAACTATTTATATATATGGAGAGCACTTTCTAGCCACTTTATCCACAGCTTACCTGACAAACACTTGGGTGTTGTATTTACTAAAAATTTGCACAGTGAGATATCTTATCATCAGGAGATTCAATATGCATATACCTTCAAGGAGATCATCGATAAAGGTTTGTAAATAAATAAGGCCCTTATTAATAAATGGATTATTAAGTGAACTTGATCAAATCAAAATTAGAACCAAAACCAAGTCTAAACACAAGCATCGACACTAGCCCAGGCCAAAAACTATGAAAAATATAAGCAATTTAATCTTAATAAGAATGTTTTTGGAAATGGAGTAACTGAATCATGTCATGTCCAAATGGTGAAAACACCATCTACTCAGCCAATGCCACAAATGCAGCTTACTCCTCATGATCAACCCATTTAACAAGTGCAGTCTTCATAGCAACCTAGACAAGCTCAACAAATGGAGTAACCATTACCTTTGCAAACCCATCCTCTAAGGAGAAATATGCCTACTCATCAAGTTTTCAGTGACCTTGGAGATCCTATTGAATCATGTTTTGAAATATTTTCATCATCAACATGATTAGTTGGCCAATTTCAAAGCATTATTTTGAGGCTATTCCATATCTAGACCGGTATAAAGAGAATGAGATCTATGAATACCATCATGTTCATGGAAATAACTTACACCATTATGTTCAAATCAAACACCTCATTGAAAATATGTTAGAAAATGGAGATATTAGATTGAATAATACAACGTCTACATTCAATCATAACCTGTAAATCTACCAAAATCCTTTTTTGCAACATAATAATAACAACCAACAACAACAACAAAGGCTAGAATAATAGTAACAATAGTATCAAAAACCATGAAAATAATAACAATACTAGTAGCAACAATAATAACATCAATCGAATAGAAGGAAACAAGGCCAAAATAATTCTAACACCCAACAAACTTACCACACAGTTGCACATGACAACAATAAAGTTATAGGTCATATTATAGGAGGTCACGTTTCCACCATCACCATTAGTCCAAGACCAAGCACTAACACAATAAGACTATTTCTAAACAATTATAATCAACCAACTCATGCCAGTAATTCTTCCTTGACTTGGGACTGCAAATAGGCACACTAGCAATCATGGATTACTATTTTGGGACCTTATACTGATAACTTGTCATTGCCCTATGACCACAAATAAGGGCACCGACAAGTAAGACTTATCCTATTTGGCCCCTCACCATGATGAATTTATAGTAAAAATGGTCATGTATCTAATTCTAATTGTGTAATCACAACTCAATAGTCAAAGATTACCATTTTTAGTCCACAACAATCTGCCATCAAATCCGTGCAACCCACCATTCTAGTTAAGAACAAACCATACACCATTGTTAAATAAAGTACGTTCAATATTTTGGAACAACTTTAGAAGAAACCTGTATAAATATCCATTTTAGATTTGTTGCATACATCTACTATCCACAAAAATATCTTAACAGAGTTCCTCGACCAATCCCAAGTTCTCAACGACATAATCCTAGACAAATTCCAAACTTTGGTTGGACATCTATCCCCAAGCCAACATTTAACCTTCAACCAAAGTGATATACCATCCCTTGGAGCTCTCCATAATAATCCCTTGTACATTGAAGTTGTTATCATGTGGCACAAAGTGAAACGTGTCCTCATAAATAATGGGTCAGACCTGAATATTGTATCTCTAAAGTTCATCAAGTATCTCAAATACACAACAGCTTATCTCTAGTCATAAATGATCACTATCAAGGTCTATGATAACAAAGAGTGGGAATCACAAGGCACTAGCATCTTACTAGTTATCATTGACCTTTGACCCATGATACACTTTATCATGTGTTGGACCTCGACCTATCATATAATTTGCTCTTAGGTAGACCTTGGATACAAGAAATTCATGTAATCCCATCAACATTGCACTGGTATCTCAAGTTCTTGCACTCAGGGATGGAGGTAACTATTCATGGAGATCCAAATTCATATGAACATTACAAAAATTTATAGGTTGAGTATGAAAGTTACAACTACTGTTGTGGCCTATATCTAGTTCCCAAAAAGGATAAAGGAAAATAAATACTTATTGATTTACCAGAAGCCAATTGCATAGACCCAAACAACCTTGATTCATCTTCCCATATACCACCTCCTAAAATGTCTAATAATTTTATCATCTTGGCCAATGGCCTAGGAGAATAGTTGACTCATGACACATTTCACATTGCTAAACTTCTATAGAACCCCAAGTCCTATGGAATACCTAAAGTCAATCCACCTTGCATGGAATGACAATACAAAAGAAAAGCTAAACTCCATAGTCCAACACTATCATTTTCACACCAACCACTAGCCACGAAGAGGACCCACTTGCCAATGATGAATCCTGATTATATAATGAAAAATTGGTTAATTGTTATAAAAATGCTAAATACCCCATTCCCAACAAGATCATGAAAAACCAAGCCTATGAAGGTGGAGGCCTCAAGGAAAATTAGTGGGGTACTCTTGAGCCAATTTCTATAAATTGGTACAAAAAAGTCTATGGTCTTGAATTTAACTACCTGGGGGTGACCCCATGTATCTTATTCATGTTTTGACACCAATGACCAGTGATTATAATGTTAATATCAAAGCAAATTCTAATCACAATTTTTATGAATACCTTGATAATACCAATGTATTTGACAGCCATGTCATTTGTACCCTTACCCCAATTATTTGACATAATCCACTTCCTGTTTATTACCCTCAACCTATAGCCTGACACCAACAAGAATCCACAGTGCCTGTAGATGAGTTTGAGAATGATGAGGCCTTTTGTGATTTTCTAGGCCTAAGAGATAATTTTTTGTTGGGATACCACAAATAAGGGTTCTCAATCAAACTAGATCCTACAGCTTATTTTGGAGAATAGGTGAACACCCTTAGATACAAAAAAATAAACACAACATTGAGGTCCCAAAGTGAAAACCTCTTTGAGGTGTTTTTGCACTAGGGTAAAAGTAAAGAGAAAGGCTAGTCTTCTGGTGAAAACATGTTTCAGGCTCCATTAGATGGGGATATTCACATTTTCTCAAACATAGCTTGGGAGACCATCAATGATGAACTTGCCTATGGGTCTAAGTTTATTTCCATAGAGAAAGAATACTTTGATCAAATTACCCAAGAATCTATAATAGTATTTGTAACATGGCCATCTCTACCATTAAGAGATTCAGATTTATCTTGTGTAGGTGAGCTTGAAGAACCAATCCAAATAGAGGACTTTGCAATTGTAGGTCAATTCAAATCATTGCCAACTATTTTAGAAGATGGTTTGAACCTCTCATAGAAGACACTACGAAAGTCAACATTGGGACTCCAGATGACCCGAAATAGATAAAATTAGGCACATCCCTCACTGAGGAAGAATGTAAACTATTTACATCCCTTTTAAGGGAATTTCCTGACATATTTATTTGAGCCTATTTAGACATGCCTGATTTGGACCCCGCCTTGGTTTTACACCATCTTATTTTACATCCTGATGCAAAAATTGTGAATTAGAAATTGTGTAAGATACCTCCTTGCATTATTGTATTAGTAAAGAAAGAGTTGTAAAAACTCTTAGAATTGAGATGTATTTGATAGATTGACTACTCAAAGTGGATCTTGAATGTTGTGCCTATAATTAAAAAGCCATAAGGAATCAGATTATGCATTGATTTTAGACATATAAACAAGGACTAAACCAAGGATGACTTTTCTCTTCCAAATATTTACATGATAGTTGATCCCATAATGGGGTATGAAATACTTTCACATATGGATGGATTTTCAAGATACAACCAAATCTAGATTGTACCAGACCACTCCATGGGAAAAAATTTGTTATCAAATTATGTCATTTTATCTCAAGAAAGTTGGGGCCACATACCAAAGAGCCATGACCATCATATTTCATGATATGATGCATGAAAGTGTTAAATACTATGTTGAAGACTATGTTGATGACATATTAGGTAAATCAAAGACCCGTGAAGATCATCTAATAATACTACAAAGGATATTTTAAAGGCTTCATGGGTACAAGGTTTGACTCAATCCTAAGAAGTGCATCTTTGGTGTCATTTTAGGTAAATTACTAAGATTGATCATCTCTCACAGAGGTATTGAAGTTGATCCTACCAAAGTACAAGCTATCACTAAGATGCCACCACCTTCCAATTTAAATAAGCTTCATAGTTTGCAGGGCAAGATTCAATCTATCAGACACTTCATTTCATAATTAAAAAATAAGTGTTTTCCATTTACACACTTAACAAAAAATGGTGTCACATTTATTTGGGAGGAAGAATGTTAGAAAGCCTTCCAATACTTAAAATACTATCTATCCAATCTACCTGTTTTGTTACCATCTATGCTAGGGAGGCCATTTATCTATACTATATGCTTCAAACAAAGACCCGGGGGCACTTCTAGCTCAACATGATGATAATGGAAAAGATCAAGTTGTGTACTATCTAAGTCATACACTAGTTGTGTATGAACACAACTATACACCCATAAATAAAGCTTGTTTAGCAATTATCTTTGTAGCTTAGAAACTATGGCATTACATGCTAAACAAAAAAACCATGGTTATTTTTGAAGTAGATCCGCTCAAGTATCTATTATCTAAGACAATTTTAAAGGCCACATGGCCAAATGAATCATGCTTCTGAGTAAGTTTGAGATAGATTATGTCAACCAGAAGGCTATAAAGGGACAATTGCTTGAATATCAACTTGATGAAGCTACCCTTATAGATATCAAAGCTTTAACTTTTCAGTTCTCAGATGAGTCTATTATGCCCATCATTGAAACACCTCTTGAGGATTAGTGCTAGAAGTTATATTTTTATGGATCATTCACATCATATGGATTGAGGGTAGGCTTATTATTTATTACACCATAAGGGGATCTTATTCCTAAATAATTTTCTATCAACTTTATTTGTACTAACAACATGGCCAAATATGAAGCACTCATTACAGGTCTTTGTCAAGTAGTACAATAGAATATTCAACATCTCAATGTTTATGGTGATTCTTAGTTAATCATCAATCAAGTTATAAACCACTTTCAAACTAAAAATGAAAAACTGGTGCCATACAAGACTATGATCGATACTCTCAAACAAAAAATTATCAACATATAGTTTGAACACATACCGAGGTCCAATAATAAAACAACGGATGCCATGGCCACCATTGGCTCTTTGATTTGTCACACAGACAAGGCAAAATAATATCAATTATTCATTAAAAATATTCTAGTACCTGCTCGTGAACATTCAATCATCGCAATGATCTATGATATTGTTAGTCATATCTCTATATGGTATTCATAACTCTTTACCTACCTTCATGACCATATTATGCCACAAGACCTATCACATAAATAACTAAAGGCCTTTACCCACCAATCTTCATGATATACCTTACTCGACCTGACCCTTTACCACCACAACTTTAATGAAACTTTTCTTCATTATTTAAATTTGATAAAATCAACATTAGCATTACAAGAATTTCATGAAGGAGTATGTGGAGCCCACACTAGCAGGGTTGTCCTAGATAAAAAGCTCCTACGTACAGGTTATTATATGTCAACTATGGAAGCAAATACAATTACTTATGTCAAAAAGTGTGACAAATGTCAAAGACATGCCAATTTGATTCATGCTCTGGCTAGAGCACTCAAACCAATGCTTACACCATGGTCATTTTCAATGTGGGGACTTGACCTCATTAGGAATATTACCTTACCTCATCTGATAGACTTAAACACATCCGTACCACTACTAAATAATTCACTAAGTGGGTTGAAGCTATACCCCTCACTTAAATGATTGGAAAACAAATTTCCAAGTTTATATTCAACCATATCACCTGCCACTATGGTATTCCAGCTGACATTATATATAATTATGGTGGATCATTTAAAAACAAGGATGTCAAAACACTTTATTTTGAGTACAGTATCACCCAACAGATTTCTACCGCATATTACCCCCAAGAAAATGGCCAGGTAGAAGCATCCAACAAAACCATTGTCAACATCTTTAAAAATATTGTCAATGATGTCAGGCACAATTGGCATCTCAAAATATTTCATGCCATCTGGGTGTACCACACTAATTATCGTACCTAAATAGGAACCACTCTGTATTCCCTAGTTTATGGCACTGAGGCCATTCCTCCCATTGAGGTCAAGTTACCTTATTTTTGCATCTCATCAAAACACATCTTGGATGATGAAGATTACCGAGTATTCTAGATAGATAATTTTGACCACTATTCCTAATAGAAGACATATTTTGGACTAGTATGATAATATTTTGTTAGTTGCATCCGTCAGTCCTTGTTTCATTTCATTTTGAGTATTCTTGATTATAACCACCTTTGGGCAAATTGGTGTTTCACTATGTGCTTCTACTTATAACCACCTTTGGGAAAATTAGTATCATTTACCTATGCCATTGTTTCCTAATTATAACCACCTATGGGTAAATTAGGAACAACATAATTATCATTCCTTGAAGTCCCACCTTGCCATTCTTATGCCATATTATGCCATTTGCCTAATTTGAGAACTTGATGCTACCTAGTCAAATTCCTCCACCGTAAGGCAAAACTATAGTGACTTGAGGTCCCATCCTAAGACTATGTGGGGAGTGCTCAATTCACATTGAGGTCAGCTTAGTCACCATTTTCCACACTCTTGCAATTTTTTTGAGTAATTTAAGTTTGAATTCTCTTGTCATTTTGTGAGTTGGGTCATTTAGTATCTCATAATTCTCAATCGGGTTAAGATGATTAGAAAATTCCAAAAACATTTGTAAGAGACTTAGAAAATCCTAAAATTTACCAAATCGACCACTTATTTGCCTTAAGGATTTTGGGACCCCTAGCTATTTCACAAGAAACAACTCGTCATTTAGTTTCCCTATCTTTATGGGTCTTCACCTTATGCTCTCACCATTTTGCAATCAATCATTTCAATGCTCTCACTATTTTGTGAGACCATTCTCATTTCCCTCTACATCAATATTTCTCTTATCATCATTCTTATTTAATCCCATATCCTGGGAAAACTACGTTTGGCCTAAAGTTTATGTTGGACCTTGCATCCATGAAACTATGTAGGTAGCATCCACTTGTCTAGTGCATTTGGAGTCAGCTTGACTGCCCCTTCCTTTTCTTTTATTCCCTTATTTCATTTTATTATTTCATTGTTTCTTATAACTTAGGGGCGATATTGCATCATCTTGTTTGTTCTCTATTTGCACTAACATTGTGATTAACCATTCATTGTATTTATTCACTTCTTGGTGTTTTGTTTTGCTTTTTGTTTATTAGTATTTTGTCTTCCTATTTATTTATTTATTTATTTACTTTATTTTTTGTACATTGACTTAGTATATGCATTCATTGGGTGATTCCTTGCACATTATACTTATGTCCATCCATATTCATATGTCAACATTATCATCATGGTTTTTATTATATAAGTAATGAGGTCGTGGTACTTCTCCTTGGCACCTTACAAATTTCTGATCTATCCAACACATTTCCCAAATATACAGTAATTAAATTAAGAAATAATTTTAACCCTTGCTAGTTAGGACATGCATCTCCATATTAGTAGGTTGCCTAAATTCATCTTTCTCCTCTATATCGGCTTACTCTTACTCCATGAGTATGGATTCAGTATGTAAGACCCATTATCCAATTTGCCCTATTATCCCACCCATAATACTCATGATTCTAACTACCTTTGGGCACATCATTGGGTTTTTATCTATCACTGTGTTAATAATTATAAACACTTTTAGGCAAAATCATTATCTTTATTTGCCCAACTAGGACATGTTTTTCTTTTACTAATGATTATAAACACCTTTCGATAAATCATCCTTTTTATCCACCCAATTGGGTCAGATCAATGTGCCATTGATTATAACTACTTGTGGGTAAATTAGTCTTTTCCACCTCCTTTTACCTTTTGGTCCCATCATTTCCTTCTTTCAAGGGATCGATCGCCAACCTTCTTTAATGACTACTCCCTCAAGGGGTTATGTAGGGCTTATCCATTGTCGTTTGGAGCATTAGGCATACATGACCTTTTCATTATTTGAGAAGATGTTATTGTGCCTATATCTTGCAATACCTTCCCAAATAGGGGTAAATTATAGACACCCAATTCTGATCATAACTGGATTTCGACTAGACTTCAGATTGATTCCTACCAACCATTGCAAATTAATCCTAAGAATCACTAAATATCCCAAATTTGATCATGCATCATTTATTTATGCTCAGAATCATGTTAAGTCATCCCTATTTTGGGTACTAGCATGTATGCAATGATAACCTCTCACAAATTCATCCCTAATCACTTTGCACAATAACAAATGTCAATTTGGCCTATAAACCTATTAAATGGGGCACTTGAATAATTCTTAAAAAACTAAAATTCTAATCAAATGAATCAACTAATTAAACCAAATTAAATTATTAGCTAATTAATCCATTTGAAATTAATGAATATCTAAAAATGAAAATTCCAAAAATTAAAATATCAAGCTTATTCGTCGTTATTTTTATGAGTCACCATTCCACTTGAAAAATATTTGAATTAAGTAAAGGACATAATCATTCTTACCTATGTTTCTCCACATGGCCCTAACTCAACTAGAGTTAGTCTCAACTCACCTAGGGTTAGTTTGAACCCATTCCATGTTTAAACTCAACCTTAACTCACCTTGGGTGAGAGTTAATTCTTGAGGCTATAATTATAAGTACATACCTATTCATTTCTAATCTTGAATAATTTAGATTTATTATGCAGGATTTACTCCATAAGCCTCATGCAAGTAGTGTTACCGTTCCCAAATCTTAAGCCAAGCAATCAAAGCCAAGGTGCCAAGGAGATAAAGATCCAATCAGGCTTCATTTTCAAAGACTTCTTGATGCACAAATGATAAATCCACTTCAAAAAACCATCTTGGAGATAATATGAAGGTAATGGATTCATTTTCTTTGTGCTTTAGTTGTATTTACATTATAATTTTGTTACCTATGCTCTCCCTAGTGTCTAGGATAAAGGTGTTAGGATTTTAGTGTGTTTATTTGAGTTTTATTTCTTAGACTAACAAAAAGACTACCTCCCCTCCACATATTCCTTGTTCACAAGTGTTACCTTTTAATTTTTCTTAGGCCTCTTTACAAGCTTGTGCTATAGTAGTGGAAGGAATGGTGGTGGCAGTGGTGGTCAGGGCCAACTAGGGTGCCTTCAGAGTGACTATAGGTGCCATCAAAGTGGCTAGAGATGATGAAATTATGCATATAAGTGCACTCATCATTAGGGGTGCCATCAGATCTGTTGAAGTGGGATAACTGGGAGGTGGCCAAACTTGTGGAAGGACCAACAAAGTTATTAGAGGCCAACAATTGCTACCCCTAAAGGCTTGAGGTGAACCATAGGGATCCCTAATAGTGGAATGGGTTAGGTGGATGTAATGGTTTGTGTACATATTCCCAAACCAAGATATTCTTGATCTTAATATTGGTCACACTTATTTCTCACCTCTCTGTATAGGCCTTTTTGTTGGGATATACAAACATCTTCTAGAGGGTGTGGCACCTTGCATTGATCCATTATACTTGTATATTGATTGATTGTGCATCATAGATTTTATTTATGAAATCAATAAATTATCATGTAGATAATGCATATGGTAGCTTAAGCCATGTTGAGAGCTCCCCTGAAGGATTCATCTAAATATGTGTCAGGGAGAAGTGTTGCTTCACAACAAATTCTACTTGGTCTTGTATTTGGGAGGATATATCCTTGGGAATACACCATTCATTCTCAAAATCCACCTTCATTCCATCAAACCAATACTTCATCTTCAACTTATATGTTGGAGTGATGTGTTGAGGGCAAGTGAAAACTTTGTAGCACTCGACGGGGGATTTGTGAGTGGGGGATACACCCACTTCAGAGATCCTGAACTGTAATCAGGCATGCCAATTTCATCAAAAACCAAAAATAACAAGATTTCCCCCAAGGAAACCTAAACTTAGGCATTGTATGCACCTTCTCTACATCTTCAACTATCTTTTGGGTAAAGTGCAATGCCTAGTTGTATTGTATTCCATGTACTACTTGGTTTTCTATGTGAAGGTGGGTCATATCCACCTCCTTCCATCAGTTGATCCCTCTGACCTTGGTGGAAATGATCTTCATTAGGACTCTTATGGTGGGATCCTATAGGTTTTTTATATGCATCACATGTCCCTACTTTTGATACATAAGCACAGTGGTGGTCTGTTGGATTTCCTCTATATTCACCAAGTCATCTAATACATTGACCCCTGAGTATTAGAGTCTTGTAACCTTACTTACCCTCTCCATGTTGATCTTCATGTTATACCTTGAAAATTGGATGTAATCCTCATGAATGTGTAAGATGAAGAATTGAACTACCTCAATAGGCTTTCCAAAATATGGCAATTCGAAGAGTTTGAAAAGGCTAGCTTTTTCCAGTTGGTTCTTGATGGTTAGGTCATAAACCACTTGGTTTCATGTGTTGGTGGTCTAGCCCTGATAATCATTTTGAAATTGCACCTCATTTCTTGGTTGGTGGTGGTTGTAGTCAAATACAATCACAATTGCCACCTTAGAGACCCAACTTTCTGTGTGTAAGACCGAGTCAGGGTATTATATTTCTTCTATGTAAATTATTTGAGGGGGAGATGGTGGGTGGGTCTGTGATGAGGATGCCTATGACTACTTTCTCTTTTTCACCAATATACTTCTTTCGTGCTCAATCTAAACTTTTGCACACTGCTCTCATCTTGGTGTCTTTTCTAGGTCTTCCAAAGGCTCATCTCTTATGGGGAACCATACTCCTCCGCTCACCTCTCTCTCTTCTAGTATGGTTGATATTTTTTCAAGTTTTTTTTTACTTTTTCTTTGACCACATTACCCTCCATGGCACTCTAAGGTTAAACCTCAGTCATCCCACATTCCCAAATTAATATGTGGTGGCATTCAAACTTGCATCGACTCTCGATCTTCACACTTCAATAATGGTGGAACCTGCAACCTGTAATTTTTACAAAAAATGACCTCAACCCACTTATGTACGTGTTTGCTCATAACAATATTCCTCCACTTGGAAATCCTCTTTGCATCTTTGTTTATTTCTCAATGACTTTGTTCCATAATGAGATTGACTTCGTCTCTGGTTCTCTGGTTCGTTAAGCACTTAAAGATTATAGTAAGGTAAAGTGTAGAATGACTTAGACTTGGTTATTTATAGGTCCTCCGACCAATCTACCTCATTAATTTCTTTCCTTTCCTTATCATCTCCATCCATAAATGTGTATATTCTAATGGTCCTCTTAATTTAGATCTTGCATCGATCCTTTAGTGTTCTAACAAACTTATCACATCATTCCACTCACATGCTTGTTGTTATGACTACCCTTATTTCAGTAATGATCCATTCCTTCCCATGCCTTTCTTGGAAGTAGGTGACAACTATCCCATTTTTTTGGAGTAATGAAAACCAGTTGTCATGTAAATGGTAGGAAACTATTTTATTAAATTACTCATGCACCGTTAATCACTTGCACACCATGTATGATTCTTGCACCTTTGAAACTTGTGCGCTCACATGTTATGTCTTGTATTCATATGTATGATATCTTACCCCACACTAAAAGGGTTTGTGGTCCTCTACGAAAACATCTAAAGGACTAAGAATTTAAAAAGCAAGTCACACACCTTCAGGGTAGTGCTTTTTTATTAAAAACAAAAAATCCTAATCTAATGGCCATAAGCCTTATTGAATAATAACACAAACTTAAATAGAATCACAATGCGGTCAAAGCCAACTCCCATTATAGAGTCTTGGGAGGAATTGACCATCTATTCACTTTAGCCATCATGTTTTGATAGGTTAAATAATATGAATGATGAATGCTCCATCCCAATGAATGCATATCTTTCTAGGGCGGTGTATGAACTTAGATTCATAGAGTATAACTTTCATGCCTAGGGTGAAGCTTTTGTTTTTTAGATGGCGATCATGCCATGCTTTCTATCTTCCTTTCTCAACATCTTTATTCTAATGGACAAGGAATTGAGTTTCATCTAGTTTTTTGAGTTCATTGAGCTAATCTTTCAAATATGCGTCATCATGAAGGTTTCCTATACACGCTATCTAGAGAGACCTAACCAGGAACTCAACTAGCATGATTGCTTCATTTCCATATAGTAGGTTAAATGGTGTATTTTTTTTGACATGTTTGTATGTGGTCTTATATGCCCAAAGTACTATAGATACCCTATCATCATAATTATTTCTATCAATATTATATATTTTTCTCAAAGTGGTATCAAGGATCTTGTTGAAGGTTTCTACTATTCTATTGTCCTGTGGGTGATATGGTGTTGTCTTGTGATGTGTAATCATGAATTCAACCAACTGGATTCAAATTGTCTCATTCAGGAAGGGGTTCTTCAATCACTAGTGAAGCTTAGAGGACATCCAAAGTGTGTTATAATGTTTTCCAAAATGTACCATGTGGCAGTCGCTTCCATACAGTCTTTGGTTAGTGTTACCTTAGCCTAGCACGTTAAGTAGTTAGTTGCCATAATTATGTACTGTGAACCTGTTCTTTGTCCTCCTATAGTGATGGGCCCCAAAAAGTATATATCCCACTTTTCAAATATTTTTTGAGAATAAATTGGGTGCAATGGCATGACATATCTTCTATTGGGTCTTCCCATGTGCTAGAAAATATCACATTGCCTTGCATATGCCTTTGCATCCTTAAATAAAGTCAGCCACTAGAGTCTAATGAGCAACACTTTGTGCATGGTAGCCTCCTTAGCATAATGCCCTATGATAATACCTTCATCGACTTCTCATAATATCTCAATTCATTCATGTTGCATTACATTATGGCACAGTACCTTGTCATAGTCCACCTTGTCATAGTCCATCTTATACAGATCTCCTGTTATGAGTTGATAAGGTGTGGTACAGACCATAAGTTATTTCTTTTCTTGTAAAGTGAGAGAATCAGGTGCACAACCACTATTGAGGAATGTCACAATATCCTCCAATTCTTTAGGTATCCTAGTGACTTGAAATAGTTTTACGTTAGGAAGGTCATCTTTTATAGCATGTGGAGGTTCTCCATTTTTAACTTAAGATAGATGATCAGGTCTACAATTGGTTTTCCCAAGTTTTAATACTATGGAAAATTGGAATTTTTGGAAGAGAACTATCCAATGGCAAATTCTTCCATGGAGAAATGGCGTGTTGACAAGATACTTTAAAGCCTCATGGTCCATGTAAAATACAAATGGTGTGGCCAGAAGGTATCGTCTAAATTTTTTGAGCATGTAAACCATAAATAAGGCTTCATGTTCAGTGGTGGTATAGTTCATTTTGACCGATGTGAGTTTCTTACTATAAAAATATATGGGATGGTCCAAATTTCCCTCTCTTGGTTGTGCAATTATTGCGCCAATTGCTATGCTAGATGTATCAACATGGACATGAAAGGGTTTTGTCCAATCTATAAATTACAAGATAGGAGCAGTAACTAGTCTTTCCTTTAGAGTTTCAAATGCTGATTTGCAGGAATTAGTCCATATAAATTTTTCATTATAATTTAATAGCTCTTTCAGTGGCACTGTAATCTTGGCATAACCCTGAATGAACTTCTTGTAGTAGCCTGTGTGTCCTAAGAATGTGCATACCTCGCATTGAGTTTTTGGTGCTGGTATATGAAGAATGATAAAGACCTTACTTGGATCTACTAGGAGTCCCTCTTTACAAATGATATGCCCAAGGAGTACCCCAAAAGGTGTCACAAACAAACATTTTTTCAAGGAGATTTTTAACACTCAACAATGCTCAAGCATGAGCCTTAGATTGGCACAGTGCTCATTGATCAACTTGTATACCATCTAGTCATCTAAGTAGACTTGGAGAAACTTATGGATAAAATATTTTAAGGCCTCCACTACTACCCATGAGAATACCATCAGGGCATTCTTCAACCCAAAATGTATGATGGTATAGGCAAAAGAGCCCCATTCCATAACAAATGTGGTCTTCAAGTGGTCTTCCTAAGCTATCTAGAATTGGTGATACCCCAAGAACCCATCAGTAAAGGAGTATATCTCACAATTGATAACACCTTCTAGGATTTCCTCTGTGAAAGGTGTTGGGAAAGGATCAGTGACACAAGATGCATTCAAAAAATGATAATCCATGTAGATACGAATATGCCCACCCTTCTTGATATTGATTACCATAGGACTCACCCATTCAAATTCATCAATAAAATTAATTACTCTAGCGCAAAGCATGTTATCAATCTCTTCTTTCACGTGTGCTCAGAGGTTAGGGTTCATCTGGTATGGGCATTTATTCATGGGATGAGTGCCATCAATAAACTTTATATGGATCTTCCTAAGATAAGGATGAATCCCTTTCATTTTGTTATAGTTCCTTGGAAACACATCTTGATACTCTTTCAAAAACTCAAAAAAATTAAAAATTTATGTCTCGATCCAATAATTTCCAATGGTCACTACCTTATGTTCCTGCTTTGTGTGAATGTTAAGTTGAACAGTTTGAATGGGCCCATGATAAGGGTTGTCTACGGGGGAGTTGGTGTCCCAAACAGTTAGTGAGCTAGTACTTGTAGGAACATGTAGTTTATTATTCAATAAATCGAATAGAGTGGATCCTTCTCCTTTGTCTACTTGAAAAACAAGCTTCTGCTTTCTCAGATGGATTTCTTTACGATGCTCTTCACTAGAGACTATTGGCGGTGTATGAGTTGATTGTCTGGGAGGCTTGAATAAACCCAAGGGTTCCTCTAGTTCCTAATGAATATGATGCAAGCATTCTTCCATTGGACTTGGATCTCCAATAATTTCTTCATGTATGGTTTAAAGAGTAAGGTGCATATATATCCTTGGTAAAGAGTAAGAAAGCACAGATGTCATGTTTTCATTTAGTAGCTGCTAGAACCTTGTTCCCATGTTCCTTTCTTCATGTATGTACCAAGCCCATGCCCAAGTGTGTAAGGTTATATAGAACATATGGACCCATAGGTATTTTTGTAAAAATGTTTCCTCAACTCATCATATTATTTCACACTCCTCAAGGTGAGGTTTAGGTGCACTTATGCCACTATATTTGAGTGCACCTCTGATCTTATTATCATGGTAGAATTTATGATGTAGAGTAGCTCACACTTGATCCCAATATAAAAGGCACTCTTTATGTGTACGCCACCACCTGGTGATGGTACCATAAAGGATTCATTTTCGATACCATAGAACTCTTTGAGGTGCTGTATAAAATCATGAACCTCCATTTATCCTTGGAACCATGGAGCTTCATTAAGTCTCTCCAATGGTGGTCCCTCCAATGTTCCTCACATTGCTAAACATATGAGGTACACAAATTTATGATGCTTAAGAAGATAGAGTGGTATGTTTTCATCATTATTGATGGTGCTACACAATGTTCTAGTGAGGTCATAATCACCATGGGCCCAACAGTTGCAAGCATTGCATATTGTATCTAAGATAGACGTGTTGTCTGTCCAATGAAGAATACCATCTGGCATTGGATCATGCTATTCATTATGTTGATTAGTCATATTATATAGATTACTTATGTCTTCATCAGTGCTTATGGGTTCAATATAGGGTGGTCCTTGTGCTTGGTCTAAGGGTATTATCACATGATGATCGATATTCTCAAAGCTAATGTATCAATTTTTAAATCTTAAATCTACATTATTTTCATATCACCAGGGCCTTCCCAATAAGGTTGGGTAATCATCATCTGCCAACTCTAAAACCTCAAAATCTACTTTGAATGAAACCCCAAGTATTTCAACAGTGGCATTTTTAAGGACTTTGATAGGGTGTGCATGAGTCTTGTTTGACATGAACAAGACATGAGGTGAAGGTTGCAAAGCTAGACTAGACATTTTTTGTCAGTCATCTTTAGTGAGAACATTTACTTCAACACTAGTATCTACTTGAATATCTTGGATTACCCATTTGTTGATAGCAATATTAACTAATATTTCTCCATCTTCTGGGGAAGTGGAACTAGGACTTCATTGATGTCAAGCATGGTTTAAATATTGATTTTCACTTTGCCAACTTATTTGAGTGTGGGTTTCATTTGGTAGGCAAGCTTGACCTTTAAACCAGGGGCTAAGCTAGGAAATGATGTCTTCATCAAGCATGCATTTGCATAGTTCTTGAAAACTACCCTACATTACTGGAGGTTCAGTTTCCCTTTACACTACGGTGAATTTGTCACATACCTATATTTAAGGTATTGAATTTTGCCTTGGAGCTCATGCACAAGTGCCATTGTATCTTGAAGGACATATTTTTGCTGAAGTGCATCAAGGTACTTCCTAGCTTGTGGTTCTTCTTGATGTACCTTTTCAACCGCATTGGGTGTAGATTACATCTGACCCCCACTATGAGTAGTAATATTTACTTGTTATACACTAATGATGGTTAGTCGAGCGTGCCATTTTGGTTTATCTATATGGATCATACTGACACCTTTTTCATTGTGGTCCTTTGTGATGGATGCATATAGATCTAGGCACTTTTCTAGTCGATGGTCCTTTTTGTAGTAAGCATAGGTTGGGTATTTTGGGAAATCCCTCTAATAATAGTCTAGAGAACCATACTTGTATCAAGTCCTTGGTGGAAACCTACCACCTCATCCTCATCCTCTTTTTGCCCATGATAGCCACTATTTTCTTGGGAACTAGCGACTGAGGCGTGGCACATGCTACATGCTTGAGCTTCATGAATATTAGTAATTAGACAACTATCATTGGTGTCATGAGTATAAGAATCAAAAATATTATAATACGTATATACTTTAGTGTTCTTAGCCAATCACAAGAGTAGACATCATGGTCATCATGAAAAATCTTACAAGTTTGCTTTAAGACTACACAAATGTTCTTGCATGAGTAGTTGTTTCTTGTGTATCCTTCGATTTCACATTTGGTACACCAAACACCACTATGTGTCTCATGTGCATTGTTTCTTGACAATTTTTCAAGCTAAGAAACCATGGATGTTATTTGATCCTCCATAAAGGGACTAATCCTAGTATACATACTTCCAACTACTTCAACACATAGGGCAGCCTGTAGATCCTCTTGTATGTTGGTGAAAGTTCTTTGTGGCAAGGTCCATAAAAAAGGTAGCAATAATATCCCTATGAACCATTGTGCATGTTGATCAAGATTGATTTCAAAGGACAAATTAGAAACCAAGGTCTTGAACCGTGCATCATATTCTCTTAAGCTCTCTATAAGTCCTTACTTTATGTCTTTCAACATTGCTATACTCTATTTCTCAAACTCAAAAATATCAAATTCTTGTAAGAACATTGCTTTGAAGTAGTCATATTCAACCACTACTTATTGAGGGTTTAATTTTTGATACCATTTATGTGCACGTTTTAAGAGGGTGGTTACGAATTGTGTTGCCTTTTGCTTAGAGGATGTGATGCCATGCACCCTCCAAATTATTTCACACTTATGAACATGCTCAACTGCATTTTACACCCCACGGTACTAAAGTAGGTGCAATGTCATTGCATAATAAACCATAGGTGGTTGAACAAAGGATTGTTGAGAATATCTATATCATGTTCCTGGAGGGGGTCTACTTCCTCCAGTACCTCCTCCTAATCCTCCTCTAGTGCCTCAAGCAGTAGTTCCCATGGGAAAAGGCATGGTGGAGGGTTAATTTCCTAGATTGGGGCCTATATTCAAATCCTCCAGGAATTCCAAGTTGTGCCATGGACTTCTCTTGAAAAGAAAAAAATATAGATTCTAAGTTATTGCCTAATGGCTTGGTCTCAATTTCCTAAATCTATACTATCTATATCCCAATTCCTTATATGTTCTCTATCTGACTCAAAGGTATGAGCATGCACAATGGTGGGAGAGCATGGTTGACTCATACTAGGTTCATCTCTGACAATCTAGCTCATTTCTCTACAAGATAATAATGGCAAAGTTTGTGGCCCATAAGTGATGGATTTCTCATGCACGTTCAGCTCCTTATGGCTCTTCACAGCGCTCCTTGAGTGTTCCCAATCTCTTTTCATGCCACTAACTCCCATGATCCTCTGTCGGGATGCATCATACTTCTATTTTTTGTAGCACTCATTATCTTGCTACCATGTTGAATCCACAATCTTGAACCAACTAGTAGTCTCCCCTCCAAATGTGTGACTCATGCCCATGAGATTTTAGCCTTCCCTGGGTAGTGTTTCCAACCCAAAATCAATAATTATCTTTTTAATCTCAAAAATAAATAATGAAAGATATCATCCCCTTAGTTCTCATAGAAAATTAAACTTTGCTTCCTCGGGACATGAATATGTGGTCATGGCATATTCCAAGCTGTAACTATTCTGAACACCTTTCCACCAGTAATCAACCACTCATGTCCAACAAACTTTTAGTCATGCTAAACTCATTTTCCATTCTAGTGTCCATGACTATTTTCATCCAAGGTTTAGGGATCATCCTTGAGCATATGCTAAGATAAAAAAATGCAAAAGAATAGGGACCTTAGAAAATAAAGTCTCATACAATGAATTGTAGAGGTTTTGTTCTTCCCACTGTTATGCAAAAACTCCTGGTTTAAGATGTGGATGCACAAAATTTTCTTCGATATTGGTAATCCATTATTCAATATTCTCTAATGTAATGCACTCAAACATTTCCCATAAGCATGCTCTAATTTATTCAGGTCTCGACAATAGAACTAAAATGTTGGGTTTTCTCTTTAGTTCGGCGCTAAAGCCTCTTCCCAACAAGCTAGTGCACTAGCCCTATCATGTGAGGATTGAGTCTTGTGTGCTCACTCGAAGGGCATAGCAAGAGACCAGTTTTCAAAGACTTTGAAACACGACATGCATTTACTCATTTCTTATCGAATAAATATCCTACTATAGTTTCTCAATAGATTATACTACCATTACTAGCTAAATATACAAGAAAAAAACTCATGACTTCATTTACTTAACACATTTCAATATTCAACATAGTCCATTGCTCAATATACCATATGATAAACATTGAATTCTTATTAAGCACTTATGGATTACAAGACAAAAATGCTCTATATCCCTTCAAAGTTTCACACCCTAAAAATCCCCCCCCCCACAAATGTTTATAATAGGGGTTTTTATACTTGTTTTTCCCTATCCAAGTGTCAAGTTCCCAACCCAAAATGGACACATGGCACACGGACCCACAACAGGATAAATGTTGTGGCTCTTACAATTAATGATTCCTATAGAATTGGGCCTCTATGACCCTAGATGCTTTCTCTATGTTATAAATTTGTTTCCAAGTGTTTTATTCCTCATAGGTTGTACAAAGCCTCTGATCAGTGGGGTCAAAGTGTCCTATTTGATTTATTCTTCAAACTATTCTCGCATTCCTCATGCTCCACTTCCCTCACACTCCCTTAGTCTTATGTTTCTTGTTTTGAATACTCTATTCTTAGGTTCCTCATGCCACGTTCTCCTGACTAGGTCTTCTCACACTGGTTCTTCTGTGCCATTATCCTTCTGCATCCTTCAACTCTCACACTATTAGTCTCGCACCATGGGTCTCTCGTGTTATGGTTCTCCCATGTCATGTCAGTACTTACATGAAAATGTACAATAGTCCCTTTATGCTACTTGCCAAAATTGGAATAAATACTTGGTCAAAATTGAGGAGCCAACACTTGCTAATGAGTTTCATTATCTAGCATTGATGGTCTTATTACCACTTTGACATGTGGTTGCACCTTGATTCCTTTAATTTCATTAGGGATGTCAAAATGAGACCCCACAGCTGTTAGTCTATCAGCATGTTGATTTTGACCTTTTGGCACTGATTGGATGTTGAAGGCCTAAAAGTCCTCAATCAGGTCCCATACACTGTTTATAGGACTTCATTAAGGGGTTTTTAGTGGATTTATAGCCTCTAATTTGGTTTACAACCAATTCAATATCCCCATATGCTTGCAATTGCTTAATCCTTCTCTTACTAGCCCATTAGAGGCCATGAATAAGGCCCTCATATTCTGCTACATTGCAGGAGCAGTTGAATTAGAACCTATATGAAGAGAAGTACTTATCAGTTAAAGGGGATATTAGCATAACACCTACACCCACTTTGTAATTGATCCTTGAGCCATCAAAGAAAAACTTTCATAAACCATTAGGATCTTTTTGAGGCCTCATGAGGGAAGGCATGGGTTGGATTTTTTCATGAAAATATTAGACACCCAAGTCCCTTTCTTCAATATCTTCTAATGGGTCCACCAACTAGATTTCATTCTGCAACTCATCCACAAACATGTCTAGTACCTCTTCTAAATGAGTGTTCATCTCCTCTCCCATTGCAAATTCATCCTCATCAATGATGGTGCAATTGATGTTGACATTATCTAGTCCATAGGGCTCTATGTGGAATTATGTAATGGGCTCAGCTTTGATTGACACTTTGGCTCCATACCTTGTTCCGAATGCCATATATGACCAATCTATTGCAAGGTAGACTCCAATTTTTGTAGTGAACTCCCTAGATAGGCATAATGCAAAATGAGGAGGCACATCCAAGATCAATACGTATTGAGCCACTAAGACACTAGGATAAGCATGCAGGGTCATATTGACGTCCCTAATTATGCTAAATGGCTTAGTAAAATAACCATCAAGTTGCAACATTCCTTTCAATTAGGGATCATATTTTAGACCAAGTTGATCAGCTATAGATTTTGGCATTATCGAGGTACTAACCCAACTATCCACCAAGCAATTGTGCACCAGAGAGTTACCAATGATCACTGAGATGTAGGAGGCTTGACTGCTTTACCTGATTGCCCTTCACTAGGCCTTTTGGTTGCATTGGTGAGAACTTCATTCACCTTGCTTGGTGGTTTGTCTACAACTATTGTAACATTAAAATTGGACAAAGCTTCTTGAATAATTTCCATTTGTTCAAGCAGAGAGGGCATATCCCACATGGGCACACTCACATTAGATTTCTTTATTTGTTCAATAATGTTGATGGGTGAACCACTAACCTTTTTTTGTGCTTTGGGAGCCACCACCGTTGTTTGTTGAATTTGTGAGCCCTGGGGCACCAAGATATTTCCTTGATTCTAACCCCTTAGGACTACTGGAACCTTTCAAATGACATCAAGTTTATTTGGCTTTGTCAGTGAAGGAGTAATGGTATGAATCTCTTTGATTGCTTCCCAATTACCATCCATGTTCTTTCTTTTAAATATTATATTTGTGTCCACTGGAATGTAGGCTTGGCTAGAACTATCCTATTGGTTGAGTGCATAACACTCTTCTTGTTCACAACTCATCATTGTGGCATCTAGCTAGTTTGGTCCTTGATTAGGCCCTTGACCTTGTGGAGGCTCTTCTGGTTTGGTCATCAAGGCACCTCTGCATTTTAGGCCATGAGAGCTTGGTTGTACCCAAAATTAGTAGCTTGCTTCCATTGATCATTGAAGGCTTGGTTGAGGTCAATATTTGGGACAATATGTTGACCAAAAGACTAATTCCAAGGCATGGTACCCTCTGCTTCTTAGGCCACATTATTTTGAACTAGTACTAAGGTGTTGGAAGTGCTAGTAACATTAGGATTATAGTTATTTTGCCTATTGTAGCCATTTTTCCCTTGTCCTTGGTTTTGACCTTGGCCTTGGTAATTTCATTTGTATGGTGGTTTGTTTTCTTGAAAAGCTTGTTGCTAAGGTTGATATGAACCTTGATAAGGACTATTGAAAGCATGTTGCCTTTTCACATTTACTAACTCATTTCCCAAGGACTGAAACATGCTCTTGAGCTCTTGGAAGTTTTTTTGGCCTAGTGAATCACTAGACCCAATAGTGGAAGCTTTTTATTATTTTGGTACAGGTATTAAAATAATTGTTAGTGTAAGAAGAATGACATCCACTAGAGGGATAGTAATATGAGGTGGTCTAATTTCAATAAATAAGGACATTGGTGGTCTGGGTGTAAGATTGTCAGCTTGAACCAGATAATTTTATACTTTAATGGCCAACTCATAAGCATCTGGAAGTATATTCCCCCCATAGATTGGATCATCACTAATATATCACTATTTGAAGATTTCAAATAATATAGGAAGGTAATGTTAGGGGTTGGTCTAACTGAGAATGGGATTCTGTCCCAAGTTTTTTGAAACCTTGTGTTGAATTTTTTCATGACTTTATGAGGAGCTCTCCTAATGGTAGTTAGTTTCTCTACAAGTGATAAATGGTCACTTTTATCCTCAAATCTTTTACACAAGGCCTCTCCTAATTGGTCCCATGTTTGAATGGAATTGGCAGCAAGGCCTCTATACCAATCTAGGGCCTTTCCTTTAAAATAAGTAGCTAATAACCTAATAGCTATAATTTCCTTAGTGACATCATGGATATTGTAAAAATTGGTTGTCTATGAGGTGCTCAGAAGGTGTTGTATCTTGGCCACTAGGATAATAAGGAACACTTTTAAGGGTTATAACTAGGATAGGATCATATTGGGCAATGTCTAAAGGACTTTGGCCATTAAAAACCACAAAAGCTCTAAGGGATACCATGGTTGTTCAAGGGGTTATTAAAGGTCTTCTTGTAGGGTTAGGCATTGAAAATTACCTAAGAGCAAAGGTTCCCTGATATGGATGTGTATTGGCAAACCTTAATCTTTTTGTCCAATTTAAAGGTAGTTCAATAAATTTAAAGGGAATATCTCTTGAAACTAACCTTGTTGTTACCTTTTGCATGATAGATGGCTACTGATCTACACTAGAGTGTTGAGTCTTCCTTTTGGAGTCGCTATATGATGTTACTTGAGAGCTTAACTATGAGAAATTTGATCAAACCAACATCAATTTTGATCAATATTCATTTTGGTCAACATATTATCCCACTAGGCATGCCAGAAACTATTGTAAGCTCAATTTTCACCCTTGGAGAGAGTTCTTCAGGCTCCCTCCAATTGAGCCACACAATGGGAACAAGCCCAGGTTGTGGGTCACCTATGATGGGGTTGGACCTCTAGATAAGGTTGGCTTTCTCTTGATGCTCACCTAAACTTAATGATAAATTAATGCTTTACAAGGAAAAGGGATAGAAATAGGATAAGGGCTCCTAAGAAGGCTAAAAGGGTGATACACCAAAGTTAAATGGACACTCATATAAGCTTGAACACACACTAGATCAACAAATGACAACTATGGCTTACTCAATCTCGTAATCTCACTAGTTGCATAAATATTTCATAGAAGAGGTTCTAATTAGAACACTAATCTAGACCTGCAAGTTAGCTTGAAAACACTTTCAAAGAGGCAAGCAGAAGTTAGTGAAGTAGGAAGAATCTCCTTCACAAGTTCACCATACACAAGCATACTAAGCATTTATTAAAGACAAGAGATAGGCAAAGAGTTGATCTTATTACTTCAAAAAGTAGTTCTTACAATATTTTGATAGGGTATAACCATATCAAACGAGCACACTTTTGAAAGAGTTTCAATGAGTATCTTTGTCCCAGAAAATAATGATAAATTCTAAGAGCTAAGAACCCCTTCAATGGGAATGAGACCAAGATATGTAGAAGAACAAACAGAGAGAAGTAACATGGGAGCACGCCATCAGAGAGGGAACACACCATCTTAGGTCATTAATTGAACCTAAGCTACCAACTTTTACTCCTTAGCCAATGAAAGCCTTGCCACTCTTTTGATCAATCAGGACACTATCCATGGCTTATTGAGTGAGAAAGTCCCCAAAGTTTTTGAGGATGCATTGAATGCCCTTAGTTGTAGTTCCCAACACTAGACCTTTTTTTATCCTTCATGCCATCTCTCACCTGAAGATAAAACTTCATGCTCTTGGATCTAATAGAATCATGGATTTGTGAATCTTAGGCAGCTGCTTGTCAAAAATATGGTCATGATGAAGGATGAGGACCCTTTGTATTAATCATGTATCTGCTCTATCCCTATGTTGGATCATAGGTCAATTCTATAAATGAAAACCAATCTAAGATTATTGGTTTCCTATATCTACCATATTAATACAGACTTATAGACTACATAGCCTCTTTCTAAATCCAAATAGGTCCAAAAATACCCAATGTATCTATGCAAGAACCAAGAGTTCACCATATACATGGATCCTTCTTAAAAAGGCAAACACAGTTGTAGAAATAACCCTACCCGATGAAAATTTATGAATTAGAGGTCTGTATTTAGCTCCAATGGCAGTCTTTTATGTTCCTTATGTCTTAATGCATCAGTGTGTCCTTTTAATGGCATTAGATCAAGCTTCAATGGCAGAAAGATGATCTTGCAAGACCTATTTACTTCTAGTCAAACATGGTCCCTCAACTTTCATCAAAATTCCTAGGCTCACCTTTGTTTTAATTGGCTATCAATATCTGACTCATCTTGTTGACATGTTGACCCATCTCACTCCATTAGATCTTTCTTGTCTAAATGAATGTTGATCATTGATCCTCTATCAATTGAATGCACTATTGACACTTATCATGCACACATTCGATTTTGAGATTTATTGACCCTTTTGATCTCTACTCACCATTAGATTTTAATGTATGATCGAATGCATGTCACTAGATCTGCCTAGGACCCCTTGATTGAAAACTAACATCTATTTATCAGGTCTTAAAATTAATGTCCATGCGGCCATCATTTGACGTCCACGTGGATGTATTTGACATCTCATAGACCATCAAATTTAAACTTCAATGGATTTTTACTCGAGATATAATTTAACTTCTATGCAAATGTCAATCACTTTTTGACCAACTTTGAAAATCGAAGAGGTCATGCAGGCACCAAATTTTCAAGAGATGTTCTTGATACTAAAAGGGATGAACCCACTTGATCCACTAGCTCTGGGAGCTTTCTAAGTGTGTTTACAAAATGTTTAAGTAGGTTGACCCGTGTGTTTTTTCATGTCGTCTACTTGCCTATCATGGTCAAAAATGGATAAGTATGGAAACTTGGTGAATTCTAAGGATCTAACTTTGAACATGCATAACTTTTATTGCGCTTAGATGCATGGCCTAAAACTTAGCACATAACAACTAGGGGATAAGTTGAATAAACCCATATGACCATTTTCTCCTAAGACTACTACAAGTGTGAGATATAGCATTATCAAACTATCCACTCAGCTCTATTTGAGATTATTTACAAGGCTAAGTATGAAAATTTATAAAATTTTGTTTGAGAGTCCAAATTTGAATCTTCATATCTTCTACTACACTTGATGCATGTCGTGGAATTTGCTGCATATATTTTTGGGACTAATGTGATCAGACCCATGTGACCAATTCTCCCTGACTCATTCACATGTGGTAATGATAACGTCAAAAAATTGCCTACTCAAAAATTCTACTACTAGACTCAAAATTTCCAGATGAACACAATGAAGAACCAAATGAATGTTATGCACTTCTATATTCATTCCAAGCACTCTTGACATCCCACAGGGTCTCTGCAACACTTTAGACTTGTCCTTTAGAAATTGGCAAATTACACTTTAATTGAACTTAAAGTGTTTCAAATGCTTTGTGAACAAAATGAGATCCTTTAACCACTCATTCCATCCAAAAATTTTATTTGTCTGCTCATCCATTAGCAACCTGGTCTATATGGGCATAAGCTTGGTATGTGGATCAAAATTGGCCAACACTTCCATCATAGGGTTACATGCCATTTAAATTATTTATAATCCAACTTTACCTTCTTTTAGTCATCCACTTTAACTAATTCAAAATAATCCTCCATCTCATTGAGCCAATCAATCAGCTCCTCGGGGTTTAAAATTCCTAAAAATAATGTAACTTTCATCTTGGCTTTTCTCCCAGGATTTAAAATGGCTTCAAAAAACTTATCTTCTCCTTAATCAAACTATTCATGTTTTGCTCCCACATCTTCCACTCTAAACTTTATGATTTCTACATCACTTATGTCATCCCTTGGAACAAATCCCATTATTCAATAGAAGATAATATTTTATACATAATCCTCAACATATCTACAATCCAATCTAACCTTCTTACCATATTGATGATCTTTATTCCAACTCTTTCCACTATTCTTGGAGACATATGTACTCTCCCAACTTGGAACTACTACTGCAATATCTTATTTTCAAACCTAAGTGGACCACTATTTCATCACTTTTATATCTACCCACCTTCATAAGATGGATAAAACTCAACTATCACTTGTCCCAAAGTTGTTACCTTACTTTATTACCAACTAATTCAGTCAAATATAGGGGGTCCAATGAAGGACAACCTAGTCCTTGTAGTCTTCCATTATGCACACACATAATATGTTACCGAAACTAAAACACACACTTTTATTGATCCTTCTTGAGGAAGTATAGAGGTTACACGCATTCACTCACTCACTTTCCATATGAACACCACACAATGGAAGTGTACTACATAGTCCCTTCTTAGACAGGACATTGATCTCTACTCTTCTAAGCTTCCTCCTCAAAGACATATAATAGCTTTGAATATCTCCTCCCACTTCAATTTTCTTAGTCAAAATCCTTTCCTTTCCTTTTGTGCCTATTAGAGTGACACTTAGGATCTTGTGATTCTTGAAAAAATCTCAAAAATGGCACTCAAACATTTTTAGACCTTTATTAGGAGTGTTCAACTAATGTGGACAAAACCACCACTTTTTGTAGAAGAATAGTTATGTAACTATTGGTAACATAAACATATGTTAACCAAAATTTTCATCATGAGAAATTTATATCTCTATCTCATAACTTGAAACTACTCCTCCCTTTTAGGATCTATTTGAAGTGTGAATAAGACCATTTAGGTCATATTAAAAAATCAAAATTAGATAAATACAAAATATATCATTTTGGATTATGCAACATTGCTTGACTATTTAGACGCTCCTGTATCACAAACTTTAAAATCAATTTGATGATGTCTTTGAAGACGCCAAATAAATTCTTATAAATCGCTCCATCAAGCCTCATATTGATCTCATTTTGGAATCACAACTACCCAAAAATCCTTAATATCACATATATGTTTGGGATAATGATGAGATTCATATTAAGATGCAAGACCTCATTAACCAATTGAAGATTGGCCAAGTTCTTGAACTTGTGGTAGTTCAATAGCACCTACACCCAAGAATTATGGTTCATGGAAACTCTGCATTAACTTTCACATACTTGTTTGGATCCATGGCTAAAACATGTGCAAGAAAATAAAAGTGGGATTGAAATAAGCTATAAAACACAATAGACAAGATAGAACACATTACATAAGATATACATGGAAACCTTGAAAAAATATCGAGGGAAAAACCATGGGGCAATGGTAGCTTCTAGACTTCATATTACGTCAAAAAAACTCTCTTCTACAATAGCTCCTCCAAAAACTCCTTTCTAGTGCTACAAACCAAACACTGAATTGAGCCAAGATTATAACCAATCCTTTCATGCTCTAAAATCCAAGCTACAACAAGAAACTCCTCCATAATTCATAAACCAAATAATCCAAGGTGAGCTCCAAGCATCAACCTCCATCTCCAAACATGAACCAAACTAACAAGCATCTAGGCTTCAACCCAAGGGATTACCATGCTTATATACAAAACATACCATGCTTACAACCAAAGCATACAAGGTGATCTCATGGCTTAAAACCTCTAATCATGCAAGCCCAAGGCTTGCATGGATCCTCAAGGGTATTCCATAATGATTACATCTTGGATTACAACTACAAAGGAGAAAGAATGCTCTTATAAAATTTACAATGAGAGAAGAGAGAGAGGGGGAAAATTTGGCACCACGCTCCACTTGGGCTCAATGGTAACTTGTGTCCCCACATTCCCATGTGTAAACAAGAGATAAAAAATCCCCACATGCACCCATATGCAAAAGCCAAAGGCAACCCATGTACCTTGGAGGAGGAATACGCCCCACTCTAGTGGGTGAATAGTGATCAATAAAAGTTTTTTGTCTTCACGTGAAAAGGTCAATAAAGTAGATGACTACTTTAGACAAGATCCAAACCACCCCATGTGACTCTAAATATTGTGCCCCACTTCACATGTGATTTCAACCAACAATAGTGCACTTCTTGTCTTCTTCTTCCCATGTACACACAAAAGTCCAAAAGGTGTTATGAATACCTTTTGAATTTTCCATGCATGTGAATCATGGGGCCCCTTTGAAATTTTCACCATTCCAACCCTTGACAATTATTCCCAAAATAAAACTCATGTGATTTAGTGGGGAGCTACATCCCACTCCTTTCACATCAACCTAATCACACTTGAAGACCCTCCATGGGCCATGCCACATCACATACTTACCACATCACCTACATGCCACATCATATGTATCACCTGCATACCACATGCCACATCCCCTACATGCCACATCACCATGAATAGTGATTATGAATAGTATTTGTGAATAGTGACTTCACACCCAACACTACTCAACAAGATCCAATGACATGTATCCTATACACATCAATGATCTTTTAGACCAACTATGGGGTGTGTAATACTACACAAATATTGATGTCAAATATATTTACCACCAAGTACTAATTAACCCTAGAATACATCTAAAATATTCCATTAAAAACCAAAGCTCTCTATGAGTGTTGGGTGATGTTTTTTTATCTAAAAAATCCATAGCAACATTCATTTGGCTCATGAATGATATTTTTCAACCCTTCATGAATTAATTCATCATTTTCCACTTATATGATATCCTAATTTATATGTAGATACAAAAATATGGTATTTGGTACTTGATAATGCAAAGCTTGACACGTATTTATGATGTATGACTTGAGTGCATAAACAAGGTCCTAATATACCATTTTCTCACACTTACATGTTATCTTATGAGTTTGACCCTTTTGTTTGTTGTTACATGCCTACAATAAACTCATCATTTATTTCAATCCTACTAAGTATCCTACATAGACATCTCTACACTTTCATTTCAATCTACTGATATATAAGTTGGTTATGGCATATTTGGTCAATACCACCCATCAATATCAACCTAATCTAGTTTACATTGACCCTACCCTAGCAACAATTAGTTTTCAACATCAAATATTTCTTTAGGGTTGGTATATTTTCCTATTATATCAGTGGCATGATAAATTGCCTAATCGGACTAAAATATAAACAAATCAAGGCCTCATTCAGAAGGAACTAGGCACTTATTCAATATACATCTATACACTATTGCACATTGATAAAATCTACCATATTCATTCCAAATTAAAAACCTATCACCATGAGAGATGACAAGCCAATTTTGAAGCACACTAAATCCAATTCAAAGCAAGAATTGTTAAGTATAAAATCCAAATCATTAATAGTATACATATAGCAAAGGAGCACAATTGCATAATCAAACTCAGTGGGAGAACTACATATGCCTTGATTCCCTCCTCAAAGTACCAAACATTTAGGCAATGATCAATCATCAGATGAGGGTGACTAGGGTTAACTCAACCCATTACACTTTCATTTTTTTCAAATTTATATCCCTCACAAGCAAACCTAAAATTTCAAGGCAAAGGATACTAATTTTTAGAGTTGCATACATCATCAAAGTTTAGGATTACAGATATAGAGCATACAAAGATATTCACAGGTGATCATATGGTCATATTCCTCATATCCACACATGTCAGTACCAATCAACATAATTTAGTAGTAATTGGTGATATTGACCCAAATTGGCAAAACTAACCCTACACAGATAGAGAATAAATTTCAGAATTGAACAAATAAAAGACTTGATTTATCTTGATTTGTTAGGAATATAGAATGTAGAGCAATAATAATGAAATAAAGACATAATTAAAATTTAAAAAACACAATAAAAAAGAGACATAGATTTAACATGGTTCACCCAATATGGCCTACGTCCACACAAAAATTTTTTGTCCTTATTATTTAGTTTAACAAATGAAGGAAAAAGCCTGTCGTACATCCATTGCAATATTCTCTTCACTATCTCACTTTTTTCTACCTGATTACAATGCCCTCATACCAAAGGAGGGTTACAAATTAGGTCAAAAATGTACTAACCTAATTTATACCATTAGATCTAAAACCTAATAGTAAACGGTCCATGGTGACCATAGTGGGGGGGGATTATGCCCCCCCACACCCCCTTTGTCAAGAACTGGGAATTAAAATAAGATTAGGCTCCACCATCCAATAATCTCCCACTTGGAGACTGATTTGTTGCAACTCCACCGCTACAACTCTTACTTGGACATTTCTTTGAAATTTGATCTTGGCATTTTTCTCATCTTCCTTGTTATCCTTGAAGACCTATTGAAGCTAAAAAACTCTCTAGCTTATCTTTAGTGACTGCCTTTTTTAGCATATCTATAGGATTTTGACTCCTATGGATATTTTCCAACTTCAGTTGACCATCCTCCAAAATTGAATAAATGAAGTGATACATGAGTTGTATATGTTTGGTTCTTGAGTGGAATGTTAAGTTCTTTGCTAAATGAATCACACTCTGGCTATCACTGTACAACCTATAATCTTCTTGCTTATGCCTTAACTCTACCATGAATTGTTGCCTCCATATCATCTCCTTACTAGCTTCTGTAGCTATAACATATTCTGCCTTTGTATTTGACAAAGCAACTATCTTTTGTCATTTTGAAATCCAACTAACTTATGTGTCACCAATAGTGAATACATAACCTATGGTGCTCCTCCTGCCATCTAAATCTCTAACCATGTTTTCATCAACATATCCTTGTAAGGTAACATCTAACTCTTCATAGCAAAAATGTCTATCAATGGTCCCTCTCAAGTACCTGAGAATCCACTTGATAGCATTCCAATGCTCTTTTCCTGGATTGTTCATAAACTCGCTGACAACTCCCATTGCATGAGCAATATCTAGTCTAGTGCACACCACATCATACATTAAACTTCCAACTGCTAAATCATATGGCACTTTGTTCATGTAATCGATTTCTTCTTATGTTTTAGGGCATTGTTCCTTGCTTAATTTGAAGTGCCCTCCCAAAGGTATGCTCACATGTTTTGCATCTTGCATATTGAACCTGACTAACACCTTCTTGATGTATTCTTCTTGAGACAATGTCAATTTCCTATTTTTCTTATCTCTTGTTATTCTCATCCCAGGGATTTGCTTTATAATCCTTCATTGTAAATAAATTTTTTAGTTTTTTTTTTAGCTCATTTATATCATGCATGTTAGACCTTGCAACAAGCATGTCATCTAAATACAATAACAAGATAATATAGCTACCATTATCTAATCTCTTAAAGTAAACATAGTGGTTAGAATGACATCTACTATAACCTTGTTCTATCATAAACATGTCAAATTTCAAATACCACTATCTTGGAGCTTGTTTTAGGCCATACAAACTCTTCTTCAACATGCACACCATTTTCTCTTTACCTTTGACTTCATATCCTTATGGTTGCTCCATATATATTTCCTCTTTCAAATCACCATGAAGGAATGCAGTCTTCACATCTAACTATTCAAGGTGCAAATCTTCTACTACTATCAAACTTAAAACAGTTCTTATAGAAGTCATTTTAACTACTGGAGAAAATATTTCATCAAATTCAATACCTTTATTTTGTGCAAACCCTTTTACAACAAGTCTAGATTTGTACCTCTTTTTGCCTCCATCTTCTTCTTTCAACCTATAAACTCATTTATTTTGCAATTCTCTTTTACCTACAGGCAACTGAACCAAATCCCAAGTTTGGTTATGTACCAAGAAGTCCATCTCCTCTTTCATACCTTGCTCCCACTTCTTTATGGTTTCTACATGCATTGCTTCTTCATAGCTTTTTAGCTCACCACCATCAGTCAGTAATAAATAATAAGGTGAATGAGATTAATGTTCAGGGAGTCTACTTACTCTAGTTGATATTCTAAATACACTTTCAGGAGTTTGAGGTACTTTTCATAGTTGTTGCACATTCTAATTTTCTAGCACTTTTGGAATTTCATTTCCAATAATTTCATCAAGTACTACATATTTCGTATTTGACTTTTCCTATTTATTTTCTTACAATTGATCTCTATACATGACCTTTTCATTAAAGATCACATCTCTACTCCTAATGATTTTGTGATTTTCAATATCCCATAAACAATAACCAAAATCATTAACTCCATAACCAATAAAAGTATATTTCTTGGATTTTGCCTCAAGCTTGGTTTTATTTTATTTATCAATATGGACAAATACTTCACAACTGAAAGTCTTTAAAAATGAATAATCTACCTTTTTACTTGTCCATGTTTCCTCTGGAATGGCACCATCCAAAGGAATTGAAGACCCTCTATTTATTAAGTAAACAATAGTATCCATAGCATCTGCCCAAAACTATAAGGGCAACCTTGCATGCAATCTCATTCTCCTTACATGCTCTATGATTGTCCTATTCATCCTTTCTAACACACCATTTTGTTATGGTGTTCTTGGAACCGTCTTCTCTCTACAAATCCCATGGGATGGACAATAATTATCAAACTCCTTGCTACAATATTCACCTCCATTGTCTGATCATTTTCAATCAAAGCTTTCCATTTCCTAAAAGTATCAAAAATATCAGATATCTTTTGTATGTAATAACCCTAAGTTTTTCTAGTTGTATCATTGATAAAAGTAACATAATAAGAAGAGCCACCAAGGGATGATACCTGAGCCCATCCCCATACATCTATATGCACAAGATCTAACTTTTCATCCTTCTTTTTCCTCCCAACTCTGAGAAATCTGACTCTCTTCTATTTTCTATACACACAGTACTCACAGAAATCCAAATCTACCTTCTTCAAATCTAGCAACAAATTCTTTGAGTGGAGAACTTGCATCCCCTTCTCACTCATGTGCCCAAGTTTGTGGTGCCATAATTTTATATCTAATTTTGTAGAAGCTAAAGCAATGGAAGAGTCAACATCACCATTAGATAAATACAATGTACATACCTTCTCTCCTTTTTCTATTATCAATTATCCTTTAGTGACCTTCCATGAATTTTCTAAGAATGTAACTATATAACCCTCACTTCCCAACTGCCCTACTGAAATTAGATTTCTTCTCAACTCAAAAACATGTCTCACTTATTTTAGCAACCATTTGTTTCCATTCTGTAATTTTATCTGTATCTTACCCTTTCTTACAATTTTACAGGTTCACCATCACCCAAATAAACTTGCTAAAAATCACCTTGAACATAGTCTTGAAAATATTTCTTATGGGGTGTAGCATGAAATGAAGCCCCTGAATCTAACACCCAAGAATCATTAATATTATCTAAATAAAGGATTAAAGCATCTTGTAACACATCACCTACTACATTTGCTTCCTAATTTTTATCTTGTTGTCCATCTCCTTGTTTTCCTTTTCGAAACCAATAATTTTTCTTCAAGTGTCCTTTCTTTCCACAAACCCAGCACACCAATGTTCCTCTGGATTTAGATCTACCCTTCTTAGACTTCCCACGATTCCCTAGGCCCTCTCCTTTATTCTTTTGTCTTCCCCTAATCTCCATAGTCAAAGCATTACCTGATGTCTCACCTATGCTTTTCCATCGTATTTCCTCGCTAAGGATAACACCAATAACATCATCAAACTTTAAAGTTTTTGAGTCAGAGACATAATTGCTCATAGCCATGACCAAGCCATTCTAGCTTTTTGGCAATAAGCACAAAATCAAAAGAGCCCTAACCTCATCATCAAAATTTACTCCTACAGATATTTATTGATTTGTAACCATGTTAAATTCATTTAAATGGTCAACAACAGACCCACCTTCTAACATTTCTAGATTAAATAAATGTTTTATAAGAAATACCTTGTTGGAGGTTGGGGGTTTTTCATACACTCTATTTAATGCCTTCATCACATCTATTGTTGTCTTTTATTTTGAAATATTAAAGGTCACCAACGTTGCTAGGCACAGTCATATTGTTCTTAGTGTCTTTCTTTTAAGAACCTCCCAGTCTTCATCCTTCATAGTCATCAGCTTCTTTGTTATTCCACCCAATGATAGGAAAATATAATTCTGATATAGATAGTCCTCCATTTGCATCTTCCATAGCTAGTAGTTTTGGCCATTAAACTTCTTGACCTTAAACTTGTCTTCTTCTACCATTGCTCTCACTCTACCTAGGAAACCTCTTTTTCTACATGTTTATCTGCCAAATAAACCTGCATCTCTGATGCCAGTTATTAAGAATATAGAATGTAGAGAAATAATAATGAAATAAAGATAATTAAAATTCAAAAAACACAATAGAATAGAGACATATTTAATGTGGTTCACCCAATATGGGCTACATCCACATAGAAACTGTTGGTCCTTATTATTCAATCTAACAAATGAAGGGAAAAACTTGCAATACATCCATTGCAATATCCTCTTCACTCTCTCACTTTTTTTTGCTTGATTACAATTCCCTCATAATCAAAGGAGGGTTACAAATTGGGGAAAAAATGCACTGACCTAATTTCTACCATTAGATCTAAAACCTTATAGTAAATGATCCAGATTAACTACAAAATTACAATATTTTATAATGCATTTTTCAAAAAAAATTGCTTCGGGGGTGCTGCCCCCAAACCCCCACCAAGGGGGGCTCCAAAATAGGTCGTTACCCCCCTAGACCCCCATGGTGACCATAGTGGGGGGCGTTGCCCCCTCACACTCCCTATTAGGAATTGGGCATTAAAATAAAATCAAGCTCCACCATCCAACATGATTTTCACTTCCAAAATATAATCACAGTTATAAATTCAACTAGAAAATATAATTACTCATCTTTTTTTTGCACATACTATATTTAGAATATGCCACTTGTCAAATCATTGCAATCAATTCCAAGATTTTGCATTCAGATTCATGTTTGAATGCCATATCCTAATATCTAAATTATTCTAAAAGTTTATTTCCTATCAAGGTTAGTATTGATTACATTAATCAAAATTAAGGTAAAACATATTGGTGAATCCATACACATTGATCGAACCATCCTTCCACGGTTTCAATTTTTTTCCCTAGGGTTTCAAATCTCATTTCGAATTTCCATACATAAAAAAAACTTTTTCAAATTTTTTTCCTAGGGTTTTAGATCTAATTTCCATACATAAAAACAAAACTTCACATTTGGCCATAGCCTTTTACATACATGTTCTCTTCCTATTCCCTTTACTTCTAAGACAAGATGCTAAATGAAGTGGAACTGGTATAAAATATAATCATATTCCCTTTACTTCAACTAAAAAGGATACAATGAATGTTTGTTATTTTTTTAATAATGCAATTATTCATGGAAATGTGAAAATAAGTGATTATGTGGATATGCTTCCATTAGAATGTGATAATCAAGATAATTATGAGGGCCTAGATAGAATTGATCCCAATGAACTTGATGGGGTAGATCTTGACCAAGTTAAAGCCTTGTCAAATTTTCTTCAAGGACTCCATCAATTTCCTAAAGACATCGATAGAATTTTCCACTTGATCTTGGCATCTAAGGATATACAAAAAACTAATCTTATGACATCTCAGATGAAAAAATAAGATCCATTTACTATTATCAACCAATCCTTTCAAGCTAGTACTTCCACATCAGGTGTTCAGACCTCTACTATCAATACTATCCCTACACATCTAGTGACCTATGTGACATCCACCTAAGGTTTGGGAGTAACATGAGGCCTCCAATAGATTTAGATACATAATCTTACATAAATAACCTTACCTATCCCATGATGACTATGCATGATCCATTACCAACCTTGTCTATTATACATTCCTTTGAGTAGACTATTACATTGATGCACGCTAAGGTGTTATAGCTAGAGGAAGGTTCACCGAGAGCTAGTCATTCCATGGATTCAGATGCCTTGCTCCATAACCCATTAGCCCTTAAGATAGTATCCTATCCTTTCCCAACATGATTTGTAACTCCAAAGCTTCCATTATACAAAGGTTAAGGTGATATCAAGCAACACCTTAGATCATTACATGAAACATGTTTAGACTATGCATGTAATGACAAACTATAAACCAAACTATTTTCAATAAGTCTCAAGGACTATACATTGTGATGGTTCTATGATCTACCCTATAATTCATAAGAGTAATCAACCCCTTGGAAAACCAATTCCTAGCACATTTTGCCATCAATATTGCTGAGAAGCTATATTTTGCACAAATTTATAAAATCAAGCAAGGGTACAATTAACCAATCAAGGATTATGTACTTTGGTACAATAATATGATATCCAAGATGATCATTGTCATGGCTGACAATGAATTAAAATATATATTCAAGCATAGCTTATTGGCAATAATCCATGATTCAATTATTTTCAATAGATTGAAATCCTTCGATGAACTATGTAATACATTGAGGGACAAATAATTCAAGTTAATAACTTTGAACAAACTTAAGTATACTCCCATGCATACAACTACTTCAACAACAAAGTTTAAAATCAAATGAAGCTACAAGGTCAAACAAAATGATAACAAAAGTAAGGCAGAGATTATAGTTAATTTCAAGATTACCATCACCTCCTCATGTACTAATAAATAATTTAATCGAGTGCAATCTTATCACACTCCTCCTTATACAAGAGCTTGATCTAAATATACCTACACCAAGGAACTATGATGATAATGTATTGTGATTATCACCAAACTGCATTATTACCAAACTGTACGAAATTCAATGAATAGATTATTCAAATTGAGATATAAGATATAGGATCTTATAGATGAAAAAATTATTGACTTGGGCACCCCTAAAAATGAACCTAAGCCATATCATAATGAAAATCAAAAGTTGAATATCTTTAATGATCTATTTCCTAAATATGAGACAACATAAACTAAGGATACTTTAGAGGTACATTATGCATACAACATGCACCCTCCACTTGCAATGTATGATCATCCAATTGGTACACTTAATGATACTTAACCATATCAGCCTATAATCACATTCAATGACATCAAGATACTTAATGATGATTCATATTTTTCATGCACTTTTTATATGAGCTTATATTCAAGCAACAACCCATACACAATGTCATGATTGACAATGGTTTGAAGGATAATGTTAGTATGATGACACTTTTCCACTCCCTTGTGTATGCACAACAAGATTTACAATATAGGTCAAAATTAGTTTAATGGATTATACAGATATAAACATAATACCTTGGGATACATAATATTACCTCTTCAAGTAGGCTCTATGATATTAGCCATGCCATTCCTAGTTCTAGAAAGTAACGGTCCAACATCGTGTTAAGATGCCCTTGGATGAAATTAATGTGTGTAGTCCCATCTGCAATGCACTAATGTATAGAATGCATACACTACAACAAAGTAGTCATAATTACATGTATACGGTATGAGTACTCTTTATAGCCAATGGTATCCCTTCCTCCACCCCCACCACCATCATAGTTGGTTGATACAATTAATTAGTATCATTCTAAAAATATGGTTTCTACACATATTCAGGATAATTATACAGAGTTAGTTGCTACATATATTCAAGGTATTTCCATATACCCAATTCAAAGGAACATAGTTGAGCTTACTAGGCAACCACCTATTCAACGTCATTCATGGCATAGAGTTACTCAGGGTCCATAGAGGCCAGCATCTCCTGCAATATGTACTCAATTAGCACCATAGGCAGTTTAGCATGTTCCACAATGAACATAGGTAACAAGACATTTATCCTACTATATAGTGGACCCCACAGAGTCCTCAACTATCTAGAGCTACCCATCATACATTGAGTTTTATAACTAGTGATCGTGACAATTATAGCACACCACATGACTTCTGATTAGATTCTGACATGTCCATGGTTGATACCTCTTGTCCAAAACAAATGACCCTTACACTATTTGATACAAACACTTCCAATGGTCCTCCCATTGATGTGATCATTGGTTAGCTTTTTTGAGCCTCAAATATTTTAAAAATACAAAAAAATAAAACAATCGAGAAAATACCAAAACATTCAAAAAATCAAAAATCAAGACTTGAGTATGACATGATTACTAGATTACACTCTTTACATATGTTATTTATCACATGTTTTGTATATGGCATATGTTTTTCATACACATGTACATTTTATAGTATATCAGTGTGATGCAAGACATATAGGTTACACATGGATATATAGATTTTAGAATTTCCTCTACCCAGTGACCATGTTGATATAGGAGGTATCATATTCTATAGGTTTCACTATTACAGATTATATATTTCAATGAACTTTATACCATATTGAGCTACATATATTGTTTACACATGCCTTTCTAGTTACTCATATATTACAGATTGCTACATGGATATATTATTATACTGTGATGTGACATTGATACATATGGATGGTGTAGACTAGTTCCTATGTTCTATACTCCATTGATGTTGTTACTCTCTCACATAAAATATTACTTTGTACTTTTCTATTGTGTGTGGCTCTTTGACCTTATTTATGACATATTTATGTCCCTTGAGTGTGGCTCTTGGCCTTGGTTTGATGTGATATATTTGATATCCCTTATTTGAGACATCATTATTTTTCCTTGCATATGACCCTTGGCCTTATTTGTTATGACATTTTTATGTCTCTTATATACGGCCCTTGGTCTTGTGTGACACTAAAACTTGTGCTTGTTGAGCTTGTTGACATTGAGTGGTGCCATGATTTTCTTGCTTCATTGATACATCTATCTAGACATGACACATATATGCCTTGTATTATATATGTTACATACATGTATTGATCAACATAGATATTATTATGATGACATATTCTCCACAAGATTCACATGATATTATATGATGTTATCTTTATACATGACATGATATATTTGACTCTTATTTTGAGATGAGTGACTTACAAGATAAATCCATCATCTTAAAAGGAGGGCATTATAGTGGGATTGTCATAGAGACATAAGCCTCAATGAAAACAAATCATATCAGAGTACATATTTCAAAGATTCATAATGATTCAAATACATGATAAATATTGACACATAGGTATATATTACAGGGGCATACACACTCACTTATAAAAACACTTGAGCATATATTCATACTCACTTGGGTGCATATGCATGGGCATATGCACATAGTTTATAAAAACATGAATTACATGTTTTCACATATATGTAAATTTGAGATACAAGTTCTCAAATTTAGTATATAGATGCATATAATTTGATATTAGTTGGCACATATTCAAGGGGCATGATATTGGTTCATGCACATGTATACATATTTTCATATTCATAATGCTTGATAATAGTTCATGCACACATACACAATAGCATAATTTACATTTGGATGGAAAATGGTTTGCATTTCACTTCACACTTATTAGATCTGCAATCATGATGAGGGCATGAACATTGTTCGTTCTCTTTCGATCATACATTAGATTTTAGATTGAGTGAATTTGAGTGAAACTATACAATCAAACCTACATTCATGATGGGGGCATGAACATTGTTCACTCCTTTTTGATCATGCAATTTTGTTTACATGGAGCAAACTTTAGCAAAACTATATAATTGAATCTATAAGCCATCTACAGTGATTGATCAATTTCTTTGAGTGAACCTACCTTGATGGTTCCCTCTTTACCTACATAGTTATTTGGGTTAGTACATTGCATGATTCTCCCAACATTCATGAGGGTTGGGACATTTTGTCTTCCAAAACCAAGACCCTGCATAGATACAAATATTTGAGGCACAATCACCCCAACTCTCCACATGCCTCAGTAGGGAAGCACAAGTTTCTCCAAAGCTTAAATAAGGAAGCATCATCTCCACCAAATTTCAAGTTCAACATGGTTTTCACTAATACACAAGTGTACTCTTAGCCTTTTTCTTTCAAAATTCAAAAATTGAGTTTCAAAATAAACTTGTCAATCTATGGACATGAACTACACATGATTGCATGTTTTGATATTGAGTGACCTACACAGTTGGAGCTTCATACCAAATACAAAGTGTGTTGTACACACTCAAGGTGATTTTATCCTTTTATTCTAAAATTTCATTACTAGAATATAATGGGGGCATTTATAGATACTAAACTTTGGTATTTGGTACTTAACAATGACATGCTTGACACATAATTACCACACATGAATTGAATGCACAAAAAAGGTCATAATCGACTATTTTCTTACACTTGCATGCTATCTTATGATTTTGACCATTCTAATTGTTGTTACACACCTATAGGAAATTCATTGTCTATTTCAAACCTACTAAATATTCTACATAAACATCTCTAGAATTCAATTTAGTCTGCCTGTATACAAGTCGGTTTTACCAAATTTGGTCAGTATCACCATTTGATACTAACTTAATTTGGTTGGTACTCACCCTCCCCCAACAACGGTTACGTTTCAAAATCAAATGTTTCCTTAAGATTGGCCCATTTACCTAGTGTATCAATGCCCTGAGAAATTACCCAATTTGACTCATATAAATAAATCAAGGTCTCTTCAAAATGTATTAGGCACTTATCTAGTACATTTCTATATAATATTTCACATTGAGAAAATTTGACATATTCTTCTCAAATTATAAACATACCACTTGGAGCGATCACAAGCCAAGTTTTAAGCACACTAAACCCAATTCAAAATAAACATTGTCAAGTGTCAAATCCAAATTAGTAGTTGTATACATATAGTGGAGGAGAAAAATTGCACTAGGAGAGATAACTACGTGTGGCTTGATTTCCCTCCTAAGAGTATCATATAAGTAGGACAGGTATCATCATCCCATTACACTCTCCAAATTTTTTTAGGTTTCTAGCAATCACAAGCACACCTAGGTTTTAAGGCCAAAGAGACTGATTTGTAGAGTTCATCAGGGTTTGGGATTGTAAATACAGTGCACACACATAATGGTGTAAGTGACCATATAATCATAATACCTTATTTTTTCACAAGTCAGTATTGACCAACACAAGTCAATATCAACCAATGATATTGTCCCAAAATGATGAAACCAACCCTACACAAACAAAGAATCATTTTCATAACCAAACAAACCATAGGCCTACTTTATCCTGATTTTCACTTCTAGAATATAGTCACACAGAAAATCTAAGTACTCAACCCTTTGTTGTACTTAGTATATTTAACATATGCCATTTGTCAAATCATTGTAATGAGTTCTAAGATTTTACATTCAGATTCATGCTCGAATGCCATATCTTAATATCTGAATTATTCTACAAGTTTATAGCCTATTAGAGTTAGTCTTGATTGCATCAATCTAAGTTAGGGTAAAACATTTTAGTAAGGCTTAGGAAGATCACAATGCACATGTTCATAGGGTTCTTGACACACTGTGCAGTAACAAATTGAAATCAAACTTAGCTAAGTGTATCTTTGGTTTTACTTAGGTTTAATAGTTGGGATACATTGTTGACCTTGTAGGAATTCATATGGATGTAACAAAGATTAAATTCAATAAAACTTTAGCCAACTCCTCATAGACACACTAAACTATGAAGTTTTCTTAGACTTGTTAACTTTTATCTACATATCACATTGATATTTTCACATTTTATGGTCATTGAACCAAATCAGCGGAGCTAAGTTAGCATTCCAATGGAGACCAATGCATCAAGAATTCAAATATCTCAAAGCTAGAATTGAGTCTACACCTATCCTTGCATTGATTAGCATCAACCAATCCTTTAAATTCGACATTGATGCATCTGAGTTTGAACTTGATGTTGTGCTCACTTAACTTGTACATATTTTTGCATAATTTTCAAGAAAATTATGTGATACTGTGCAAAAGAAATCTACCTAGAGAAGGAACTCTATTCAATTGTTCAATTCATAAAACAACAAAGATACTATCTCTTAGAATCACAACCCTCTTCAATTTCTTCACACCCAATGCAAGTTAGAGAAATTTAGGCACGTGAAGCGGATGGCATGTACCTTCAATAGTTCCATCTAGTAATCAAACATAAGAAATTGAAAGACAACAAAGCAAATCAATGTTTAAGCAAACTTTAACTTACCTAACTTATCATAGTGATCGATACTCAAGGCTAAAACACCATGGACTATGTTTCATAATACTCTGCAAATTTAGAATTTTCACCTACCTAAAACCCCCTTTCTCAATTATAATAGATTGAAAATTTATATGTGCATGATCACTAGTTTACAATCCTGACCACATATATGTTCCCTCAAGCAAACCTTGCACAAGGCTCGTATGGGAGGCACACTACTCTAAATCAACTAGTCATTTTAGAATCACCAAGACAGTAGTGGTACTCCAATAATAATTTATTTGGCCACACCTGAATAAAGATATTGACATTCACATCAAGTATTGTGTACCTTGCAACATAGCCAATTCTAAATTAGGTATGTATACACCTCTCTCAATTTTGTCTAGTCCTTGGAAATTTATTAGCATGGATTTCATATCAAGCCTATGCAACTCAAATGATCTTACTTTGGAAGGAACTACCTTGCCTTCCTCTTTGCTCTATAACCGAGTACACACCGTACTCCAAGTAGATCCCACCTGATCTTGCTTCCTATTGTGTTGTTGTCACCTTGATCCTGCTGCCACCTGTAGATCAACCTGGTTCTGCAGACCTGTAACCTTAGACCTCGCACACAAATACACCTGCAAATCAATGATCTTACTTACCATGTAGATCTCCAAATGTGGCCTTGCACACCTGCCGACCAAGATCCTACATACATGAAGAATCCTTCTAATTTTTCAAACCAGCACCCATACTTGGCACTGTGGCACTAAGAGGAACACACCTTGTTCTCTTCCCTCTAAAGGAGCTAATTTTTTCTCTCTTACTCTCTAGCACACTTTTACAATACAACCCATGAGTCTATTATATAGATCTCATGCAAACAATAATTAGACATCTAATTACAATAATTAGATCCGCAGCTTCAAGTCTAAAATTGGCCTTTGACATGCAAACAACTGATTCATTAACTAACTGTCTGTGAACTGGCAGTTCTCGAACTGCATAGGTGATCGACATCGGTCCCTGTCTACCTGGAGGTGATCGATGCCGGCCAACCATGACCGATGTCGGTTGCTCTTCTCACTGTATATGACCGACGTCAGTTGATCAGACTAACGTTGGTTGCTCTGCAACTCAACAACCTCCTCCATGTCTGCATCAGTGAAGCTTTTAGCTCCACAACCTAACAATCTCCCACTTGGAGATAAACAGCTGCACTATACCTATACTTGTACACTGTCTAATCTGTTTCCTAGCTTGCATCCCTCTTCAAGCTCAACCTCGAAGACCAACCACCACAACACCTGTGGTGAACCTCTTGTCATCCAAGTAACCTACCGCATCCACATCTACAAACACATGTAGAAAAAAATTTGACCCTGCATAGCATGTGCACCTGATGTTGGTCCCTCTCAAATACCTGAGAATCCACTGAACTGCCCTCCAGTGCTTCTTTCTTGGATCGGCTCCAAACTTTCTGATAGCTCCCACTGTGTGGGAAAATTTAGGGAGTACACGTACTCAACCTTATCATGTGATTGGGGACCCTGTTCTGTGAACTTTCCATCCATATGTGCACTTGTCGTACTGCATCCTGCACTACCTTCACACAATCATCTTGTGACAACATAACCTTGTGATCTTCCCTGTCTCTAGGATACACTCATACCAAAGAATTTTGCTACTCTAAATTCCTCATGACATGCCACTAAACTAACCTTACCCTTAGCTTAGCAAAACCTTGTATTTCTAAACCTGCACCAAGATCATCCTCCACATACAGTAATAGGATAATGTCGCGACCATCATCCACTTGGTAAGACAAACACAATGGTTACACTGACATTGACTAAAGCCTTACTTTGTCATTCACCTGTCAAACCTGTACCAATGTCCTACATCTTCTTCAAGACCATATGCCATGGCCTTTCGTCTCACGTATCCATTCTCTCTATTCTTTAACCAAGGAATCCATTCATCTCTCAGTGCTTTTTTCTGACTAGCAACCCTACCAACTCTCATTTGGTTCTACATCCTCATTCATGCCATGCTCTCACTGTTTCCTGGATCCTTCCTGCTCTGTAGTGAGCAACGAGTATAAAGAAGAGGAACAACGAATTTGAGGCTTACTTACCCTTTCAGTCCTCCATATGGGCGTTTGAGACACCTTGATAGGTTGTTGTCTGTCCAAAATCTGTTATAGTGACCGACCTCGATCACCACACAGTCTGCATCCGATCGATGTCAGTTCCCATGCGACTGTCCTTTCTGCCAACATCAGTTTCCTGACTGACGTTGGTCTTACCTGGTCATCGACGTTGATTTCCTTATCGACACTGGCAACCACCCTACCTGACACCACCAGCTCTGATTTGCACATGACCGACATCGGCACCTGTCTGTTCGACGTCGGTTCCCCTTAATCGACGCCAGTATCTGTGTTTGCTTGTGAGTAATGACTTTTTACTTGCGAGATTTCTTTGAATCATACCCATGTCCAAACTGCTCTGCTCAGAGATATCCAGTCCCATCCACTGATCTCTGTCCGTCATCTCTTCCAAGAACACTAAGGCTTTTCAGTTCTTAAGTCTGTCAAACACATCTGTCTTTTATTTAAGAACATGCATCTCCTTCTTGCTCATGTGACCAAGCCTACAAAGCCACGTCTTCACAACAGAAGAAGAATCAGTAATATAAGTAGATAGATAAAAGATACCTACTTTGTTGCCACCAGCTAATTCAAGTGCATCTGCTGTGAGAGTTTTTGTGCATCTCTCATCACCCAACTTTTCTAAAGAAATTAGCCACATCTTCAAGATCGGGACCTGCATGACCTCCTTCAACACCCATGTGTTGGCCGCCTACAATTTTAGCTTCACTTCCCCTTTGCCAATTCTTTGACAAGGCACACCAGCCCCTAAATAAATCTTTCCAAAGTCTCCAAAGACCTTAACATGGAAAGATACTCTATTTCGAGCTGCATGGAAAGAGGCAACAGAATCTATAAATCAAGATTCTACTTTATCCAAGGAACATCCCAGAGCATCTTATGCAACAACACCTGCAACATCTGCTTCTTCAGTTCTTTCATGCTGATCTTCTACCAACCAACAATTTTTCTTTACCTGCTCTTTCTTTTCATCACACCGTAATTGACCATTCGTGCTCTTCAATTCCTTCATTCTTAGTGTACTTTCTTCTGCCATTGCTATACTCCCACTCAATCAAAAAACCCTGAGAGTGACATGTAATCAAACACAAACTTGCTCCCTGCAACCTTAGCTCTAATACCAATTGTTAGGACCCAGAAGCACTATTGATTACCAAGTACAAGCAACTTAAATATGCGTAATTTACCCAAAATGCACAAGTAACTAGAATTTTGAAATAACACAGAATATGAGAGACAATACCCAATTGTATTAATACTCTTATAGAAGAAAATTACAATAAATAAGTGCCACAGTCTTCTTACACCTCCAAGGCTTCCCACACCTCTAGGACTCTTAGTAATCCTTCCTCAAAGCTCTCTCTCAATTACGGTCCCAACACACAACTCAAACACAGAGTTGGTGTTCACCTCCAACCAGTAAGTATCCACTACTGCTAGTACACCGAGTATACATACATACTCAATCGAGTACACAACGCACTCCAAGTAGATCTCCCATGAACTTGCAACAACCTGCAACTCAAATGATCTTACTCTGGAAGGAACTACCTTGCCTTCCTCTTTGCTCTATAATCGAGTACACACCGTACTCCAAGTAGATTCCACCTGATCTTGCTCTCTGTTGTGTTGTTGTCACCTTGATCCTGCTGCCACCTGCAAATCAACCTGGTTTTGCACACCTGCAAACCTTAGACCTCGCACACACATACGCCTGCAGATCAATGATCTTACTTACCATGTAGATCTCCAAACGTGGCCTTGCACACCTGCCGACCAAGATCCTACATACATGAAGAATCTTTCTGATTCTCTAAACCAGCACCCATACTTGGCACTATGGCACTAGGAGGAACACACCTTGCTCTCTTCCCTCTAAAGGAGCTAATTTTTGCTCTCTTACTCTCTAGCACATTTTTACAATACAACCCATGAGTCTATTATATAGATTTCATGCAAACAATAATTAGACATTTAATAACAATAATTAGATCTACAGCTTCAAGTCTAAAATTAGCCTTTGACATGTAAACAATTGGTTCGTTAACTAACTGTCCGTGAACTAGCAGTTCTGAAACCGCACAAGCGACTGACGTCGGTCCTTGTCTACCTGGAGGTGACCGACGCCGGTCGACCATGACCGATGTCGGTTGCTCTTCTCACTATATATGACTGATGTCGACTGATCAGACTGACGTTGATTGCTCTGCAACTCAGCAACCTCCTCCATGTCTGCATCAGTGAAGCTTTTAGCTCCACAACCTAACAACTAGTTTACAATCCTGACCACATATATGTTCCCTCAAGCAAACCTTGCACAAGGCTCGTATGGGAGGCACACTACTCTAAATCAACTAGTCATTTTAGAATCACCAAGATAGTAGTGGTTCTCCAATAATAATTTATTTGGCCACACCTGCATAAAGATATTGACATTCACATCAAGTATTGTGTACCTTGCAACATAGCCAATTCTAAATTAGGTATGTATACACCTCTCCCAATTTTGTCTAGTCCTTGGAAATTTATTAGCATGGATTTCATATCAAGCCTATGGATGACCAATCATTAGTGTGACTCCATGTTCCTTGTTGATTGTTTCTCAAATATGGTGATCATGGGTGTATGCAAGAAGAGAATTGATGCACCTAATATGACCATATGTTTATTCTAACCCATTTAGATGCACTACAAGGATCTTTCTCCATCGTATTTGATTGTGATCCTGATTTGTTAGTCACTTTTAGCAATCTTTTTGGGAGATGCTCGACACACAAATGGACATATCAACAACATTCAATCCAAATACCAATGGACAAACTAAAATGTTATATCATATACTTTTTCAATTGTTGTGAATTTAAAATAACGCTCATATACACACTTGGGATGATAATTTAGCCTATATAAAACATGCATACAATAGAGCCATCCAAAATTATATACATGCATATGACAGGTTCCAACTTGCAACACCTCTTGACATTGCTTTCTACACACATTAGGTTGGCAATTAAAAAAGGCATCATGCATATTTAAATGTATATTTATAAAAATAATTTTTCTTTTTATATAATACATGGGTATTGTTGACGCAGTGGATTGCACCCATGGGCAGGAGGCCGAGCTCCTGCCTTCCACACGCAACAATGGAAACTCCCCTCTCGCCTGTGGGACTGGCAAAGCTGGAGGGGAGAGTCTCTAGGTAAGGGCTAGCTCCCTTTGATGCATCATGTTCATTCCAGTAAGTGTTAATATATATATATATATATATAATGGGGGGTGAAAAGGGAATAAGATTGCAGGAAAACAAACTACTCTAAAGAGGTGATACACCAAAATAAATTCAACCTTCTCACCCTCACACTAAAACCAGACAAATACGTACATACATTTCACACTTGGCAGAAGGACAAGGCTTCAAGAAACTTGCCAGGGAGGCTTTGATGAAAAATACAAAAAATAGAGATTCACAAAGGTGCTGTGAAATGCACACAGTAAGTAATTTCTTCTATTTTGCACTTTTAGATAGAGCTCTCCTTGTCAGCTGTAGAAATGGCGCCTTGTAGACAGTAGATATGTTGGTGTTGGACCTATGAAAGCATCAAGAAGCAATGACTAAACACAAACTAACACTCAAGACATACACAGAAATATCTATCCAAGATGGAGGTAAAAAATGTGTTTATTGACAGGGCTATGCCTTACAAATGTGGAAGATGATTACAAAAATGACAAGTCTCCAATATATAGGAGAAAAAAGGAGGCCTTTTAGCACCCCTTTTACAAGTGGTCCATGTGCCTTATGAGCATTGGGAAGAGCAAGCTGCCTAAACATAATTGTTGTTTCGGCCCTTGCTTTGACTTTAGACCTTTCTTGACATGGCCGAGATGTTTCCTCATTAACCGAGACTGCTCCTTGTAGCTTGTCTACTCATAAATATGAAATGAAGAAAAAGGGGCACATGGTTGGCCATTCGTGCCTTCTAATGGTCAATTCACAGCCACTGTTTCACCTGCTAGAGTAATTTTTGGACCGACGCCTCCCTTCGCCACTTGGACTATCTGCCTGCTCCATGCTTGGCACTTTGTCTTTTCCCTATCTTGTCACTGTTGGCTCCTTCGGCCCTAGGGCTATCTTTTGGTGGGTCACTGCATTTATGGGCCTTTTCCATGGTTAACACTCCTTTGGTTCGAAAGCAAACAGCTCTTTCACTGTGTTAGAATTGACATTCACGTGGTTGTTATCGCTTTGAAAACCAATGGCTAATTCATCCCCTTATATTTGATGGCTTTCGAGATGTCATCATCCTCGACAAATGTCATCGGGCCTTTCCTGTGGCCTTTTTCGAGCTTCAGGGTTTTCCTTTTCTGCTTTGTCTTTTCTTCGGGCTCTTTCGCTTTGAACTGGTAGCCTCCTTGAACCAAGCCATTGAACAAAGATTGGTTCAACGGTTTAATTGGTTCAATGGTTCAACCATTGCGCACCAATGCCATTGAACCAAGCCTTTGAACTCTTGCATTGAACCAAAGCTCATTGAACCAAGCCATTGAACCGAAATTGGTCCAACGGTTCAATGGTTCAACACTGTTGAATCGAGGCATTTGAACCGAGCGATGAACTCTTTGTTGAACTTAAAGGCTGCTAAACCATTTGAATTTTATTGATTGAAATCTGCATTGAACTTAGCTGATTGAACCAAAACCAAAGAACTTGAAGCTTGAACCAAACACCTGCAAAGTCCGTAGAACTTTTGGACTTGTGCAAAATTGAAAAATGAATTGGCCTTAAACAGCAGGGGGAGAAGGGGGACCGATTTTTGCCCTGTTGGGCAAAATGGTCAATAGATTGGCGCCTCCCAGGGGAAACATGCCTGCCATGCTTAGAAGCCAATTGCCTTAAAAATCCATTGGGCACGGAATCAGATTGTAACTTTAAAACAACAACAGCTCTGATAAATTCTAGAATCAATCACGCAGACTCACTCCAAGAGGAAAAGAAAATACACACAAAGCTAGGAAAACTACTTGTGCAACAGCACTTAGGGAAAACAGGAAAAAAAACAAGGGAAAATATATACAAATGAAAGGAGACTCAGTGGCAGTGCTTTAGATGTATCCCATTAACTGGGATATGCAGTTCTTCACCATCCAACCTAGAGAGTTGGAATGTATTATGCTGCTTACACTGAGTGATTATGTATGGGCCACTCCATAGGGCGTCGAACTTTGCATGTTTCCCAGGCTTAGCTCGATCTTCATCCCATTTCAATACAATATCTCCTTCAGAGAAATCTTTTTGTGAAGATTTCTTGTCAAAGTGTCTCTTTACTTGCTGTTGACGGCTAGTCATGGAAGCCATGGCCTGGTCCCTTGCCTCTTGTAGCTCCATCAGCTCGCATAATCTAACCTCCATGCTGGTTCCTTCATCTAACTGCAGCTGGCGGGCGAGATCCAAGGCTAGAAACTTGAGTGAAATGGGGAGCCTAACTTCCCTTCCATAGACGAGTGTGTATGGCGAGTTGCCAATTACTCTCTTTGGGGTGATTCGATCGGCCCACATAGCTGTTTTCAGCTTGGCGTGCTAAGTCCTCTAATTTTCTTTCATGGTCCTCTTGATGATCCTGATCAAATTTTTGTTGGTGGACTCAGCCAACCCATTCCCCTGTGGGTAATAATTAGATGAAGTGCTAAGATATATACCATACCTTAGTGCCCATTCACTTGTTTTGGTTTCCAAAAAAGCCAACACATTATCTGAGATTATGGTTGTTGGAACCCTGAACCTTGTCACCAGGTCCTCATAAAACTCTAGGACTGCACTTTCATTTGCCTCCTTCAGAGCAACAGCCTCTACCCACCTTGTGAAATAGTCTGTGACGGTTAGGACCCACTTGTGTCCAACACTGGAGGGAGGATTAATCATCCCTATGAAGTTCAGGCCCCAATGCATGAATAATTGTTAAACTTGAATGGGATGTAGAGGCATGGTAGCCAACCATTGCTTCCCCTCAAAAAGTGTGCACTTTTGGCACTTTCTTATCTACGCATGGGCGTCCCTAAAAAGAGTGGGCCAGAAATAGCCAGCCCTCATTATCCTTGTTACAGTAGCTTTAGAAGCGAAATGACCACCCGCTGGTCCATCATGGAATTCAGACAGCACTTTGTCAATCTGATTTGAGTCTATGCATCCTAGAAGGACCCCAGAGAGATCCTTCCTAAACAATACTCCATCAACCAAAATGTAAGGAAGAGACTGGAGCCTGAAGTATCTTCTTTTGGTCTTGTCAAGATCCTGTAGGCACTCACCAGTGAGAACTGTTTGGAACCCCCGAAAGCATAATTGATTACCATATACAAGCAACTTAAGATGCGAAATTAACCAGAAGTAACAAGTAACTAGAAACCAGAAATAACACAGAATATGAGAGACAATACCCAATTGTATTAATACTCATCCAGAAAAGAATACAATAAAGAAGATGCCACTTCTTCTTCACACCTCTCAGAGGCTTCCCACACCTCAAGTGTACAGTACTTCTTTCCTCAAAGCTCTCTCTCTTACAGTCCCAACACACAACTCAAACATAGAGTTGGTGTTCACCTCCAACCAGTTAGTATCTACTACTGCCAGTACCCAAGTACTCCACGCACTCCAAGTACACAATCATACTTCAAGTAGATCTCCCCTAAACTGCAACAACCTACAACCCAAATGATCTTATTTATGGAAGGAACTACCTTGCCTTCCTCTTTGCTCTATGACCGAGTACACACCATACTCCAAGTAGATCCTGCCTAATCCTGCTCCCTGTTGTGTTGATGTCCTCCCTGATCTTGCACCCCTGAAAATCAATCTGGTTTTGCACACTTGCAAACCTGGATTCTGCACACACATACACCTATAGATCAATGATCTTACTTACCCATCTAGATCTCCAAACTTGGCCTTGCAACACCTGCTGACCAAGATCCTACACACCTGAAAAACACTTTTGATTCTCCAAAACTAGCACCCACACTTGGCACTGCTATGAAACTAAGAGGAACACCCTTGCTCACTTCACACACAGAAGGAGCTAACTTTGCTCAACTCAAACTAGAACACCTTTACAATACAACTTTATGAGTCTCTTAAATAGATCTCATGCAAACACTAATTAGACATCCAATTACAATAATTAGATCTACAGCTTCAAGTCTAAAATTGGCTCTTAACATGCAAACACTAGGTTTGTTAACAAACTGTTCGTGCAACCGACAGTTTCAGAACTGCACAAGCGACCGACGTCGATCCCTGTCAGGATGGAGATGACCGACGTCGGCCGATACCTGACCGATGTCGGTTGCTTTTTCCACAGTATATGACCGACGTCGACTGATCAGACTGACGTCAGTTGCCCTGCAACTTAGCAACCTCTCAACAACCTCTTTCCCTGTTTGCATTAGTGAAGCTTTTAGCTCCACAACCTAACAATCTCCCACTTGGAGATAAATAGTTGCACTGTACCTGTACCTTGTCCAATCTATTTCCTGGCTTGTATCCCTCTTCAAGATCAATCATGAAGACCACTCACCACACAATCTATGGTGCACCTCCTGTCATCCAAGTAACCTACCACATCCGCATCTACAAACACATGTAGAAAAGAACTTGACCCTGCATAGCATGTCAACCTGTTGTTGGTCCCTCTCAAATACCTGAGAATCTACTGAACTACCCTCCAGTGCTTCTTTTTCAGATCAGCTCCAAACTTTCTGACAGCACCCACTGCTTGGGCAAACTCATGTCTATACTAGACTTCATGTGATTTTGGACATTGAACTGTCCAGCCCTTAGTGTGCTATGATTCTGCATCTTGCGTATTGAACCTTACCAACACCTGATTCACATCAGCGCCCACTGGAGATAAAATCAACACTGTGATCTTCCATGTCTCCCATGCCAAAGAATTTCGCTACTCCAAATCCTTCATGGCAAACCACTGATCTAATCTTATCCTTAGCTCAGGAAAACCCTTTATGTACAAATCTGCTAGCAAACCATCCACATACAGTAACAGGATAATGTTACGACCATCATCCACCTGGTAAGACAAACACAATGGTTACACTGACATTGACTAAAGCCCTGCTTTGTCATCCACCTGTCAAAACATATACCACTGTCCTGCAACTTCTTCAAGACCATATGACCTGGCCTTCCGTCTCACGTATCCATTCTCTCTATTCTTTAGCCAAGGTATCCATTCGTCTCAGTGCTTTCATACCGGCTGGCAACCCTACCAAATCTCCCATTTGGTCCTGCATCCTATTCATGTCATGCTCCCACTATTTCCTGGATCCTTCCTGCTCTGCAGTCAGCAACTAGTATAAAGAAGAGGAACAACGAATTTGACGCTTACTTACACTTTCAGTCCTCTCCATGGGCGTTTGAGACTCCTTGACAGCTTGATGTCTGCTTAAAATCCGTCTCAATGATCGACCTCGGTCAGTACACAGTCTGCATCCAACCGACATCAGTTCCATGCGACTGTCCAAGTCACCGACGTCAGTTATCCTACAGACGTCGATCTCTACCTACCTGACACTGCCAACTTCTCTGGTCTGCACATGACTGACGTCAGCACCTATCTATTCGATGTCGGTTACCCTTGACTGACGCCAATATCTGTGTATGCCTGTGAGTGATGACTTTTTACCTGCGAGCTCCTTTGAATCAAAACCCATGTCCAAACTGCCCTGCTCAGAAGTATCCAGTCCCATCCACTGGTCTCTGTCCGTCATCTCCTCCAAGAACACCAAGGCTTTTTAGTTCTTAATTTTATCAAATACATCAGTCTTCCTTTTCCTGCAATAAACACAATCCTTTCTTGTAGCATCCCACTGCTCACAAAAATCTCGGTCTATGCTCTCCGCAGCTGAACTCTTCCCTTTTGACTTAAGAACATCCATTCTCTTCTCATTTATGTGGCCAAGCCTACAAAGCCACACCTGTGTAACAGAAGTAGAATCAGTAATACAAGCAAGTAGATAAAGAGTACCTGTTTTCTTAACACATGCTAATTCAAGTGCATCCGCTGTGAGAGTTCTTGTGGATCTCTCATCACCCAATTTTTTTGAAGCAATTAGCCGCATCTCCAAGACTGGGACCTGCATGACCTTCTTCAACACCCATGTGTTGGCCACCTGCAATTTTAGCAACACTTCCCCTTTGCCAATAATTTGACAAGGCTCACCAACCCCTCTACTTGAGGCTGCATGGAAAGAGGCAACAGAATCTATTAACTAAGATTCAACTTTATCCAAGAAACATTCCAGAGCATCCTGTGCAACAACACCTGCAACATCTGCTTCTTCAATTCCTTCATGTTGATGTGCTATCAACCAATAATATCTCTTTACCTGCTCTTCCTTTTCATAACACCGTAAGTGACCATTCGTGCTATTCAATTTCTCCATTCATAGCTTACTTTCTTCTATCGTTGCTATACTCCCACTCAATCAGAAACCCTTGAGAGTGACCTGTAACCAAACACAAAACCTGCTCCCTGCAACCTTAGCTCTGATACCAACTGTTAGGAACCCCCGAAAGCACAATTGATTACCATATACAAGCAACTTAAGATGCAAAATTTACCAGAAGTAACAAGTAACTAAAAACCAAAAACAACACAAAATATGAGAAACAATACCCAATTGTATTAATACTCATCTAGAAAAGAATACAATAAAGAAGATGCCACTTCTTCTTCACACCTCTCAGAGGCTTCCCACACCTCAAGTGTACAATACTTCTTTCCTCAAAGTTCTCTCTCTTACGGTCCCAACACACAACTCAAACACAGAGTTGGTGTTCACCTCCAACCAGTCAGTATCCATTACTGCCAGTACCCAAGTGCTCCACGCACTCCAAGTACACAATCGTACTTCAAGTAGATCTCTCCTGAACTGCAACAACCTGCAACCCAAATGATCTTACTTATGGAAGGAACTACCTTGCCTTCCTCTTTGCTCTATGACCGAGTACACACCGTACTCCAAGTAGATCCTGCCTGATCCTGCTCCCTGTTGTGTTGCTATTCTCTCTGATCTTGCACTCTTGCAAATCAATCTGGTTCTGCACACTAGCAAACCTGGATCCTACACACACATACACCTGCAGATCAATAATCTTACTTACCCATGTAGATCTCCAAACTTGGCCTTGCAACACCTGCTGATCGAGATCCTACACACCTAAAGAACCCTTCTGATTCTCCAAAACTAGCACCCACACTTGGCACTACTGTGGAACTAGGAGGAACACCCTTGCTCACTTCACACACAGAAGGAGCTAACTTTGCTCAACTCAAACTAGAACACATTTACAATACAGCCTATGAGTCTCTTAAATAGATCTCATGCAAACACTAATTAGACATCTAATTACAATAATTAGATCCGCAGCTTCAAGTCTAAAAGTGGCTCTTAACATGCAAACTCTCGGTTCGTTAACAAACTATTCGTGCAACCGACAGTTTCGAAACTGCACAGGCGACTGACGTCGGTCCCTGTCAGGCTAGAGATGACCGATGTCAGCCGATACTTGACCGATGTCGGTTGTCTTTTCCACAGTATATGACCGACATCGACTGATCAGACCGACGTCGGTTGCCATGCAACTTAGCAACCTCTCAACAACCTCCTTCCCTATTTTCATCAATGAAGCTTTTAGCTCCACAACCTAACAAGAAGGAAATGCCTCAGGTCCGATGTCCAGTCCTTTATGATAGCTGGTTCCTCTGCTATAGTTGCATCGTGGATCAGTAAGTTGTCTTCCCCTTTCTGCTTGAAGTCCTCAGCAAGGTGTTTGCACAGGCCTCTTCCCCTCACCAGCATGGTGATCATGATGTCTATGTCATACTTCATTACCCTAGTGATCCACCCCGCTCTTTTCTCATTTAGGTCTCGATTGGTCAGAAAATCCTTGACGCCAGGATGTGGAACCATAAGGTGAATCCTGCTATTGGATAGCATATGCCTGAATTTCTTCAAGCTCCGTACTACTGCGAAGACTTGCTTCTCTACATACGTGTATCTGATTTCAAAATACTCTAACCCTTAGATGAAAAATGAAAGTGGTTGTTCAAGGTCATCACCATTTGCTTGAGTAAGCAGTGCGGAGATTACCTCTTCATTGTTGAAAGTGTAAAGGTTGAAGTCTTTATTGAAGTCGGGGCTGATCAAACTAGGAGCCCAAGTTATGGCCTGCTTGATGGCTTCAAAGCTATCATGCCTTTGTGTTGTCCACTTGAACTCCTCGCCCTTCCTCAGCATAGAGGTCAGTGGCTTGACTATTTTTGTGAAATTCAGAATGAATCTCTGAATGAAGTTTATTTTGCCAAAAAAATTCTGCAGGCCTTTTTTGTGACTGGATAGGGACATCTCCAGGATAGAACAAACTCTTTCAGGGTCAATAGATAAGCCCTCCTTGGATACGATGTGGCCAAGGAGTTTCCCCTCATGAACAACAAACACGCATTTCTTCAGATTAAGAGAAATGTCGAACTCCCTACACCTTTCAAAAATCTGCATGAGGTGTTCCATGTGTTGGCTCGCTTCTCTGGAGAATACCGTCACATCATCGAGGTATACCAGAACATTGTTGTTTATCAAGCCTCTAAAAGCCATATCTATGGCTCGCTGAAAGGTAGCACCGGCATTAGCCAGCCCGAATGGCATCTTTTTGTAGGTGAACGTTTCCCATTTAGTAGTGAAGGTTGTTTTGTGTCGGTCACAACATTACACCAGAATCTGATTATACCCTGAATATCCATCTAGGAGGGAGAAACACTCACTGCCTGTTACCCTTTGAAGGATCTGCTCCATGTTTGGGAGGGGATAATGGTCCTTTAAAGAGACTTTATTAAGGTCTCTGAAATCGACACATAGCCTGATCTCCCCATTCTTCTTTCTAATAGGAACAAGATTGGCCAGCCAAGAGGAATGTTTGATTGGAAATATAATCTCGGACTCAATCAATTTGGCCAGTTCCTTTTGCATGAGAGACTCAATCATTGGGTTGACAGGTCTCTACTTTTGCGTGACTGGCCTAGTGCCTTCTTCTAATTCGATGGTGTGCTGGGCGAGTCTTGGGTTGAAATCTCTCAAATCACTGTAATCTCACGTGAAAACATTAGCAAACTCCTGACACAACAAAATGAAAGCCCGCCTTTCTTGAACCATGCAGACTTTTCCAAGCGCAAGCAGCTTGTCTTTGAAGATCTCAACCCTTTCATAATTCTCCTCCTTAGTTTTGATACATGCCTTGTCATTTCTCAATTGGTCATCTCCATTGAAGATGCTCTCAAGAGTGACCAAACCTTTAGGGAGCTTATTGTTCTTCAATTGAACAATCTGGTTGCCATATTGCTATTACAGCTTTGCCTGGTTCTTTGATGCGACGCTGTGACTGGCACAAAACAACCTTCACTACTAAATGGACTCCCTTATTCATTTCCTCATATTTCAGTACCATCTTATCAGCTATGCACTTGGGCATCACTGAGGTACTAGCCCCACTATCAATGATGCAGTTGTGCACCAAGAAATCTCTTATGACCAAGGACACATAGAAAGGAGGAATTTTCTCTTCCTTCTTGACCTGGCCTGAGGTGGAAGGTTGCCCACTCATCACCAAGACATTATCGGTCCTTACTGGGATAGCTTGTAGGTCCAACTCACGCAATTCCCTTTGTAGTATGTCCTTATGTCTTGGTAGAGACAATGAATCCCATAAAGAGATGTTCATATGCAGCTTCTTCATCTGGTCCATTATATTGACTTGAGGACTACCTCCCTTCAAGCTTTCTTTGGGGCTAATTCCAACCTGAGGTGCAGGCTGAGGGGCCGAGGGTACAAATGGCAGTCTAAAATTTAGGGCTCTTTGATTTGAGTTTGATGGAGATGGTGAAGTTGTCGATTGGGTAGTTGCCTAAGCTTCTCCCATTGCTCGCCTCTTGAACCTTGTGTTGGTTGCAATGTAGTCAGCCTGATTGTCTGCAGCACCCACATAATTTATTGCACAGAACTCACATTCCAGATGGTTCATGAGAGTAGAGTTAGGCTAACCCTAACTATTGCTTGTGTTGGGTTGCATTGGAGCCTCAAAGACCTGGGGTTGAGCGGCTGCCTGATTGTCTGCATTCTGGCAATAACTCATCATCTCATTTGTATAAACAGCCTGCTCCTGACCATAACCCATGGTCGAACAACTTGGTTGTTCCTGGACCAGGTTGCTCTGAACGGGCACCATGACCTTAGATGATGAAGGGGGCCCTGGGTTGTAGTTTTGAAATGGCCTGGTCTGAGTAAGTTGACCCTGTCTTTGATTGTAGTTTTAGAAAGAGGGTCTAGGGGCTCGACCATAATGTTAGTATCCCTGATTCGGTCTGTTGCTTTGAGCGTGTTGCCTTTTAAGGGCTACAAGTTCGTTTGACATACTCTGCAACAGACTCTTAACTTCATGAAGCTCATTGGATGGAGCGGCAATTGATTTCTCCATGCTAGGCAAAGGAGCTAATGTGAGAGCAGCGGCTTGGAATGGAGAAAGCATTTCTAGGAAAAGTGGCATGTGGGGTCTAGGGGCAATTTTCCCAGCCTGTATTAAGCAATTTTTCGCTGCTATGGCTATGTCATAGGTAGCAGGCAGCACATGCCCTCCCATGGATTGTATCATTATTACAATGTCACTGTTTAATGCCTTCAAATAATACAGAAAAGCATAGCTAGTGATCGGTCTTACCAAGATGGGGATTCTATCCCAAGTCTTCTGAAATCGCGTATTGAAATCTTGCATATACTCGTGTGGGGCCCTCTTTATGGTCGTTCGCTGCTCAGCAAGCGAGAGGTCGTCGCTATTTTTGCCAAAATGGTCTGTCAACTGAGTGCCCAATTCATTCCAAGAATGGATCAAATTTACAGGCAAGGTCTCGTACCAGTCAAGAGCTTTTCCCTTAAGAGACAACACCAGTAATCTGATTGTGATGTTTTCTTCTATGACATTATGAATATTGCAGAGGTTAGCAATATTCCTAATGTGCTCGATGACTGTTATGGGCCCCTCTCCATCGAAAGAAGGCACATTTTTTAGGGAAGCTCCTGGGATTGGGTCATAAAGTGGGAGATTCAAGGGGCTTTGACCATGAAAAGTCACAAAGGGCAATGCCATAGCTAGGATGAGATGTAACTGCGGCTCTATTGTGTAAGCGTCCCTTGCAACAGGTCTGGGAGGTGGTTTGTTGAATAAGGATGGGTATTCCCAAACCTCAGTCTTTTTATTGAGTTTAAAGGCAACTCAACGAAATCAAAAGGAACACCCTTAAAAGCAGACCGTGTGGTGACTTTAGGTATAGAAAGTTAAAACTGGTCTTTGATTGGAAAACTGAAGCTCTTACCAGTGGAGTCGCCAGATGCTGAAAATCTTTGATTTGTTGTAACAGGACCAGCATCAATCCTGAAACCTTTCTGAGTTTTCAAACTGAGTCCCACCAGGCATCTAGAAACTATTGACGCAGTGGATTGCACCTGTGGGCAGGAGGCCGAGATCCTGCCTTCCACACGCAACAATAGAAACTCCCCTCTCACCTGTGGGACTGGCGAAGCTGGAGGGGAGAGTCTCTAGATAAGGGCTAGCTCCCTTTGATGCATCACGTTCATTCCAGTAAGTGCTTATATATATATATATATATATGGGGGGGTGAAAAGAGAAGAAAATTGCAGGAAAACAAACTACTCTAAGGAGGTGATACACCAAAATAAATTTGACCTTCTCTCCCTCACACTAAAATCAGAAAAATACATACATACACTTCACACTTGGCAGAAGGACCAGGCTTTAAGAAACTTGGCAGGGAGGCTTTGATGAAAAATACAGAAAATAGAGATTCACCAAGGTGCTGTGAAATGCACACAGTAAGTAATTTCTTTTGTTTTGCACTTCTAGATTGACCTCTCCTTGTCAGCTGCAGAAATGGTGCCTTGTAGACAACAGATATGTTGGTGTTGGACCTGTGAAAGCATCAAAAAATAATGACTAAACACAAACTAACACTCAAGACATACACAGAAATATCTATCCAAGATGGAGGTAAAAAATGCATTTATTGATTCAGGTGAAATTTTGCTACGGCTACGCCTTACAAATGTGGAAGATGATTACAAAAATGACAAGTCTCCAATATATAGGAGAAGAAAGGAGGCCTTTTGGCACCCCTTTTACAAGTGCCCATGTGCCTTATGAGCATTGGGAAGAGCAGGCTGCCTAAACAAAACTGTTGTGTCGGCCCTTGCTTTGACTTCAAACCTTTCTTAACATGGCCGAGATGTTTCCTCATTAACTGAGACTGCTCCTTGAAGGCACCTACGCAGCTTGTCTGCTCATAAATATGAAATGAAGAAAAAGGGGCGCATGGTTGGTTGTTCGTGCCTTTTAATGGTCAATTCGCAGCCACTGTTTCACCTGTTGGAGTAATTTTTGGAACCGACGCCTCCCTTCACCACTTGGACTATCTGCCTACTCCATGCTTGGCACTTTGTCTTTTCCCTATCTTGTCTCTTCTAGCTCCTTCGGCCCTCGGGCTATCTTCTGGTGGGTCACTGCATTTATGGGCCTTTTCCATGGTTAGCGCTCATTTGGTTCGAAAGCAAACGGCTCTTTCACTGTGTTAGAATTGACGTTCACGCGGCCGTCATCGCTTTGAAAACCAATGGCTAATTTGCCCCCTTATATTTGACGACTTTCAAGACGTCATCGTCCTCGGCAAATGTCATCGGGCCTTTCCTGTGGCCTTTTTTGAGCTTCGGGCTTTTCTTTTTCTGCTTTGTCTTTTCTTTGGGCTCCTTTGCTTTGAACTGGCAGCCTCCTTGAACCACGCTGTTGAACTAAGATTGGTTCAACGGTTCAATTGGTTCAACAGTTCAACCATTGTGCGTCGATGCCATTGAACCAAGCCTTTGAACTCTTGCATTGAACCAAAGGTCGTTAAACCAAGCCATTGAACCGAAATTGGTTCAACAGTTCAATGGTTCAACGATGTTGAATCAAGGCATTTGAACCGAGCGATGAACTCTTTGTTGAACTTAAAGGCCGCTGAACCATTTGAATTTTGTTGATTGAAATCTGCATTGAACTTAGTTGATTGAACCAAAGCCAAAGAACTTGAAGCTTGAACCAAACACCTGCAGAGTCTGTAGAACTTCTGGACTTGTGCAAAATCAAAAAATGAATTGGCCTTAAACAACAGGGGGAGAAGGGGGACCGATTTTTGCCTTGTTGGGCAAAATGGTCAACAAGTATTTTTTTGAAGTTTGTTATCTATTTTTTTATAGTTGGTGCCTTTCAATTTATTTTCTAAAATTTGGGTCGTGTTATCATGTTTTCACCCCAAGGAATTGTTTAAAGTGGAGAAATTCCTCCATCATATCTGATAAGTGCCTCGCCAGGTTCAACAAATTTTGATTCACCAACAACAAAAGTACAAAGATCGTCACAATGTGCACACTTCCCATATTGGTGATAAGGTTCTTTTGCACTCGTAGTACAAGGATCATCATGATGTGCATTGAATTCCACACACTTTCCAAATTGGTGATAAAGTTATTTTGCACTCATAAAAAAATGGCTTCAAAGTTCCCACTGCAAAATCAAACCATTGTGGCACAGTCCTTACACCATATTGCAAAACACTAGTGAGAACACCTTCATTCTTGATCTTCCTTCTACTTGGGCATGCATCCAATTTTAAATGTTGATATTCTCAAACCCTATACACCACCTTTGTTAGAATCCTCTACACTCTGGCATCCATTAAATTTGAACCCTACGAACCTAAACCTAATAGAGTAGGATGATCTCATAAGCACAAACTCAACTCACACAACATGGAAACATCAGTTATTTTGAATTGTGAAGAAGGGGAAATATATAGATCAAGAAAAGTGGAACACATATTCGAAACTCCAAGTTCAATTTTTGCAACTTGCCACTCACGCAATAGGGACCATTGATTTTCAAGTAATTACAAATGATTTGAGCAACAAAAGCACTTCATGGACATTTCTGACCTCCCCAAGGCTTTTGCACACTTCCAAGGCTTGTTCAACACTTCGCACATAAGTTTCAAGTTTTGTACCATCTCATTGTTGCCCATATCTAACTCTTCATTGTACACCTCCTTTTCGTCGTGTGTGCCTTTATATTTCACACTTCCTACAAATGATGTTGCGCATAAAACCAATTTATGACTCCACAAGCACTACCCGACAAGGCATCTATAACAACAGAGAACAAGCTACACAACCAATTGTCACTTCAACTTCCTCGATTAGTAATAGTTAAGGGAGTTAAATAAGTTGGAATGCAAATGGTTCTTGTAATCATCTACCTAACTTGTAGCATACTGAAATATATGTAGACATCTAAGCAACATAGATAGAGAGATGGAGAGATAGACAAAAGACATACATTTGGTTATTTTGCATAGATACTGTATTTATAACTTCTCAACACCAATACAATCCTTCGCCAGTTTCAATTTGCAAGAATAACTCATCTCCAACAAATAGTGGAGCTTATTTTGTTGTCTTGTTTCTTGAATGTCTAATTGTTGCTTTTGCATATTGTTGTTTATTTTCCATTACATGTTCATTATAATTTGTAGTTTTATTAGGAATGATTTGTTCTACTTAATAAGTTATGGATTGTCCTCTGTTCAACTCTTGGGCTCAACATAGATTGATCAAAAATAAGGAAACCAAAGCATTCATGTTGTATTCGTTTTTACTATGCTCATTTCATCATTTATTTGGAACTATGGAAGGAAATGTTGATATGGAAAAGTTTAAGGAGGTGGTGTTTTAATTAGAGGCAAATTTGAAAGCATGCAAAGAAGCTATGTTGGAGGTTAACTATGTTGTCCAATTTAAGATTTTACTCGTAACAGGTTTTTTTTTCATGTTTAAAGTGATGCCATGAAGCCTCTGTTGTTTGCTCCAATCTTCTTCTCATGAAATGCCCATGAGGTTGGGCATCCATAAAAAGGGAAATGTGGGGACAACTACGAACTTTCATCTTCCATTTTAGGATTGATCTGGGATCAGCGCAGAGCATGGTTACATGTATTTGACTTCACAAATGGAGTTTGTGTGAATAGCCTCCAAGAGATGCAATATCACCATCGAAAGTTCAATCTAAATTTCTTACACACAGGTCAAAGATTGTTATGAGAATTTTAGTATTAACCTTTCTATTTCTAAACACAAGGGGAAAGGGTAGTTCAATTTTAAAGAACAAACACAAAAGAGAGGGAAGGGTAAATCACAAAAGGGAAGCCTCCAAGTCTAAAATGAACTCAATGCACTTATGGGAAGGGTAAATCAGAAAGGGAAACCTCCAAGCCTAAAATGAACTCAATGCACTTATCATTGAACCAAGTGACTTTGCCACAGTTATACCACTGTAGAGCGAGTTTCATTAAAGTTCTACCTCCAAGAACATACAATGGGAAGAGTATGATGGAATCATGGGTATGCCTTCAATATGAGCTCTCACTAAAGATGATTACTAAGAGCTTATAGTAGAATACACATAACCACCATATGAGAATTTGTAGATTAACACACAAATTATTAGTACTACAAAAGGGGAAACGAAAGAACTCACATAGTGATTATAATAGCTAAGCACATCATAACCATGGCACACATAAAACAATAGAGTATTAATCCAATTAACCTAGCATTGATAATCATTCAAACATGAAGATGAAAGAGAATTGAAACGTAGAACAAACCCACTTGCAAAAAAAACATATTGTATTCATTAAAAGGAGTAAATGTTGTTACAATAATCAATCTGGACTAATTTTATAGTCTAGAGTAATGAAGAAAAAGCAGGGGAAATCAAGGCTATAATCTTACAACACTTTTGAGCAATTTTTGGTCAACCCTAAATACAATATGGTTCTTCCTTATATAGATAAGGATGGGGCTCACCTCCAAATAGCATGAGGATCCCATCTTGGGCCATGATGGCCACTCATTACAGTTACAACCATATTTCAAAATTCAAAACAAGAAAATCCCTACAAACCCGCAACAGATCTGCGGAGAACCACTTAATTGACATGAGGAGAAGGCTAAGAATGGTTGGCTCCTAACCATTTTGACTTGGCATCCCTAGATTCTAATGCAGATGCCACGAGGTCAAATTCCTTATCTAGCTTGGCCAGATTCATTAAGGGCTCCCTAAAGATTACCTCGGCTAGAGCTACCAGTCTTCAGTAGACTTGGAAGGGTGCTTCCATTGATGTTTGGACCCCGGAGACCTAGTTGATACTCATCGTGGACTATGTTGATAGATCTAGCACCACTTGGGCCCCTTCTTGGTTTGCTCTGGCAACCTTCTCCCTCATAACCTGGTCGAATTGACCCAGGTGGACTCCGAATTCCCTTTAGTCAAATAAGGTTCCATCCAAGTGGAATAGCACAGAGATATTGACCTCCTTGAAGTAGGTCAATATCTTCTTCTTACCTTCTTCCAAGGGTCCCATTGTAGTCCGATCCATGGCCAACCACTCCTCCATTGCATCCCTCATGTTCCCGATGTATGTTTGGTACAACCCCAAGTCTGAGGTCGACATAAGTTTCAACTCCAAGAACATTCCTTTGTTGAGCACCACTTGCAGCTTCTAACATTTCCCATCAATCTCTGTAATCCTCTCTATGTAGGCCTGAGTCTATTGGATAAGTGTGTTGGTCTCTCCCATAGTCTCCACTACTTTCCCAATAACTAAGAAAAGTTGTACGAGGGCATCTTTGACCTACCCAATTAACTCGACGAGAAATATGTTCTTCACTTGGGCTTCTAAAATTTGGACCTGGCTCTGCATGTCCTCGAAGAGCTTCTTGGACATATAGTGGGTAGCCCAGAGAATGAACAATGGGTCCTCGACCATATTCTCTTCCCCAGTGGAAGTCATCACCTTGGTGAGGGAGAATAAATCCTGATGGGTTTGTGACAAACCTTTGTGTCAGTGTTCTCTTCATGCTTCTGGAGGCTTGATCGAAACTCCATTGCACGTTTAGGTCGCCCTAGGCAGTCATCTCTGGTAGTTATGACCTTGGGACCATTCCCCAGGTTACAGGGGTTGTAGGAGGGGTGTTTGAAATGGTAGTGAAGGGCAGAGGATGAGGTGGGGGGAGATGGAGGAAGTGGAAGGAGTGAACAAGGAAAGTAGTGGAGGTAGAGGGGGCATGGGAGCAAAAGGAGGGAAAACAAAAGGGGAGACCCAAGGGAACATTTGTACTTGCCATTGTTCATGGGTTAAGCTCAACTAAAGAGAAATTACCCCTAGGAACAGGTCGTTAAACAACAGGGAAGAGAAGGTCCGGTTGAAGGCAAGTCTCATGGCACCTTGGGTGATGGAGAGAGGGGGTCGGGGAGTTAGGCATCGAGATGTTGTAGTTGGAGCTAGAGGAACTGTTGAGGCCTGGGGAGGAGGTTGCATCGGAGCATAAGGCCTTTGGGATGGGGTTGAAGTGTGAGTTGCCTTTTGCTTCTTATTCAACCACTTACTCGGGTCAACTCTGGTTGTTCTTGTACATGGTACAATCGAGATGACAGGAGTTGCAAGGGCTAACAGTAGAGGAGTTGAAGTTGTTGAGGGAAGTGTCACGCTGACTAGAGTGGGCACCGAGAGGGTCCCCGGTGTAAGTGGTATACTCTTGAAAGTCCTAGTCACCCCTATTGATAAAGGGACACCCAAGCAAGGCACCGAGAGGACTCCTGATTGTAAGATGGAAGGAGCAGAGGGGAACAAAGAGGCAAGGACGCTCAATAGGACCCGAGAGGACCAAGGCCAAAGTTACTTGGGAAAATGATAGAGGGGGTGCAATGGGGAAAAAAGGAGGCACCAGTTGGGGGATTCGTGGGGACAGAGCAAAACTGGTGGGTCACGAGACCAGGAGTTGGAAAGTGGTGGGAGTGAGGGGTTGAAGGGAAACAGGTGAAGCTAGAGGTGTGAGAGGGGGAACCTAGATGGGTGCATGTTGGGAGCCTCGCTCTGGAATCACTCTTGGGCCACCGACCACATCAAACCTCAGGGTCTGTGCAGCTCAAGGTTAAGGTGTCAGTGGTTGAGTGGGTTACGCTTGGGTTCCTGGTGCCAAGTGGCTCAGGTCTGGCTCTGTCATGATCGGGCTACTGGCGCTGTCGGAGGAGGCAAAGGTGGAGCACGAGGAGCAAATGGAGGAGGAGGCAGAGCACGAGGAGCGACTGGATGAGGTGGAGCTAGACTTGGAGCATGAGGAGGAGAAGGTGGTGAAATGCCTTGCAAGATTCTTCAAGAGATGGTAGGAGTTGTCGCGGTTGGGTCTGTTGCGCACTGAGCAGGAGCTGGAGGAAGTATTGAGGAGCTCCCTTGGACCTTCTTGCCCTTTTTCTTCTTCTTTATCACGATCTGGGATAGCACCTCTTGATCGTCGATAGCATTCAAATAAAGCTCATCATCATCTTCACCCTGATGACTGTAGTTGATATTGAGGTGCGTTGAGTACCATGCCAAGTGAACTCTAATTATCCCCTTGGGGTCCCATTGTCAAATCTTACATTTTGCAAGGGTGAAAGGTCTCACTCGATCGCCATCGTTTGAATTAGAGGGAAGGCCTTGTAGACGTGGTGCTTTATTATGATCGAGAGTGTTGGACACGCCTTCTGTTGATGCTAGATGCAAAACCCGAAGATGCCCTCCACCAGTTGATAGGCAATCTCCTATTCTGCTAGGTGGTTTGGAATGAAATATGACAGGGAGAGGCAATCCTTGAGGAAACCCACAATCTGGATCACAGTGTCCTTGTAAAGCCAATAATCCCCAATGGTGATGATGGAATCCTTGATTGCCTTCGAGAGCCAAGGCATCGAGGCCTCATTGTGGCTTGGTAGACCACCGAACAAAAATGCTCACATTTGTCCCAGATGTGATTGTGGAACTGGTGGCCATACAGCTTGTGAAAGACCATATGGACCACTGAGCCCCCAAGAACCCACGCAAGTTAGGCCGAAGGCTTGAAAGAGAGCATCTCGTAGACTGCATCTAATAGGGAATTCATCATGTAGAAATTGCCCCCAACTCGAGCATCTGTAATGGCATTGACCAACTTGAAGTTGATCAATCCTCCCATGTCTGGGACTTCTGAGCGTGTAAAGATCATGTGCAGGAGAGGCACCCACAACTATTGACGTGTAGGCAGTCCTGGCCCCCAAACAGTGGGTTTAGTAAGATCATGCCTACCTAGACTTCCTCACAGGTGTGGACCATGTAAGCATTGATATCCTCCTTGTTAACCCATTTAAAATCTGGGTTTTTAGCCCTGTCGTGGAAGACATTGTATGTTTGATAGGTCCCCATCCAAACCGTTATTGTGGTTGCATCGTAGTAGGTGTAGTCTGGGAGGGAATAATACGCCTTGAAGGCATTCCTAAATATCAACAATCTGGTGCCGAGAGTTGGGCAAGCATACCCAATTGTGGACTTCATCCTGCACGCAGATTGTGTTGTGAAGGATGTTGCTCAATAAGTCAACACAGGGACACCTTTGGTTTGGCCATGGCTCTATGAAGTCTGCACTTCTTGTAAGATCTAAGGGCATACTCAAACTTTGCCTATTGGTTGTCATCTAACCCTGAATCCCTGGGGACTTACTCGATCACTTTGAATAAATCATTGTAGTGTTTGAACTTGGTCAAGCCAGCCAAGAATGCGGTATCTCGGTACTTAGGTTTAATGTTTGGTTTTGAGGATGATGTAGCCATTGTAGTAAGACAAAGGGGCAATAGGGAAGTTTTGAGTGTAGAAGGCACAAAATACAAGGGTGCTCTATGAGAATTGGAAAGCCAAGAGCTAGAGACTTTTTGAACGCAGCAATGGTAACCATTGGCAAGTTTCCCTTAGGTTTTTATAAATGCATGCATACATCCCCCCTATATAAATGGCATTTGGTGACTTGCTACGAATTTAAATTTGAGCTGGTGGCTAAATTTTCTCTCTTTACTTCTAAATTCGTGTGGTAGGCACATAGTCATATCTCTTAGAGGCTTCCCAATTAACTCCCGCTTTTTGCTACTCATTAGTCTTCTTAATAACAGTCGACACCTAAGCAAGGCTTCATACTCTGTCATTCCCTTAGGAAGGGTGGTGTGTCACTTAGAGACACGTGGCATGCCTGATTATTTTTCCAATCTCATTTGTACCTTATTTTAATGTTCTCGAGGCCTTAGGTGGTTGTTGGTTCACCTACCTACAGGGTGACGTGGTGCCTTTTCATTCGATCTAGCTCTCCCGAGTTTTGGACATCTCTAACAGGCCCAGGGGACTGACCGCTCTAACACTCAACGACATGGCATCTTCTCATTTGACCAGCCTCTCCCAAGATCTGACAGCTTTGATAAGTCTGAGGGATTGGTCGCTATGACACTCAACGACATGGCGCCTTCCCATTTGACTGAGTCCTCTCGGGCTCTGAGATCTCTAACAAGTCCAGGGGACTAGCCGCTCTTATACTTGGCGACGTGGTGCCTTCCCATTCAATCAGGGTTGACATCTCTGACAAGGTTGCGGGACTAGGCATTCTGACACTCAATGATGTGGTGCCTTCCCATTCGATCGGGCTCTCCTGGGCTCCGACATCTCTGACATGTCTGAGGGACTAGGCATTCTTACACTCAGTGACCTAGCACGTTCCCATTCGATCGACTCTCCTAGGCTCTGGCATGTCTGGGGCCTGGCCATTTTGACACTCGACGACATGGCACTTTTCCATTCGGTTAGGGTCTCCCCTCTGACATCTCTAACAGCTCTGGGGGACTAGCCGCTCTGACACTCGACGACATGGTGCCTTCCCATTCAATCGAACTCTCCCGAGCTCTGACATCTCTACCAAGTTTGAGGGACTGGCCCCTCTGACACTCAACGATGCAGTGCTTTCCTGTTCAGTCAAGTTCTCCTGGACTCTTACATCTTTGACATGTCTAGGGGACTGGGCATTCTAACACTCGATGATGTGGTGCCTTCCCATTTGGTTGAGCTCCCCCGGACCTTGTGAAATTCACAAAAAAAAAACTAAGAAAATGAGAAATAACACAATGCATTAAAAACTTGTCAGTTACGAAGATTTCGATTTGCCACGAAGGGCAAGGGTCTGTTGCTCTGGGAAGGGAACAAGACTCTGAGATATTCCAACGAAAGTTGACCTGCAACATTAGCATCGTGATTCATAAAAGAACAACCACTCCTTAGTCATAAAAATAAAAAAAGCATGTCGTTGCTCAGGGAAATCAGTGCAACATATATTCCAAGGATTTAAGTAAAGCATTGTCGACAAGAACAAAAGGACCCTGATGATCTGGTTCATGAGATTTTTAGAGGGGTCCCCATTTTGAAGAAAAGGGGGCGTGTTGGCCACTATAGCGTCCCCCAACAAATTCATGTTAGGCTAGGAATCTTCCTTGACCTAGTGGATGATGGAGTACCTAAAGAAGACATCATAATATATACTGTCCCAATGGGCACCATTAAGAGATATTGGGAGTGGCAAGGTTGTGTAAGCAAGGTCACTAACCCAAAGCAAAGATTATTTCAAGGACCTAGTAGTGGCAACATTGCAATAGTTGGATAATCTAACCTCAAAACCAAAAGTTGATCGAGCTTTAGACTCTAAGATGCTCAACTAGTTACAACCATGGAATGCAAAGGATAAACTGTAAGGGATGTTCATGGTTCACATGCTTCAATTTTTTGTTTGCTACTTTAGTTTTTTTAACTTAATGATTTTTAATCCCAACATGCCCTAGGAACCTTAGGTGGCCACAAGCTTAATTTTGCTCTAGTTTTTAATGAGTTTATTAGGTTGATATTGTTTGTTGTGTAGTTTGGGCTCACCAATATCTTGTTAGACCCATGCAAGGACTTTTTGGATGTTGTTAGCTACACCATATTTTAAGTGTAGTTTGGATTCACTCATGTCTAGTGGATTAAACCTAGGCAAGTGAATTTTTTGTTGGTATGTACAACGTTTAGTGATTATTCATAATGCATGTTAGAGGTAGTCCCTCGCATTTTGGTTTTTTTAAGGGGCCCCAATGCCAAACCCTATTGCCCTATAAAAACATATATATTAAAGCTTAATTTACCAATGTTTGTTTCTTGAAAATGATGCTTGAATTTTTATCTATACAATGACCTAATATCTCTCCCACCCACAAAGGCAAGAAAACATTTGAGAAACTCATAATAATTTAGACAATGACTTATAAACTCCATTACAAAGAGAAATAGGACAATAAAATATATTTCTCTACTCAATAACATAATGATTTGTAATTATTTAGTTAAGAGATCATTAAGTCCTCGTTATGAAGACGAGAGGGTTCTAGATTTCACAAGGCATGGAAAAAGTTGATGTGTAGATCATGAATCAATCTAAGGTTTAGCTAAGAAATCTTGAAGATAACTATGAGCATTAGGGGTGTTTTTGGCAAAATTAGTCAAGTAATTTATTCTAAAGTTTATGTTTTTGCTAACATAGTATAGCATTTCGTGGTGAACTCCTTAGTCGGTATAATGAGCCTCACTTCAATTAATCTTTTGATTGTTTTGGTAAAATTAGTCAAGTAGTTTATTCTAAGTTGATATTTTTGCTAACATATTATAGTATCCATGTCGATCTCCCTAGTCAGTACATAATGTGACTTTGTTTTCCAATTGTTTAATCGGGTTTGTTGCAAGGTACATAATTCAAATTCCAAATCATATATTCATAAATAAATATTCCAAGTTCTATGTAATTCCACCACTTACAAGCATTTTAGGGATTTAAAGTTAACTAATTATCAGCACGTATTATGTACCCTTCAATTGAATTCGTTGTTTGACTTGTTTCTAAACAAGTTCTGTTGTTGGGCATTGTGAACACATCTCAAACTCAAATGTAACTCCAAGGGAACATCATTCTTCCCATGGTTGAAATTGTCATAGGGAGAATAGTGATGATAAAATTCGAACAAACTCTAGGCAAATACAATAGTGGTGATAAAATTCGAACAAACTCTAGGTTTCAGCAACAAAAGCATCTCCAAAAGAGGAAAAAGATTAGAGCAGACAAATTATGCCAAAAAAAAGTCTCAAAATAGCAAAATAGTTCTTGATGACCTTTAACACATCATTTTTCACGAGGATAAAGAATAAGGTTAAACTTACCTACATTGGCCCAAATTTGGTTTTGTAACCAAACTAGCTTAATCATATTGTGACCTCTTTGGAGCAAATCCTGATGTAAAGGGTTTCCTAGAATACCATCAACTATAAACACTTTAAGATAAAACTGATTTGTAAATATGGTACATTGATCTAGCAGTAGTAGGTAGAAAACATTCCCCCACAAAGTTGGCATCTTCATTATAAGAAACCAACCTGTGCCAGAAAAAGGGAGAATAGGAGAAGGTATAACTCAGTATCAATAGACTCTTGGCTGTTACAACTCACTACCAATACACTGTTTGGATACATGTCAATATTTTTAAATTAATGGTTTCATTAACTAAGTCATGGTTGGCTATTTTCAACATGACAATGCAGAGGAAAGATGTCTAAATATTGTTATGAGAGCCAAAATTTGAAGGTATGGCGGACAAACTCAAAACTAATAGCTGGTTGAAAATAGAGGAAAAATATATGAAGTGTCTTTCCAGCTAAATTCATGTGACATCACTCTATATGCTTAACAAATATTATTTCTTATGCTTTCAAGCTACCTTTCAAACATATTTAGACATTAATCTCGAAATTTATCAGACTGTATTTCCCACCAGGAAGATGCTGCCGAAAAATCCTCAGAGGAGATGCTATGTGCAATATGCAGCTTCATATATGCCAACATGCAGAAATTATAGACACCACACATATATATTCTATTAAAAGATAAATCAAATAGCGATGTCCTTTCAGAAAATTTTGGGTCAATATTTTACCCAATGCATGAATCTCCAGCTGTAGATAGTCCTGATAATACAAAATTCTGCGTCATGAAGAGTTTTGCCATCATTAGCATATTTGAGACCACAAGTTGAGCAAGTACCATATGTTGCTCCCAAATAAATTTCTTTTGAGTACAATGGCATCTCCATTAAGCATTAACCTCGTGCAATTTTTATACCAGGGCTGCAAAGTAAAGAACAAACCATCTCTAGCTTTTAATCGACACAACCAATTGACCCATTATAGCAAAACTCCTATTCATGCATAGCATTGCCAGGCATCACATTTTCTTCAAGTTCTTTGCCTCAAGAGTTGGATCACGAAGTGTTCCAAACATCCAGTCCATCCAAATCGTGTAGTGGCCATAATTGTGCCGATATGTTGTATGATGGATAGTATGATAACCAGCCCCCATAATAGGCCAAACTTTACCATGTATGCTGTCATGAATGTTGGTTGTCCAAACTGCCTCACAAAATAGAAGAAACTCGTGAGTTAAAAAGTGTGTTGGTATAATAAACAAAACAATCACATGGGGAATAGCCTGCAATATGCCATCGAGAGGATGGAAAGCCAATCCTGCAGAAAAACATTTACAGTTAGAACATGTGCATTTTAAACATAAATTATATTGGGTAACTAGTATGAGCATAGGCACGAGAAGTTAAACACTAGAAACAAGGAAGTACCGTCCTTCCAATATTCAAAATCAAGATCAAAGGGAAAAAGGATTAGTTGACAATGTCAAGAAAACCAAAAAAAAAAAATCCAATCTCAGGAGAACCTGCTTATCTATCATGTAAAATTTTCCAGTGCTTACAATGTTCCTTCAAACCAGGATATCTATATCCCAACATTAAAAGGTAAACACCAAACTTGAACGTGATCAAGTATAATCCAAGTAGAAAGTAGCCTGAATTATCAAAACAGAAGATTTCAAACAAATATGGAACACATTCAAGGGAAAGCATTCTTTGAGATGACAGCGTTTCCCCAACAAAAAGAAATGCTGACCTGAATAAATAAATTCAAATAATATTCACTAATGTTCAAAACCTCTAATTTGAGTAGTTTCCAAGGCACATTGGTACCTCTAATTTGCATAGTTTCCAGGGCACATGGGTATGTGTGCCAGTAATACTATGCCATTTTCGATATCTAGACCATGGGGTATGTAGTGCATACTGTGCATCTATGGGTGGGTGCTCGTGTGTCAATATCAATCAATAACTTCAAAAAATACTAGCACTCAAAAGTAGGAAAAAGACTTGAAGAGGAAAAGAAAAACCCTTTTTTATGAGAAATTTCGTCTGTGAATCTATTGTGTTCCCTCACTCCAAAAAAACCCATCCTACACGGGAAAAAAAAAATACTCGTTTGAGATAATAATTCCACTAGTTAAAACTTTTTACACATTGTTAAAGAAAATAACAATAACAGTTGCAAAATATTTCAGTTCTTTTGCCCTCTTTTCCTTGCAAGAAGATAGTTTTTCTTTGAAAATGCTGCTTTATCTTGTGCCTAAAATCAATATCTTTGGTTCTCCTTTGCTCTATGCTCTTCCTCCTATGGAAAAATCAAAGCTAAATCACATATAGTGGGCAGGGAAATGCAGGAACACGGAAAGGAGATGCCTAGAACTACCCAAAATTCCTAGGAACAAAATTTGAATCATAGTTCCAAAACTCGGAAAGTCTGCTTGTCAGGACTTGTGAGCTTTTGCAAACATGCAAGTCAATATCAATCAATAACTTCAAAAAATACTAGCACCCAAAAGTAGGAAAAAGACTTGAAGAGGAAAAGAAAAACCCTTTTTTATGAGAAATTTCGTCTGTGAATCTATTGTGTTCCCTCACTCCAAAAAAACCCATCCTACGCGGGAAAAAAAAAATACTCATTTGAGATAATAATTCCACTAGTTAAAACTTTTTACACATTGTTAAAGAAAATAACAATAACAGTTGCAAAATATTTCAGTTCTTTTGCCCTCTTTTCCTTGCAAGAAGATAGTTTTTCTTTGAAAATGCTGCCTTATCTTGTGCCTAAAATCAATATCTTTGGTTCTCCTTTGCTCTATGTTCTTCCTCCCATGGAAAAATCAAAGCTAAATCACATATAGTGGGCAGGGAAATGCAGGAACACGGAAAGGAGATGCCTAGAACTACCCAAAATTCCTAGGAACAAAATTTGAATCATAGTTCCAAGACTCGGAAAGTCTGCTTGTCAGGACTCGTGAGCTTTTGCAAACATGCAAGTCCCAACAGGCAGACTTACCAAGTCTGCCATTAACAAAACATAAAAACAATTAAAACTAATAAAAAATTAAAAGCAATTTTAAACAGTTCTTTATATACTACAGTGCCACATAGAGACTCGTCTCCTACCACCAGACACATTTCAGAGACTGGCACTCGTCTGAGAGACTTGCATTTTAGAGTTTTTTTTTTAAAATATATTTTGTACTCTGACCCTAGATATGATGAGATATCAAAAGATAAATATCAATATAATTACTCTCGTCTTTTGTCAACATCTAATTTCTTTACTCTCAAAACTTATTAATGTTTTTCTTAGGCTTGTTAGGCTATATAATATTTTTTTCTCTAAATTTTACGTGAATATATATAGATAGATATAGATATAGATATGGATATAGATATATTGCCATCTTCAACTATCTGTCTCCTATTTTTCTAAAAACTAGCATACCCGTACCCATACCCCGCTAATGATGATGTACTTTATTTTTTATAAAAAAATGGTGAGATTTTGCAAGTCCTAGTAAAAATCGGCTTGCCAAGTACTCACCAATCCCGAGCCTTGTAACTGATTTGAATACGCAAGTAGGAGGGGGACAAAAAGGGGGATAGAGGCATGGGAATCAAGGGTGAGGATGTGTTCCCATGGAACATAATATTACACACAATTATATTCAGTTCCCCATAGCACCAGCTTCTTCCCAAACAAACCTCTTATTATTTTTTTGTAGTCATTTGTGTGAATTTTAGTTTACTTTCATACTATTGTTAATAATTCGGTGAGGCTACTTGTAGTTTACAAATGATTTACTGATTTTCTTCCATCTTTTTGCTTTTTGAGGAAGTTTGTAGGCCCCATAAATGTTTACACTCTGCGGGATGTGATCTCGTCCCCAGTATAGGAGGTGTGCAAAAGTACGGGGCATTTGTTCCTATCCCCAATAGATGCATCTCCCTGTAATAGTAATCATTCCACCAGTACTTTTATCCAACAATGAAATTCAAGGCCACAATTCTAAGCACTTCCACACATGTTTCACACAAGTCAGTAACCAAACGGCAATAGATCTGGAACAATTGGAATCCATCTCCTACAGACGTATCCTTGACGTTCATTTCTATAAGGCATAACTAATTTGGGACTACGACATATTCCACTCCATCTCCCAACCTTTATATATATATATATAAAGGTCGGGAGATGGAGTGGAATATGTTGTAGTCCCGAGTTAGTTATGCCTTATAGAAATGAATATATATATAATTGCAATAAGTATAAATATATGATTTTAATAAGTACAATTCTTGATTCTCGTTTCCATTAAATACATATTTTAATATCACTACCATTCCTTTTCGGGATTGTCAGTCCCCTTACAATACAATTGGCCACATTATGCCACCACTGTCATGGGATTGTTGGCTAAAATCTTATATATCATAAGCACCATTCTTTACAAGATTGTCGGCTGAACAATTCATCTTCAGAGCTGTATCCTAGAAATCAGTTTATCATATATGTCATCATCCCTGTGGGACTGTTATCTAATCATTTCCATCAAAACTACTACCATCCCTTACTGGATGGTTGGCCAAATCATGCCACTGTTCATGGGACTGTTACCTAATTTCTTGCCACCATTCTCTTGGAACCGTTGGCTAAGCAATTTCATCATTGCTGCCAAAGTCATTCATCACAACCAGCAACCATCCCTTGACGACTGTTGTTCTAATTTAAAAGTAGTAGTTCTCGGTCAATAAATATTCAACCCTCATGCATAGATGGCATAACTGGCGAGTAACTGTTGACAATTCTTCCACATGACAGATTGTCTCTTGCCGTTCGGAAAATTCACATCTCCATCCAAGGAAAGAAAGAATACATTGGGAAAGAATACATTGTTTTTTCTTTGGTAAGGGCCTTTGCTACAACAGGCATTCCTTCGGACTTTTGTCCGAAGGAATAGTTCATCAAAGAAGGCTTCTGCTAAGGACATAACTTCGGAGAAGTGCTAAGGACATAAGGCTGCAGGAAATAACAAAGGAAAGAGCCTAAGACAAAGGAAGTAATTCCTTCGGACCTTTTGTCTGGAGGAATACTTCGGGGAATCCAAAAGTCCGCCCAAAAAGCAAGGAAAAGCCAAGTAATAATTCCTTCGGACTTTTTGTCTGAAGGAATTCCTTCGGAAAAAAGTCCAAAGAAATCCAAAGGGCATTCTCATCGAAGAGTGTCTTTGGAAGGCAGAAGAGGGCAAAGCTAGAAACCCGAAGGGCAAGGTACCCTTCGGAAGGGTCATTTTCAACAATCCCGAAGGGCACCTACCCTTCAAGAAGGTACACGTCAAATTCGAGACACCTGCAAAAAACCCTGGTGCCCTACAACTTTTCTAACAAAGGCGCAGATGAAGGGACAGAAGTCCTTGCGGAGGGCATTTGGTCGGTGCTTGGACCTTTGTGCAAAGTCCGAAGGGCATTCTCAGTGGAGTTCAAAAAGACAAGGATTAATTCCTTCGGGCTTTTTGTCCGAAGAAATTCGGAGAGGCCTGTGCAAAAAAGCCAACAGCAAAGTCTGTAATCAACAAAGAGCAAAGGCAAAGGACAAAGGATTAATTCCTTCGGGCTTTTTGTCCGAAGGAATTCCTTCGAACAAAAAGTCTGAAGAAATTCGGAGAGCCGCCGCCAAAAGACAAAAACCCGACATAATAAAGCCAACATAAAAGGGAGCAGAACAAAGGAAACCTTTGGACTTTTTGTCCAAAGGATTAATTCGGAAAATAAAGCCCGAGGCAGAGAAGAAGAAAATTCTGAAGGAAAGGTAATAAGCCATAAGTCCGAATAATTCCTTCGGAAAAGTTGCATACAAAAAATTCCGAAGGAAATATGGAGCCATAGGGCGAAACAAAGTCCGCAGGAACAAATTTGGGAAAATTGGCAAGCATAAAGTCCCAAGGAGATCCAAAGGCTAAGGAGATAGCCAAGAGATCGAAGGAAATATAGACTACTATAGACAAAATACATCCAAATATAGAATCCCGCCAAAAATAGACATGAACAGGCAGACCAAAATAGGATAAAATATATGCAAGCAAGGGCTATTTTCGATTGACCAGTCAAAGCTTCAGTTGACTGGTTGTTGAAGTCCTGCTCATCTCCGAAGCAACTCATGCATCCGAAGGTCCAACTCAGCTTCAACCGGAGTTCCAAATTCGAACGTCGAGTTCACTGTTCTAGATTTAAAGTTGACTAATTGTTAAACGCCACATCTACCAGGAGTTTCCCATGCAAAGGAGAATGATCTCTTCGTCCAACTCAGCATATCAAACGGCCAACTCAGCCTTTCAAACGTTCCAACTCGGCATCAAGTAGCTCACGTAGAGTTCTAAAAATAACATTGGCGTGGATCTCCATGCAAAGAGAGGTGGGCGGTTCAGAACAAAGACAAGTTCACTTCCTCAAGCGCAAGAAGCTTCATGCAAAGACAAAGAGAAAACATATTTTATTGAAAGGCCAAGTCTGCCTTGAGTTAATCTAAGTTAATCCTTCTCTTCAATTTTTCAACGCCAATCTTTGGCTTTTGTAATTCTCTATAAATTGGCTTTCAGCCTTGATTAAAATGATCCCTCTCTTGGCTAGACCAGACTCTGCCATTGGTGAGTTGTGTAACCTCTTCAATCAATAGAAGGACTGTACTTTTAGATTTCAAGTCTTGGCATAGTGTATATTCATTCAGCAATTTGCATATGCGGTAGATTTCTCTCATTTCCCAAATTCTGATTCGTACCTAGTTGCTAGCTTACCGTATTATGCAGGTCATGCTAAGTGTTCTTTATGTATTTTGCTAAAGCTGTAAGTGGATGTTAGGTGGCTGCAAAGTGTCTTGTATCGGACCTCTCCATTTTTTCCTCATGTTTTGGTCATTGGATCGAACCTTCTCACGAAATACTTGTGCACAGTGGTCGATTGAAATCAAAGGTCTTCCTTTTTCCTTGTTTGTTCAGTGTTCAAGGTTCCAAGTTGAGTGGATCAATCTTTTGGTGTATCACCTTTATTAGGTAGGATTTCCCCTTAAAGTTACCTTCTCCCTTTTCCATGGTAGTCCACAACATAGAGTAGAGATCCTCATTGATACATCTTACAGGGACCAGCCTTCTCTGGAGGTTCTTCTCACCATTGAGGCACCCACCCTCGTGAAAAGATCCCATTGTTTCAACCGGATAGAGGACTGGCCATTTCATGCACGTCTTCGATTTAGGGCGCATCTCCAAGTTGACAATAGTAACCGCCAGTTGGTCGGTTACTAGACAGAAAAACCACCAAGCGAATAACCGCCACTCAAAACTGCCAAATTTGAAAAACTACAATTTTTTTTACAAAGGCAGAAAATACTTGAAATTCACCCGAAGCAGACAATATAAGTTTACATTTAGATATGGACGTCTAGTTTCTTATACTTTAAGTTATATTTTATTTATATACTTTCAGGATGTTTGAGAGTGGTTTCAAACCTCTAGGAGCTATAATGCAAATTCTAGGTTTTGGAGGATCCTATCATATTTTAGACTTATTCAGATTTCAAGGTTTCAAACTTAGCCATATTTCAGGGTTTCAAAATTTCAAGGGAACATCGTAGGAGGAATGAATGATGCATGAAGGGATGTAGGTATGATAGAATAGTATGAGAACATCTCTCGCAAAGTGCCACAAGTCGACCCCACCCCATTCCCTGTGCATAGATTAAAATTGATACAATGATACTTATACAAGAATCTACAAGTACAAATTATAAGAATCTATATTTTTCTCTTCCCTGCTCTCTAGAAAACTATGGGAAACTGGAAAAGTCTAGTAATCTATGCACAAGGAATGGGGTGGGATCGACTTGTGGCACTTTGCAAGAGATGTTCTTGTACTGTTCTATCATACCCACATCCCTTCATGCAATTTTCATCCCTCCTATGATGTCTCCTTGAAATTTTGAAACCCTGAAATATGGCTAAGTCTGAAACCCTGAAATCTGACTAAGTCTGGAATATGATAGGATGCTCCAAAACCTAGAATTTGCATTATAGCTCGTAGACATCTGAAACCACTCTCAAACATCCTGAAAGCATATAAATAAAATATAACTTAAAGTATAAGAAACTTCTTATACTTAAATGTTTATTTTATTTATATACTATCTGCTTCGCACGAATTTCAAGTATTTTTTGCCTTTGTCAATTATTGCCAGTTATTTGACCGAGCAGGTCGAATAACCGTCGGTTACCCATTTTGGCCCCTTGGCGAGTACTTGCCCCAACCGGTTATGCCAACTGTGCCTGAAAGTATAACAGTCAAAAATAATAGCACTTCACAATATATATTCAACTAGTAAATCAATGGTGTCAATGTACCTTACAAAATCAACTGAAAACAATTAGATGTACCTTTACTCAAAGTGACAATAAAAATTCTTTCCTTCAATCAATATTACTACGAAGAGCTAAACACTGCTACTGGAAAGTCAACACTGCTGCAACACATTAGTGCAACAAATCACTTCACTTGGACTTGGTCAACACAAGAAGAATATGATATTTATGGCAGTCAAACAATGAAAAGGCAATGTTGTCCCAAAAAGTCAATGCCAGTGCAGAACCGGTCAATAGTTACAATCTGTTTTCTGCTTCTCTGTCTTGATATCTGTGCTAGGGACTGGAGAAATGCAAACCAATGGAGTTCATCCAAATCATTGAAATCAACAAGAGAAGAAGGGGAAGATGTCCCTTCAGAAAAGACAAAGAAGAGGTGCAAGATCTGGGATGCATCCTGAAGGATAGTTCTCTTCTGCATCTTCCTTTGAATCTTCTCTGCTCATTAGTTATGTCCCCCTCTGAATCATCAGAAAAATACGAATGCTACATAGGCTCTTCTTGCTCGGAATTTGAAGTATCCTCATCCTAATTTTCATCATTGAGCTGAAATCTGAGGCACCTCCATCACCTCTTGGATTGTGGTGGGCCCTCAAGTATTGTCCCAGACTTCTAACCTGGTAATGCACCCGGAACTGTGTGAACCTTATCTTTCTAACACGTCAACTTAGGTAGCACTGTATACCAGGTTTTCACAGTTTCAAACAAGTTTGCAATTCAGAGGAGGTAAAGCAACAATGTCTCCAGGCAACTTTGCTCCAACTCTGTCTAATGCATCAAAGAGGAGTGACAATGCATGAAGGAACATGTAGAAGCCCTGAAAACCATGGTTAAGGAATTTATGTAACTTGGAAAAAAGATGCGCTGCCCAAACTCCCCGAGGCAACCACTCTATTAAGTAAACAAGCCACAAACACAGATCTCTGGATATTGACTTTCCTGCTAGTCGCTAAAGACAAAATCCTGCAATCACTTCCAACTCTAGTGTATGTATGTTTTGCATCTTCAGCGCTCTATTACTAAGCTTGATCAGCTTCTCTTTCTGGTCCTCAGGCATGTCTTGAGCATAGTACTCAATATAATGCAACCTCTCCTTGGAGTCGGACTTAGTTTGCTCTATGTGCTGCCCAATCGTAGGCAGTCCCATAACTCGATGAAAAATGCAAGGCTCATAGGAAACCACAATGGCTTTCCCATAAACAAGTGTAATGGACTTGTGCATGCCCAAAGTTATAGAACTTTACTAAATTCACAAAGTAAGATTTGTGTTGTTCTTTGTCAAACATGGGCATCATATAGTGCGTGATTTAACTGAGCCTTGCAAAGAGAGGACTTGTGCACATATCCTTGTTTTCTTGCCACCACTCTCAGCACACTGCACCACTCAGCAATATCTTCAATCATCGCCTTCTTCTTTGGGATTCACTGTAGGAACCGGAATATCCTTCTTTCCCATGAGCTTGGCAAGCCCTACATCTGGAAGAACCCCAGTTAACCTGAGCCAAAAGCATCCAAATGCATGAACTCTCAGTCTATGGAAGATCCCGTACTTTCCAAAGCAAATTTTGCAAACCCTGATTCTGATTTTCTGAAAAACCAACCTCGAAACTCATGCCAAAGCGATCAAATGAGATACAAAATCTTTGGGAGGTTGCAGTGACATTAGCAACAGGTTGTTATGTATTATGGTGCCGTCTGACACTAGTTGTGGCATCTGTGTTGGGACTGTCAGCATTACAGCAGCTTATCTCCCTTTTCCTATGCCTGAAATCCGATACTAAGAAATTATGAAAATCTGAAATTTTTTAAAATGGACCTTGGGTTGCATGTAAAACACCTACACAACCCCTATGCAAGCTTCAGATGTTCGGCTGACATCATAACTGCTCTAAATTTTTTAGAAGTATGCCACTGGAAACCAGTAAACTTATGTCTTGAAAACTGAGCCCTAGGTTCTTAAAATATTTTTTGCAATTTTCTTTATCACAGAATCATACAGGTTGTGACATCATAGGAGAAACATCTAATATCAAGGAAAATTTTGGATGACTAAGCAACGGCTCAGATGGTCAATTATGATGTCTGAGGAGTTTTGAAATATTTCATTTTAGATATGCTTAAGAGCTCCAATGTTGGATGTCTTGCTCATCTACCATCCCCAATTCATCGTAATGAAAGGCTTCCTAAACTAACATTTGTTTCACGGATTCTTCAAAAGGAGCGCACCCTAAATATACTAAAAGTAGTGTTCCACGAGGACGCATCCCCCCCGCCCCCCAAATCCCCATGTTTTCGGTATGGGGACATTAGGGGGGCGTCCCCCTGCTGCACCTCCACTGCCGCCCTGAACCGCCGTCGTCCCGGAACGTTTCCCTCTAAGAGGATACGTCTTTGGGGCATCCCTTCAAAAAGGGGATGTCTAGGGGACTCTGGGGCGTCCCTGGGATGTCCAAGGGATGCCTAGACATCCCTCGACCCCCTAGGAAACACACAAGCGTCCTCGTGCAGGTGGACGCCAAAAGACTTTTTTTTTTTTTTTTTTAAACATTTGATTTGTGAGCCTCTATCCTAACCCTAATTGCTAACGGGTCACCCCCCGACCCCCAAGGCCTCCCAAAAGCTTATAAAAAACCCTACCTCTCATTCCAAATCACACAAAAACTTCATTGAGTGAAGTAGAGACAACAAGCTAAGAGAGAAGTTTGCAAGAGTGAGTGAGCATTAGGAGAGGGAAAGTGAGATCAAGAAGAGGATAGAGAATCCAAGAAGACTCAAGACTCTTCAAGTTCATCATTTGAACCACAAGGTAGGCCCTATCACTATGCATTTGATTCTTTGAATTTCTGATTTTTAAATTTTTTGTTTCATTTGTAAATTGTATTGTTATTTGATTCATGATTCATTTCTAAATTGAAAATTCTTAAAATTATTTGTGATTCATTTAAATGCTTAAATTTTTAAATCTTCATTCAAATCAAATGCCTAAATTTCAAATCTTCATTCAAATCTGAAGTAAGAAAAACAAAAGTGAAATCCTTGTTTGACAAAGGTTAAGAACAAGGATTCCTATTTGTGTATCCTCTACTTTTGCGCTTCATGCAACCTGAAGTAAGAAAAACAAAAAGAAAATCTTTGTCTTAATCCATTGCTTTATGCATGGTTTGAATTTTAATTTTTAAATTATAAACTTACAAAATGAAAAAGAATTATCATTTCTTGCAATGTCACTATGAGTTCTCATAGCATGAGTGAGGATGAGAGTCAACCTCAAGGGGTTGAGGTTGAAGCTGAAAGTGAAAATGATTATGATTATGCACCTGATGATCCTAGTTCAGAAGCAAGGAGGGGTGACCATGAAAATCAAACTAGTTATGTTGGGAGTCCAAATTATAGTTGCCCTTCACAAGCCCTACAACAATATGCTAAGGATCCCTTTGATCCGAAGAAACCTTTAAAACAATTTGTAAGCAAAGTACCAATAAAGCCTGGGACATCTAGGGGCACTAGAAAATGGAAGTTCAACATATGTGGCCTTGAATGGTTTGGCAACATGACTAGAATACATGCTCACCTTCTTATCCGAGGCAAAGGTGTAGATGTATGTGAAAAGGTGAAAAAAAACCTGAAATTTAGGGCTGAAATATGTAAATTATGGGATGTTAATGAAGAAGATGCACCTACATCTTGTTACTTTGCCACCAAGGGGTAGGGGTCATTAGAGACAGAGTTCTACTTCTAGTACTTTAGAGAGGCCAATGCATCCATCTAGTTCAAGGGCAACATGGCCTAAGGGGAAACGTAAGGTGACTAGTGATGCTTCAAATCCACTAGCAAAATTATTCAATGTGCAAGCAAAGGATGAGGTAGATGATGTCATTGGCAAATTCCTCTTTTCCAATGGCATTCCATTCCATGTGGCTCGCTCTCCTTATTATAAAGAGGTTGTGGCAAAAATAATAAGAGCAGAACCATCATATGTGCCACCAGGGGAGACTAAATTGAGGACAACAATCTTGGATAAGAAATATTCCAAGATTGATATTTTAATGAAGAAAATGAAGAATACCTAGGTCACAAGTGGATGCAACATTGTCATGGATGGGTGGACGGACATTAGGCATCGTCCACTCATCAATATCATGGTTACAAGTACAACTGGCCCTTATTTCCTTAGGGCTATTGATTGTTCAGGGCATCGCAAGGATGTTGATTTTCAGTTCCAGATCCTCAAAGATGCTATAGAGGAGGTTGGGCCACAGAATGTGGTGCAAGTAGTGACAGATGCATCCCATGTCTACAAAGTTGCAAGGAAGTGAATTGAGGTAGCCTATAGACATATTTGGCGGCTTCTTTGTTGTGTGCATGCCATGAATAATGCACTCAAGGACATGGGAAAAATCCGCTGGATCAAGGCAGTTGTTAGTGATGCTAGAGATGTGCAGATCTCCAACCACCACACTTCACATGCACTCTTCAGGACCTTCTCCAAGAAGGAATTTTTGAAACTTGTAGAGACTAGATATGCATCATACTTTATTCTCTTAGAAAGGATGCTTGAGTTGCAAGAGGCATTGCAACTAATGATTATGACAGCAAAATGGAATCAGTGGCTTGAGTCGAAAACAGAACAAGGGAAGAGGGTGAAGAAGGTGGAGAAGAGCGATGTTTTTTGGGTTGATGCCAAATATATTGTCTCCATCATTACTCCAATCTTCATAGTGATTAGATATGGGGATGCTAATGCACCTACCCTTGGAGAGGTGTATGAGTGCATTGATACTATACTTGATCAAATGAACGTTGTTGTACAAGAGGACCCCACATTGCAATTCTACACAAAACATATTAAGTCGATCATTCATCACAAATGGGAGAAGCTCAACAATCCCTTGCACATGTCTGTCTATGCATTGAACCCGAAGTGGTATGTGCAAAGCCCTGGTAGACTTACACCTATACAAGATGCTGAGGTGAAGGTAGGGTTCATGAAGGCCATTCAAAAAATGTATGATACTATAGAGGTTAGCAACATTCGTACTTCGTGGACAAAATTTGCCACTCTTAGGTGATATTCACAGGAGGCCAAAATAGATAGGGAGACAATGGCATAGGAGGAATCAATTTTGTGGTGGACTTTGCATGGGCCTGCTTCTTTGACTACCGATCTAGCCACTCGTTTGTTGTCCCAGCTTTCTAGTTCTTCTGTTGCTGAGAGGAATTGGTCTACTTATAGCTTCATCCACTCCGTTAAGAGGAACAGGCTTACCTCTAGGAGGGTAGAGAAGCTTGTGGCTGTACATAGTGCCTTGCGTCTCATTGACCACAACACACTTACGTACAAAGAGAGTCTAGTAGCCAGAAGGGATGTAGAGCCAGAGGAGCCAGCACAAAATGATGATGATGATAAACAGACAATGCTGGTTGGTATTGGTTTGGAGGATCTTGAGCATGTGGAGTCCAACAGTTCTAGTGATGAGGAGTTTGGCGAAAACTTTGGGGATGATTAGCCATTGACTCATTAGTATTTAGTATTTTGTTTTTGAACATTGTTGATACTTGATTGTAATCATGAATCATCATTATGAAATTTTGAAAATTCTAAATTCGATATTTTGATTTTTATTTTCAAATTTCAATGTTCAATGTTCATTGGTTAAATGGTTCAAACTTGAAACTTCATTGTTAAAAAGTTAAAACTTAAATGTTAAATTGTTGATGTTCAATGCAATATACTTATCCCTTATACATCTTTTTATAACTAATTTTTCAAGTACTATATGTATTTGCACCGCTCCCCCGCCGCCCCCCTGCGGTCCCCAAACTTAGGCTCCCCATCCCCGAAACCCGTCCCCGCACCCCCTGTCCCGGAAACCTGTCCCTGCGTCCCCCCATCAAGAAACTCCGTGGAACTATGACTAAAAGTTGAGCTTCAATCCCCTTCACCTTGCCTCATACAATGAATAATTAGCATCATCAAATATATTAAAAGGGAACAAGCCTGCATCATTTCATAAAGCAATTCGTCTCAACATACCATCAACACCTCTCTTTGTTCAGCATCCCCTATCTAGTTCCTCAAATTTGTTGATTCCTCCACTTGAGGGCTCCCTTTGGGCATGGAGTTGTAGGCGATCTTTCTTCAAGTCAAACCGCATTAAAAGATTGACTAATACTATTGTCTTCTTATTGCCACAGGATTTTGGCCTTATTCAAGTTCTGAAAGGGCCTTTTAAAGAAGAGTTCTTCATTAGAAGTCTTGAATGTAATTAAATGTTTCTTTATGCTTTTATACTCGTGAAATGTGTGCTTCCTACAAGAAACATCCCTAGAAGTCTCCAACTTCAATCAACTGTAACTGCTTTCACCACAATGTCAAGTCAGACTGTTGCCAGGGTATTTTGAATGTGAGGCAGTAGACAGTCTACATAACAAAGCTATTACTGGTCCAAAATGGAGGTCCTAGCTAAATCTTCTAGCATTCCTTATAGATCTTACCAATGGCTCGGTGTCAATCCTCTCATGGTAACCATCACTCTATGCAAATAAAAAAAAATTGTTTCATGAGTCTTTATTACTAGGTGGCATTTTACTCCATGTTTTCTTGTTCTTTGGGTTCTCTTGGGGGATAATCTTATCACTTTTGGAACTTAGCACCGTCTTCCTCTACGGGAAAGAGGTAGACCAACTCGAAACCACAAATAAAGGACAGACCTTCTTTACAATATTTTAGCATTTTAGAGGTTGTTTTGAGCAGGTTATAACAGAAGAAAAACCTTTAAGAATAACAGCAACCCCTTTCCTAGGACTGACAACCCTGCAAAACCAGTAAAAAGAACCAACACCAAATCCTATCAAAACAGGCTGGAAATACAAGATGGAGCAGCAACAACCACCCATTATATCACTTGATCAATAAGTCCATCCACATTAAATAAAACAACCAATTCTTCATCTGTTATCAAAGACCACTAATTCCTTATAGCTTTTAAGATTTCGGTCTAGAAAGCTTATTTCCCATTCTAGCATCATATCATCCTCCTCTCAAAGCATTTTTTTTTTTACATTACCCTATGCAGTCAGTACTTCATACCATGCAGATTGTCTCTTAGCATTTTAGAGGTTGTTTTGCGCAGGTTATAACAGAAGAAAAACCTTTAAGAATAACAGCAACCCCTTTCCTAGGACTGACAACCCTGCAAAACCAGTAAAAAGAACCAACACCAAATCCTATCAAAACAGGCTGGAAATACAAGATGGAGCAGCAACAACCACCCATTATATCACTTGATCAATAAGTCCATCCACATTAAATAAAACAACCAATTCTTCATCTGTTATCAAAGACCACTAATTCCTTATAGCTTTTAAGATTTCGGTCTAGAAAGCTTATTTCCCATTCTAGCATCATATCATCCTCCTCTCAAAGCATTTTTTTTTTTACATTACCCTATGCAGTCAGTACTTCATACCATGCAGATTGTCTCTTAGCATTTTAGAGGTTGTTTTGAGCAGGTTATAACAGAAGAAAAACCTTTAAGAATAACAGCAACCCCTTTCCTAGGACTGACAACCCTGCAAAACCAGTAAAAAGAACCAACACCAAATCCTATCAAAACAGGCTGGAAATACAAGATGGAGCAGCAACAACCACCCATTATATCACTTGATCAATAAGTCCATCCACATTAAATAAAACAACCAATTCTTCATCTGTTATCAAAGACCACTAATTCCTTATAGCTTTTAAGATTTCGGTCTAGAAAGCTTATTTCCCATTCTAGCATCATATCATCCTCCTCTCAAAGCATTTTTTTTTTACATTACCCTATGCAGTCAGTACTTCATACCATGCAGATTGTCTCGTTGCACATCCACGCCATTCAATTTAGCTGCCATATTGTATTAATGTTTTTTGAATATGCTTTTCCTAGCTAAGAACATGGGATCACTTGAAAATAAACAGCATATATCCCGTATTCAATCAAGTAAATATAAGTTGCAGGCAAACAAATGTTGGACTAGACGTTAGTAATATTTCATATTAAAAAGAAATGCAGCTCCCTTTTGAAATCAAGGAACAAGATTGTCATTTTAGTGATCAATTACAGTCAAAAAAATATTTTAATGTAGAATTCCAAAAGACAATAAATAAAATAAATCAAAACGGTATACCAGCAAAAGGTGATAAAGTATTCTGCTTGTTGTAGATGTGATGAGTTGCATGAAGATGCTTGTACAAAGGTTTAATGTCATGCAACTCTCTGTGCATCCAATAAATCCCAAATTCAACCAGTACTAAATATAACATGGTCAATACAATATAAGCAGGCCACCCAACTCCACTTGTACGGGCAAAACACTTCGTCCAACCATTTTCAATCAAATATTCTGATACTGTGGGAAGAGCAGAATACAAAGGCATGGCCCTCATAGTGACCATTATCTGCAAGAAGATAGGTTCTTTTGAAGGTACTTCATCTGTAAAATCAATAAATATTCATGTTAGAATCCATGAGATCCCATCCGCTAAATAAATAAAATAAATACTTACTATATCTTTAATCATAACTGCAAATAACAAAAAAATGGCAAGTGAATAACTGACTTCAGTTAACATTCATGCATAACATGTTGGACAAGATCTAATACAAAAACTCAAGAACAGAAGCCTCGACCAAATTAAAAATATTATCAGGAAGCCACACGTACAGTTACATGGGTACCATAGTCCCCTGGAGATGCAGGGGTGCAGGTAAGGGGACAGACAGGGACGCCATTTCAAACAAGGGTATGGCAGTAAATGAGTAAGGGTACAGCTATATTATATATAAATACAGTCACCAGAAGATGTGGGCATGGGGGAGGGGCGGGCGCGGGGTCCTCACCCTTATTTTGGAGCTCCCTGGTGATTAACTTGGGTACAAAAATGTTTCACGAGTTGCAGAATTTTGACTTATCTTTCAATAAAGAATTATCAAAACTCTGTCACAAGCTCGATGTCTTTTGTCTCTGCACAGACGTACATAGGAGAAAGCAATAACAGGTATTCCACACTATCCATTGTCAATATGATCAAGCATGACAAAAGAGACTTTAGTAGGAGAATTAATATACACCATCAGATCTCCAAGCAATCATTAGCCCACTTGGTAGAAGTACATCACATCGCAGATATTATTTGTGGGAAGTTAAAATGATGGCAAAGCCCAAAAAACAGAGTTGAACTAATATGGTACCCACGAACAATATTAAGTTTTGGTCAGTCACAGAAGAAATATTTAGACTACATTTGGGAGTGGTGACATGTTGATGTGCACAAAAACAAGATCAAAGGAAAGCTATAAATAAAATATCTAAAGCTCTCCATTTGGTCATCAATCATTACTGCATTTTTCTCTCTGAAGTGATGTGTTACTTTTTTATTAAAACTCTGCTGTGATCTGCACTTATGAGGCTCAGGTGCGCTCATGAAAGATGGATTAGGAAGAGGCTGAGCTTCTTGGAAAGAAGCTGATTCTCTGTTAGAGGTCAGCTATGGCCTAAGATCATACAGAGACTCCAAAAAGGGTAATCTTAGGCTGTTACTGTAATTTCTGCATGGAAAGTTATAAAGAGTTTAGTAAAAGATTTCAATAATCACTCCTAGTGTCCTGAACATGGCTACTTTTAGGACAGGAAAAGGTTTTTTTAAGCTTACAAGTACTTATAATCCTATTCTGATTTTATGGCCTTTTGCATCTAGTAAGCTGTCTGAAATTTAGATACTGGATTAGTCTGGATATGCATTTCAGTCCCCATGTTTTCAGAAACCTTAGGTCTGTTACAAAGGGTGGCATAAGATGGAATTTCCTCACTAGGAAACTCGTATGCAGTAAGGGAATAGATGATACCCTTGATAAAAGGATAATGCTATGAAAAGCCCAAAGGCTCGCAACAGTAGCCACTGGACAGAACAGCTGCTGGATCTAGAACTGGATGAATCTTCATATTTCTTATGGTTGCACACACACACACATATTACTACTTCACCAGAAAGGAAAAAGGGCATGTCTATTATTCTAGGACGAAGACATGTAAGGAAAACAACCGCATTTAAATGATAAGAAAAAATTCTTGCTTACAAAAATTTACATGGTTGAAAGGATATCCATGAACTGTTAAATATGGTTGCATTACTGGGTCAAAATGATACCCACTTGTTGTTTGTAATCACTCAGGTGATATCCATTACATTTTGCATGGTGACAGGATCTGCCATCTATAAAGAGCACTTTATTTTCAGGTGTTGTGATATTTGGGGAAGGCATCGAAGCCTTTACATAAACTCGATTGGTTCTCTATCTACTTTATTCAGCTATTCTAATCAGATATGTCTGGCTCTTTTCAATGGTTGTCACCTTCAAGCAAATGACCTTAAGAGGACCCTAGAACTACTAGGATGATTACCTCCTTTCAGCCCATGAAAGACATTGGAGGCATTATTCACACACATATTGAGACTGGTTAGTGAGACAACATTCATCTTTGTGTGCTACTATTAGGCCACCCCAATACTCACTCATTCTAGGCATCTTGAATCTGCTTCGCTTCAATATCAAGGGACATCTAGTCCCCCTTTACCATAGCCTAGTCGCGGGGACATGTGCACATTACTGTTGTTTTCTTTACATCCAAAGATTCCTCAGCCTTACTCGTTAGGAGAGGTTCTATGGGTAGCACCCTACTTCCTCCTAGGATTGTCCAACCTGGCCCCCACTTGGCCCTAGGCATTCCTCTATGGGCATTATTATAACCTGCATCGGCCCTCTTGTGGTTGAGGATGATGATGCTGCTAGATCCTCTAGCCTGAGCCTTGTTACAAACGTGTGACGCCATGGTGGTCTTCAACTTTGATCTTCATTAGCCGCTTGCTTCATTGTGGGGCCTTCCCTCACATGGTATTTGTACTTGCACTTGGATTATATAATTTGGTAACAACTAAAGGATTTCCCCTCTAGGTATGTTTACAGCTCTCGTGTTAAGTGTTTATTTACATTTCCGAACCTAGCCTTCTTTCTTACCCCGTGACTTTTCTAATGTAGCTGAATGTACTTTCAACTCACATTGGTCTACTTTGGTCATTTGTGGACATTAATACAATTTATTTATTTCTGAAGTGCAAAAGGATCCAAATTCATCCTTGTACTCATCATATTGCATAGAGGGGTATAGCAGTCAATAAAGGCTAGGAACTGACTATACTATTTCATTTTATAGTGATCCACGTGGTATTTCCTTAAGACAGTCACCATGTCAAGATTGCAGTTTCTTTACTGACATTTGGAGTTTGAAACCATAAGATGCATTGAAAGTCTTACGATTTTCTCTAAGTCGTACCTCTTTCCTTCAAGAAGTCAAATTTTCCAAAAAATCTGAAATGCCCCGAAAATGCATAATAGAAAAAAGTATATCACTAATCCTAAGAAAAGTAGAAACCCGAAATTTTGTATTGTGATAAGTTTCATGTCATAACATATCCTCTCAACTTCTTGGGGGATTGCTTGTCATGTGGAATTTCATATTTGAAGCTTAAACACTCGACTTTCTATTTCTATACTATTCATTTCATGCTAAAAAGAACTATAAAAGAATATCCATCAGAACATTAAAATCAAAATTTTGTAGCCGATTAGAGAGGGCCGAGAGCATAGTGTGGTAGATTCACATCTCTACTCAGAGATTGCTACCTCTTTGGTATTAATCAGAGTGTGGTAACTTCACAATTGTTCTCAAAGATTGCTATGTTCTTGTATGAATTCAGAAATTGTTCTCTGTGTATATTTTCATCTCCATTCATTCATGGTTCATTTAGTTGCAATTCTAGAATCTTTATACTACAATTGTTGTAATTAATCACTTCCACCTATAACACATCTGATTAATACCAAAGATCGAACCCCAAAGTATTGTGTGAGTAAAGTTCAAATTCTAACCCTTCAAATTCTAACCCCTTCATCTCAAGAATATTTTCGGACTCGACATGTAACGCTATGAGGTAAGGATGATGGCAGACAATGTCTCCAGGCAAGATGGATAGCCCTTGTTAGTTCTTTCCTTCTTCAAGAGATTATCATCCTTAGATAAACCACAGATGAGACATTAATGTTTTTTCCAACCCATAAGACCTCGACTTCCCTCATGGTTTGCTTGGCCTTCCACCAGCAAGTATATCTCCATTGACCACCTTCCCAAACAAAATTTCCCTGTATGTTCCCCCTCATCTTTTTCCGCTTTACAGGAAGTTCAATGGTACAATAAAGAATTGAGTCTACAAGAGTTTTATTCAAGTTACTTCTGCACCACTTAATCCTTTTAGCCCTAATATGCCTTCTATTTTGAACACTTTTCTCCAGACTTCAGATGGTCTGGTTACCCAGCCAAACTAATCTCAGTGTCATTGGTCACATGAGCTTTAGATCTCTCCTAGTCAGCTCCAATCACATTCTTACCAATTTAGGATTGAGATGAATCATCACCTTCTACAAGAGGCATGGATCTACAATCTCTGTTCCCTGCGTGAGATATAACTTCAAATAGTATGAGAATGAGGACCATTTTATCTTTATATGCTCGATCCATTATGAGATAAGGGAGAGATATTACCTTTTCCAGGACTTGGGAGGGTCTGTATCTGTCTTCTTCATATACCCCAATCAGAGATGTCCCCCTTTCCCTTAAAGAGGGAATTACTTTCAAGTGCTGGTCACTTCAAATATTTCATGGTATTATTACACAAACTGCTTCTTTTCTGCATCATATGTTAAGCACGAGTGGTGCCAAATGACCTAGCACCAAAAATAGACTAGATAACCAAATTATTGGTATTATGTGAAACAATTGTGCAGTTCATTACCTCTGGAATCTGCAACTCCTTATTTATTGCGATCTTGCTTTCAGGAACACCAAGATCCTTCTTTCCCTCCATTTTTCCTGTGTATTTTTGTTTCACTCTTTAGTTTAAGTGACTACAGCAAAATTAAACTACACCCAGATACATCGTTTTTTTTATCACCACTAATAATATAATATTTTATACTTACTCTGCCATTTTACCCAGAATAGCAACAAGTCGACAACAAATACATTGTCTTGAAAACGCCACTTGCATACCCAATCACATAGGAGCAAAACTACAACAATCAATGTCTACGCTATCTCCTGTTTGGTTTTTTTACCAGTGAGCACCATCATCCTGGATGTCACTGCATCTACCAGTTATCTACCGGCCACAGGAACCAACATCCTGACCAATGCCTTGATAGGGACCACCCAAACTACGTAGTCAGTCATCATAAGGTAGCCAACTTCTCGTCTATACTGAGACATTAACAAGGCATATTAGTCCTACGTTTCTCAAATCATACTGTGGCTGATATCATCAATTACTTTATTATCTGTCAAAGCAACCGCATCAAACCAATGATACCACTCTAGAAACACCAACAATGATTGAATCTGTTTCAATCATACTGGACTGTAGCACTTTTTGTGACAAAGAAAAAGAACTCATTACTATGAGGAATGCTCAACAGACAATACTTTGTTTCAATAAGAAATGAAATACTTAAACTCCCCAGCTCCCTCAGTTCTAAGATTTTGGGGGTCACATTTCCAACACCACTATGTTTCCAAAACCACAGTTGTTATCAAATGGGATGTAGTCCAATGGTGCGGATGATGGTAAAAGTGCGTTGTCACACCATCCACCAAGGTACAAATCCCACTAGATACCAAAAAGGGTTGAGACTGGGATCAAGTCCCATGTGAATTTGGCAGAATGGATACCCCAGAGTCCTTCGCACTAAGCCTAAGAAGGTCGATTTATTCGTGCAACACTACCAACAGATGCAAAAATTACTCCGAAGGATCTGGATGTTTTCCCCTTCAATCAAAAAAAAAAAACACAGTGGTTTCCTAGTTTCAAGTAGCTTAGAAAGAAAGGTTGTGATTCACAAAGTTGCCACATGTATGCTCAAGCCTATTAGATTTGGGTATGAATTATACGAATTGACACCACTGAACCAGCATAGGTAGTGATGGCAGCTTGAAACTTGTGCACTGAGGGGGTAAAATGAGTAACAAGCCAAGGAACAGTAAACCAATTACAGTACTTTTTGAAAGAAGCCTGATTTTAAATAGGCCGATCAGATTCAGTCTTTAACAATAAGGACTTATGTCAATTGAGCTTTCCATTTATAAAATATAGAACACAGTCAAATTTTTCAACCAGTCTTAGTACTGACTGTGATATTTTATTAGCTTAACCAAGCAAACAACAGTTTTCTTTTGAAGTACAGACAGTCCCCTATATTTTAAGTTGGCATTCTTCACTGTGCTTGCAGGATGAGTCAAATGCTCTTTAACAACCACTGAAATCTTCAAAGTCTCTCCCAAGATTCCTAGCTTCCTCAGAAGCAAAGCTATATGGCACTAAGACTTTCAATTATCCTAATTGTTAATTAACTTGACTGATTCAGGGAAAGTGTGTATTGTCCAGTGGCATAAAATAAGGTACTACTCCAATTCTCTGCTAATACAAGAGCCTAGCTAGATTTGAAAATGTACATATTTGCAAAAATGGACCCTTCATTCACAGAATTATTCCTAGCTTTTTCAGAAGCAAAGCCATGTGGCCTTGAGACTTTCAATTCCCGATTGCTATTTGACTTCACTCATTTGGGGGAATCGCAGTTTGTCGGGTGGCATAAAAAGGGTGACTACACTGACTCTTTACTATTGCAATATAGCCTAACTAGATTTGGCAATGTATCCATTAGGGTAACTAGTCACAGAAACATCCAAAGAAGGATTCCCTTTGAAGATCTATTTGCTCAACCCTGCTGCACGGGCACTTCAGCTTAACCACAAAACTCAAAATATGACGCTCCCTTAGCTGAAATGGATAGATTTACAGAACCGGCCACAAATGCACCTCGTAATCATGATCATGTGGGTATGCAGGCCTAATAAGATTTGGGGTTTAATATGTCAGTTAATATTGAATTTACAGAGAAACAATTCACCTTTTGTGACCCAAATTTACAAAATTAGAAGTTCTATATGCTCAACTGTGTGCAATACATCTTAACAGCAGCGCTCAAAATGCATCCATCCGTATCTGAAATGAATAGTATTTTACAGAACCAGCCACAAATGCAACCCAGTAGTAATGTGGATACAGGCCTAATAAGAAGTGTGGTTCACTACGTCAGTTAATAATGCATTTACAGGGATTCAATTCACCTTCCCCAAAATAAATACAGAAAATTAAAAGTTCTATATGCTCAACCCTAGTGCACAAGAAGTCCATCTTAACAAAAAACCGAAACCATATCAATCCCTCCTCAGGTTAAATGAAGAGCATAGCCAAAATAGTCACCTTCGTGGCCATGTGAGCGTGCAGGCGTAATCAGACTCAAGCCCTAAAATGTCGTTTAATGATGCATTTACAAATTAATCATTTCATATCGCCCAAAAGAAATGCAGAAACTTATATGCCAATTCCTGATGCACAAGCAATCCATAACTATCCTTCTTAACAACAGAAATCAAGAAATAGTCCCCTTATTTGAAAAGAACAGCATTTACAGAACCACCCACAAAATACACCCAATTGACCATGTGGATATGCAGCAACTGTAAGAATTGGGGCCTTAATATATCAGACAATGATATGGATTTACAGTAACTATCTCAACTTCCCCACCTCCTCCTCCCAAAAAAACATAAAAAAACAGAAAACGATTACAATACAAAACGAATCAATCATCAGCATTCTGAGATCCAGTCTTATTTCACAGATATCCAGCTTAAAAACCCTACGAGCAAAAACAAGGACAAAAAAATGGCTAATTTTGTTTTTCATAAAAAAACTCGTACCTGCAGAGAAGTATACGTCTCGCTTCCAGTAATATATAAAAAAGGACCAGAGCCCTCCACTTAAAAAGTAAACAAAAATCCCAGCAATGTAATTGCGCAGCCATGTCTGTACAATTTTAGGCCATGGCGACCAAATGTGCCTTGACACAAGTGGGCCCAATACCAGGCTGTTATACCAATCGGTCTCTTCCACAAACATTTGCAAGTCTTCGGAGTTCCCTTTGCCATTTCTGCTCCAATATTTCGAATCAGGCGAAGAGACATTTACACTTCCCGACTGCGATGCAGCTGACAGAGCCAAAAAATACGAGATGAACAGAACGAAACTGATGATACCCAATTGAGAAATTTGCAATCCCATCATGATTAGTGATTTGGGTGTCATCAAAAGTAGTCAAATTTGGAGAAAGTACTGGTGAAGTTAAGTATGTGTCGATGTGAAAAGAAGAGTAAGGGGTCTCGGGTTCGATTCTTATAGAGCTGTAACCATGGCGTCAATTTACCCAAGTGGGGACATCTTCTGCCTTTAGAATCTTTGGCTATAAAGTGTTTATGTATCATCGATAAAAGTAGCGATTGTTTAGGAAGAAGTTTTTATGGATTTTGTTTTGTTCTTTCAATTAATTAATAGATTTGAATTTTTATTATGATTTATATTTTTTTTAATAGGAATAAACTAATCTGAATTAGTATGGTGTGTAGCATTAAAAAATAGTTATATCAAAATGTAATGTATTTGCTCTTTCAATTAAATAATAAATTAAATTTTTAATAAAGAATAATTTAAAATAAATAATAAATGAAAATTAAAAAAAAATATTTGATTTATCACAATATTAAATATAATTATCAAAAATAAATAAATAAAAATAAATTGAGATTATGAAATAAACAAAACCCATTACGATCAGAGTAAATATACATTACTCTTCAAAACTATGCAATGCACTTTTTCAAAAAGAGTAAAGATGTTTATGGAAGAATATGATCGTTCCCATAATAAGTGTAAATATATGCAAATAAATTTAATGATTATGTTCATTTGGATTAAGATTCCAAAAACTTTGTTAGATTTTTTAAAATTTTCGTACATATTTATGGGTAACATTTTGTCACAACTCTAACAATTTATTACAAATTAAAAAATGGAGATCAATTTAGGGTCATATGTTTAAACCAAAACAATTATTTTTCTATTATATATGTTGAAATTAATTGTTTTTGTACTTTTATAATAGATTCCTACAATAAATGTATAGTTTTTGTTGTTTTATTTTTTGTTTTGTTTTGTTTTTTTTAAACTCAGGGGTACGATTTTAATTGGGATATTGTGATTCCATTTAGCGATTTTTATTGAGGCGAGTAGAGGTGAGACATATTTTCTGGCGCTGTCGATAGGGCTCACATGCACCGAACAGCGTTAAAAATCTGGGCGGCAAAAATTAATCTCAAGTCTTATATGGTACGAATCCAAAGCTCTTAACCAACTACACCCCCCGTGTGGGCTTTACAATAAATGTATAGTTAATTGTTATCAAATAAATCTAAATTTCTTATTTTTTTCATATGCAGTAATACTATTATTTATTTATAGACTTCTCAAATTCAAATTAAGACTTCATTGGTAAGGAAACCATTTATTTATAGACTTTTCAAATTCAAATTAGAATTTTATTGGTGGGTAAGTTATTTATTTAAAGAATTTTCAAATTCAAATTAAGATTCTAATAGTATGCAAGCCAACATACAATAAGCAAAAAAAAATTAACAAATCAAAGACATAAAATAAAGAGATTCAAAACAACAATCACAAAAATATCAATAAAATCTAATATACATTAATAATCTTTTTTTTTTATAAATCACGTTTTACGTGATGATCTTGAGCTCGCCAAAGTCGTCCAAAACATGACCCGACCTCGTCTCTTTTCACATCTCAAGATTTACTAGCAGCAAGAATTGATCCCTAGTAGACTCTTTGCAAAACCATACAACTTCACCATTTAAACCAACAACTATTCATACACTAATAATCTTTAAACACAAATACCTTAAAAAAATACAACTCTACAAATAATAAATATCTCTAAACAAAAATTATGAGAAAATATATAAATAATTTATTTATTTCTACTTGTATTAAAATATTAAAAAATAAGCATCCCCTCAAATTTATGTGGAAAACCCAACTTCCTTTTTTTTTTTAATAACAAATAATTTTAAAAAACAATTATATCTGAAATCAATACCCACACTAATTAAAATTGTCTGTTGTTATTTTTTATTATACCCCACCTAAGTTTACCTTAATCAGAAAAGTTAATAAATATTTTGCCGTATCATGATAACGACCAAGGTCTTAAAATATTTGAGTGGATTTTAATAAAGTTGAGAAGCCTAGATTTGTCCAAAACATAAATTATGTTGTACTATAGATATTTTTCCCATGTTAACGGTAATAACTAAAGTTTTAAAATAATTAAATATATTTTAATCAAATTATGAGGTTTAGATTGGTCCAAATATTTCTCTATCATATACATTAATTAAATATATATCTTTTGAGGCTTTTTTAATTAAATATATATTTATTAAAGTTTTTTAAAGAGTCATTTTTTCCAATGTTTAAACACTTTAAATTAAATATAATGTCTTTTCATTTAATTAAATATATATTTTTTACGATTTTTTTTAAAACCGTTTTTTCCAATGTTTAGGCACTTTAAACTAGGTATAACATATCTTTTCATTTAGGCAAGTTATAAATCCTTAATATGAATAATTATAAGATCTTCTATTTTTATTATTATTTGTGAATGTGAAAACATAAAATCTATATGATCTTTTATTTTTATTGGTATTACATCGATACCTTCTATAATGGCATCCTAGGAGATAGTGGTGAGATGTAATGGAGCGAGTGTGTTAACTTTTAATTCTAGACTTGAATTTGATGTTCATTTAACCATCATTTTATATTTTTTCTATTTACAAAAAATCGATCGATATTATTATTCTACCCACAAAGAAATACAACGCTTATATATAAATAGAAATACAATTAATTTTTACAATACAACATATATTTTAAGTTTGATGCTGACATTATTATTTTACCTGCAAAGAAATATCGTGCTTCTATACACACACAAAAATACAATTAATTTTTACAATAAAACTTATATATTATGTTTGAAGGAGCAACCATACATCGTGAGATAATAAACAAGTTTGACACTTTTGCCATTTAATGAGGATCCCTTGACAATAGATACGGCCCCACACCATAAGCAACAACTTCAACAGAGTTTATAGAGGTCTTACAAAGCTCTTTGACATCTAACAAGTGTGAAAGCCGTATGCAATCGGTGCGTTCTTTTGTTCTTATATAATTTATTTTTATTTCTTTTTTATTTTATTTACTACTTTATTTCAACGATTGTTCATCCTCTACGCCACCTATCTCTATATATTGTACTTGCAATGTTCATCCTCTTCCAACCATTATTCATTCTCCATTATTATCATCAACGGATAAATTATCTCTTCTTTATAAATTCACTGTAAATACATTTATAAATAGAATTGCACTTGAAAATAAATAATAAAGAATGTATTCAACAAATTTTAAGAACACTTAAAAAATTACTACACAAACAAAATTATGGTTTAAGTGCATGATTTTTTTTCTTCTTATGTATTTATTGCATTAAATGAGCATATAATCAAGGTAAAATGAAATGAAAGACACGAGAGTATCATAAACACTGAATTGCCAATTTTATTAAGCGGGTGGTCATATGAATCTAACCTGTTATAATCCTTTTAGGCGGGCTTACAATAGGGAATTGGGTTCTCCGCAAGTTTTTGACTAGTTGAAGCAACTCGTAGTTTCTTTGGCATGCTAATTCAAGCCACCATAAAAATGTCATCTAAACAGGGACTTTTAGTCCGCATTTGTTGTTCTAATATAGTGTAGGGTTGTAGTTTATGTGGATGTGGATTTTTTTTTGTTTTTTTTGAGGGAGCGTACGCAGGGATTTGGGAGATTGTTTACTTCAAATAATGGGATTTGGACATAATGTTGGTAAGGAAAAGGTCATTTCAACATTGCTTTAAAGAACTTTATAGTAGAAAAAATAAATATTATAAATAATCAATTTATTTACTATATATTTTTTAAATTTTCAATGGTTTGTTTTTTCACTTTATATTTGATATGGTTTGATATAATTATATATTTTTTTAATTTTCAATGGTTTTTTTTTTCACTTTATATTTGATATGGTTTGATATAATTAGTTATTAGAGTTGTTATATTTTTATAATTTATATAAATAAATCTTAAACCTTTTGAAGTAATTTTTTTTTTTTATGTTCAACATTGTGAATGGTGAAAGTGGCTTATAAAATATTATGGATGATGATCCCAAATGTAAAATAAAAAATTAGAATATAATTATTTCAAAAAAAAAAAGATTTAAAATTAGTTATATTTTACGATTAAACAATATAAATACAGTCATACGTCATCAAATTTAGTTCCCCAATAAATCTACTAAATTAGTTGAATAATACCAAGGCCGCCTCCAACTCCAACATTAAACTATTGCCTTCATGACAGTGTAATAAATAATGTGTTATAGTTAACAACTTATCAATTTTGTGACCAATTTTTTTCTAAAGTAAATATGGGACTAGATAGAATATAAATGTGATATAAAACATTTTTTGCATAGCTTTATAATATATAATATTAATTTTAATAACTAGTATATATAACTTAGATAAATTTATGCAAAATATGTCGAGAGATATCATTCTCGAGGTTTTTATTTCACTTATGTCAGGAATATTATATTGAATTCACAACATAAGTGGAATAGAGATCTTGAGATATTTTTATATAAATTTATTTAAGATATATTTGTTATCGAAAAGCCTTCAACTATTTAATTAAAAAATATAATCTTTTTAAGAATATATTATTAAATTATAAAAATAAATGTAAAATTAAAAAAATCATATAATGTTATCATGACAACACCATTTTTTTCCACAATAAAACAGATTGAATCCCAATTTATATATTATGTGAAAAACTCATGAGGCAATTCAAAGAGAAGATGATACAAAATTTGTAGAAACAAAATGAGACAAAGAAGGGTTCATATGTGTAGTATATTTGCAAAGTTATGAAAGTGTGAAAAGATAATTGTTTTAATATATTTGTAAAGTTATGAAAGTATGAAAACATAATTTTTTTTAAGTGTGGAAGATTATCAATGCTCTTTTTCAAGGAAGGAATATTAAGGGTGTTCATTTATGCACATTCGGCTAGTAGAGGGATATCCAAGGTAGAGGTCCCCATCTTGAAAGTTATGCTAATGATATTGACTAGGGCTAATGTAGTTAAGAGAAGTTGATTGACATTGAATTATGTCGGCCATGTTAATACAATACAGTAAGGGAAAAGGTTTGAAACAAATTATATCAACCATGGCCGATGTATTTAGGAAAAACAATGAACTACATCCATGGCTGATGTAATTGGAAAACAAATTGAATTATATGGGCCATGGTCGATGTAATTGGAAAACATGTTGAACTGCATCGACCATGGTAGATGTAATTGGAAAGATAAATTGAACTACATCAACCATGGTAGATACAGTTGGAAATAGGCAAATTGACATAGTTGAATAAGGTATGCAGAAATAAAAATATGAGGAAGATGAACTGTAAATAGGAATGATATGATAATGACATAGATAGAAACATATCTCACAAAGCACCAAAGGCATGTTCACCCCTTTCCCAATGCACTCTTTAAGACGTGCACTCAGGGAGATTGAAGCTTGACAAGTTATTGTAAAATAAAGTGTTAATAAATGATAAAAGTAAAAAATATTTTTGTGTATACATATGCCCCACTCAAAGCTCATCACTTATCACAATAGTATAACATGGGATGGTGCTTCAGAAAAGAACATAACTACATAATAACTAAGCTAACTCAAATGAAGTACAAAAAATAATGTTGAAATTAATTGAAAGTACCATCTACATACCTTGACTTACCTTTCCACTGAATGATTGCATGCAAATATCATAGTCTTGATCATGGAGGACACAATACTTCTATTTGAGAAACCCTAGGGATACAAGGCTAGAAATAGAAGCAATGTGTGCATACACATGATGGTCAAAGTAGAAATGGAAAATTCTCAAAACTGATAAAAGCAATTAGAAAATTGGCAATTCAGGGTCACAAAGGCTAGGTTAGAACCAAAAAAGTAAGCATTTAATGACAAAATTATGATAAGTGAAAGTAAAACACACTAAATCACATGAAATTATTAAAGCTTAGGCTTATATAAAGACGTTTTTTTTTAGATTTTAGTTTTTTTCAAATTATTCATGTAGAATCTAATTTTCGAGTTTAGGCTTATTTAAGCATGGTTTGAGTTTGTCATTATTTCAAGCAATCAATAGGAATCAATTTCTGAGTATTGTTTCAAGATCTTGGCCTATTGAAATTTTTGGTCTTGTATTTTTTGGGGTTCATTATTTGGTATCAAAGCAAGTTTGAATCTTGGAGGAGTAAAGAATGGTGAGAGGACGAAGAAGTATGACATAGATGAACCGAACTATACAAGAGCTGCAGAGACAAGTTCAACAATTAACAGAGGTTATCACCAATCAAAGAAGAAGACAAGTTGTTGATGAAGAAGACATAGATCATGATGAAGAAGTTCAGCAAGAAGAACAGCAAGAGCAACCACCATCAATGGAAGAGAGGATGGTTCGGGATTTTAAAGGAAGAAATGAAAGAATCAAGGTTGATGTTCTAGATTATGGAGGCAGTTTAAAACCAGAGGAGTTGATAGATTGGATGAATAGCATGAAGAAGTTCTGAGAGAAGATAAGAAGGTAAAGTTTGCATGCATGAAATTGAAAGGTCATACAATGATTTGATGGGATCACCTACAGAAAGAGAGACAGAGAAAAGGTAAAGAGAAGATTAATTTATGTAAAAAAATGGAGAAGCTAAGGGAGAAATTTCTCCCTGTGGATTATGCACAAACCCTATACAGAAAATTTTAGAATTTAAGGCAAAAAGATCACAATATACAAGAGTATACAGAGGAATTTTACAAGCTTTATATACGAGTGGAGCATGATGAAACAAAAGAGCAAATGGTTGCAAGGTATGTAAATGGTTTGAAATTTTTTATTCAAGATGAATTAAGCATGCATAGAATACTTAACATGGAGGAGGCTTATCAATTAGCTTTGAAGGCAAAAATAAACAAAATAGACAAAATTTTAGAAGGACATCTATTGGTCCAAGAAGAGGCGGAGCCCCTCCAATAAAAAGACGAGGTGGGTTTAATACCACCAAAGGTGGCTTTAATGCCAATAAAGGTGAATCGTCACATGGTGTAGAAAGGCAAAATGATAGTAGGCAAGGGTTTCAATACCAACAAAGAGGAAGAGGATTTCAAAGAGGATGAGGTTATGGATACTTGATGAGATCTTTATGAACCATACAACTTCACCAATTAAACCAACAACCATTCATACACTCATAATCTTTAAACACAAATATCTTAGAAAAATACAACTCTACAAATAATAAATATCTCTTAAAAAAATTACATTAAAATATATAAATAATTTATTTATTTCTACTCGATATTAAAATATTAAAAAATATTCATCCCGTCGCATATATGTGGAAACCCCAATTTCCTTCTTTTTATAACAAATATTTTAAAAAACAATTATCTCTTAAATCAATACCCACACTAATTAAAATTGTCCGTTGTTATTTTTTCTTATAACCCACCTAAGTTTACCTTAATTAGAAAAGTTAATAAATATTATGCCATATCGATGATAACGACTAAGGTCTTAAAATATTTGAGTTTAATAAAGATGAGAAGCCCGGATTTGTCCAAAACATAAATTATGTTGTACTATAGATATTTTTCCCATGTTAACGGTAATAACTAAAGTTTTAAAATAATTAAATATATTTTAATGAAATTATAGGTTTAAATTGGTCCAAATATTTTTCTATCATATATATTAATTAAATATATATTTTTTGAGGAATTAAATATATTTTAATGAAATTATAGGTTTAGATTGTTCCAAATATTTCTCTATCATATACATTAATTAAATATATATCTTTTGAGGTTTTTTTAATTAAATATATATCTTTTGAGGTTTTTTTAAGAGTCATTTTTTTAATGTTTAAGCACTTTAAGTTAAGCATAATATGTCTTTTCATTTAATTAAATATATATATCTTTTAAGGTTTTTTTAAAATCGTTTTTTCCAATGTTTAGGCACTTTAAATTAGGTATAACATATCTTTTAATTTAGACAAATTATAAATCTTTAATATGAATAATTATAATATTAGTTCAATTATTTTCACAATTAAAAATAAATTAATTATATTTAAGTATTGATATTTTTTTTATAAGATTTATTTTTTTAAATTAAAAATAAACTAATCAAATTAAAGTATTGATACATTCTTTTTATTTTTTATGAGGTTTATTTTTTTAAATTAAAAATAAAATTGAAAATAAGGTTTTTTTATAATAGAACACAAGTTGTGATTTGAAAGTGGATCAAATAATCTTATACATAATTTATATTTAAAACTTTTTATTATATCTTATAAATTATGAAAGTATAAAATTTATAAGATCTTCTATTTTTATTATTATTCGTAAATGTGAAGACATAAAATCTATAAGATCTTTTATTTTTATTGGTATTACATCGATACGTTCTCTAATGGCATTTTAGGAGATAGTGGTGAGATGTAATGGAGTGTGTTAACTTTTAATTCTAAATTTAAATTTGATGTTTATTTAACCATCATTTTATATTTTTTCTATTTAAAAAAATTGATCGATATTATTATTCTACCCACAAAGAAATACAACGCTTATATATAAATAGAGATTCAATTAATTTTTACAATACAACATATATTTTATGTTTGACGCTTACATTATTATTTTACCTACAAAGAAATATCGTGCTTATATACATAAAAAAATACAATTAATTTTTACAATAAAACTTATATATTATGTTTGAAGGAGCAACCATAGATCGTAAGATTATAAACAAGTTGACACTTTTGCCATTTAATGAGGATCCCTTGACAATAGATACGGCCCCACACCATAAGCAACAACTTCAACAGAGTTTATAGAGGTCTTACAAAGCTCCTTGAAATCTAACAAGTGTGAAAGTCGTATGCAATCGATGCGTTATTTTATTCTTATATAATTTATTTTTACTGCATTTTTATTTTATTTACTTCTTTATTTCAACGATTGTTCATCCCTGCGTCACCTATCTCTATATGTCATACTTGCAATGTTCATCCTCTTCCAACCATTATTCATTCTCCATTATTATTATCAACAAATAAATTATCTCTTCTTTATAAATTCACTGAAAATACATTTATAAATGGAATTGCACCTGAAAATAAATGGTAAAGAATGTATTCCACCAATTTTAGGAACACTTAAAAAATCACTACACAAACAAAATTATGGTTTAAGCGCATGATTTTTTTTCCCCTTATGTATTTATTGCATTAAATGAGCAAGCACATAATCATCGAGGTAAAATGAAATGAAAGACATAAGAGTACCATAAACACTGAATTACCAATTTTATTAAGTAGGTGGTCATATGAATCTAGCTTATTATAATCCTTTTAGGTGGGCTTACAATAGGGAATTGGGTTCTCCACAAGTTTTTGACTAGTTGAAGCAACTTGTAGTTTCTTTGGCATGCTAATTCAAGCCACCATAAAAATGCCATCTAAGTAGGGACTTTTAGTGCGCATTTGTTGTTCTAATATATTGCAGGGTTGCAGTTCATGTGGATGTGGATTAATGTTGTTGTTTTTTTTTGGGAACGTACGTAGGTATTTGGGAGATTGGTTACTTCAAATAATGGGATTTGGACATAATGCTGGGAAGTAAAAGGTCAGTTCAACATTCCCTTAAGAAACTTTATAGTAGAAAAAATAAATATTATAAATAATCGGTTTATTTATTATATATTTTTTTAATTTTCAATGGTTTGTTTTTTCACTTTATATTTGATATGATTTGATATAAATAGTTATTAGATTTGTTATATTTTTACAATTTATATAAATAAATCTTAAACTTTTTGAAATATTTTTTTTCTTTTTATACTCAACATTGTGAATGGTGAAAGTGACTTATAAAATATTATGGATGATGATCCCAAATGTAAAACAAAAAATAAGAATATAATTATTTCAAAAAAAATAAGATTTAAAATTAGTTATATTTTACGATTAAACAATATAAATAAATCTACTCAATTAGTTGAATAATACCAAGGCTACCTCCAACTCCAACTTTAAACTATTACCTTCATGACAGTGTAATAAATAATGTGTTATAGTTAACAACTTATCAATTTTGTGACCAATTTTTTTTAAAAGTAAATATGGGACTAGATAGATTATAAAACATTTTTTAAATAGCTTTATAATATATAATATTATTTTTAATAATTAGTATATATAATTTAGATAAATTTATGTAAAATATGTCTAGAGATATCATTTTCGAGGTTTTTATTTCACTTATGTCAGATATATTATATTGAATTTATAACATAAGTGGAATAGAGATCTTGAGATATATTTTACATAAATTTATTTAAAATATATTTATTGTCGGAAAGCCTTCAACTATTTAATTAAAAAATATAATTTTTTAAAGAATATATTATTAAATTATAAAAATAAATGTTAATTAAAAAAAAACATATAATGTTATCATGACAACACCAATTTTTGACACAATAAAACAGATTGAATCCCAATTTATATATTATGTTAAAAACATATGCATCAATTTAAAGAGAAGATGATACAAAATTTGTAGAAACAAAGTGAGACAAAGAAGGGTTCATATGTGTAGTATATTTGCAAAGTTATTTATGTATGAAAAGATAATTATTTTAATATATTTGCAAAGTTATGAAAGTATGAAAACATAATTGTTTTAAGTGTGGAAGATTATCAATGCTCTTTTTCAAGTAAGGAATATTAAGGGTGTTCATTTATGCACATTCGGCCACTAGAGGGATATCCAAGGTAGAGGTCCCCATGATTGAGGTTAGTTAATTGTTTTTAAGGGCTGCTCTTAAAAAAATATTGAGATTATTATTTGATACGGTCTTGTGTATTTTCTAGATTTTTATTGTGGGAATTGTTAAAAAAATTCAGGACCCAGGAAAGTGGTTTTATGGAATATTTTATTATGTTAAATATTTCAAATAAAATATTTGAGGGATTTTTTTAGAGTGAATTGTATCTTAATATGTTACGTGATAAAAGAAATTTTAAGCAGGTAGAAAAAGAATTATATTTTTATTGTTTGTTTAAGTTGAAAAGTTAATTTCGGAAAAGTTTGTATTGAAAAATTTAAAAATATATATTTTTTAAAGTGAAAGTGATACATTTTTATATAATTGCATGTACCAAAATTATAGGAGTGGTAGCCACTAGCTTGGGATCCCTACCTAAGCCAAGGTATTTTAAATCTAAAACAACCTTGACAAAAATAAGGTGGTGGATATTTTTAGTCCTCCGAGTGTAAAGGTTTTCTCATAAGTTGGTTAAATTATGAGACTTAGGTAAAGGGCCCATGCAAGGATTATTACAACAATTATTTTGTTCGAAATAGTCTTATACACTATTGAATTTTTAAAACAAATAAAAAAATATGTGTTTTAAAATAAGGAGTAAATTTTGTTTAGAAAAAAGCTTTTTGTAAGTGGGAAGTAGTAGCTCATATTTTATTATTGCTAACTATAAATTGACATTCAATCATATATTTTTTAAAATTTTATTTAAATAATTTTTTAGATAAAATACTAATAATTTTGCTTGATGGTATGTAATGCACAAAATTTAAAGAATTATGGCACTAGTAAGGAAAAAAACTCCAAATATTTGAACAAACCCTTTAGAAAAAAATGCCCCTTCTATGGGACCATGAGGTTATTGGTAGGTTTTTTTAGTGGGTCTCATTTAAAGTTACTTTAATACCCATTAGTCCTAGATACCAGATGGAAACAGGTTGTTTTATTTATTGATGGATCTCATACTTAAATTTACTTTAATACCTTTTAGTTTTGGTTACTATGATCAAGAAGATCGATTTATTTGTTAAAGAAGGATGATTTATTAGTTGATGCAGATCGATTAATTGATGAAGTTGATACCAACACAACTAAATATTTATTCTTCAATAAAAAATTATTTTAATTAAGAAATTAGGTTTAAATTTTTATTTTCGTTTATATTTAGACTAATCTCAATTGATATAGTGTGTAGGATGGGAAAGTAGTTACATAAAAATGCAATAGATTTACCCGTTCAATTAAATAATAAATCATTCATAATTTTTAATAAAGAATGGGTTGGAATCAATATTAAATGATAAATGAGAGTTTATGAAGAATATTTGATTTGTCATGAATTTAGAGATGTGTTAGAAATAGATAGTGGGAAACAAGTCAAGACAATAAGGTGAACAAAGCCTATAAAAATAATAACAAATTGAGACTATTCCCCAAAACTATGAAGTGCACTCTTTCTGAAGAGTAAAGATGTTTCTCAAAGAGAAGGGTCATTTCCAAAGAGTAGGGTCATTTCTAAACAAATGTAGATACGTGTAAACAAAATTGATGATTTTGTTTGTTTACCCTAGGGCTCCAATAATATTGCTCACTTTTCTAAAATTTTCACACATATCTGTAGGTAACTAATGTTTTTTACCATGTATGCAATGGGTTAGGATCAACCTACAACTATCCTATCTTTAAAGACTCGAAGAAGATTAAACAAAGAGAACCCAATGATATTTAATAATGTAGGATGTGAACAAATGGATCCACAAACCTAGCAATAGGAACCCCTACAACACAATGTCAAAATAAAGGGTTCCAAAACCTTTAGGCCAATAACACAATGAAGTAGCTCTAACTAGATCTTTGTTTTGTAAGTAATCTAATATTACACACAAGAAATGCAAGTAATGGGGAAAGGTTAGAAATATAACAAAATGGGTAAGGAGCTATGGTAGGTAAATAGGGGCCTAGGTTACCTAAAGTGGATAAATAGCAAGTTCAAGCAATCTTATAGCCACACTAAGTATAAGTGTAGAGAAAACTCAAATAAAGATACACATACATTCATTTACCAAGCAATATGCAACTTCTATTTACTAAATGAAAGAGCTAGGGTTAGAATATATTTACCTTGAAGAGGACTTGGTGAGCCTCAAAGGGACCCCTTGGCTAATGGTGTTTTGCAAGAGATTTTTGTGATTGTGAAGACTCTAAAGGATGGATAATAGGCTCTAAACCAACTAAGGACCTCCTATAAAATCTCCAAGACTTCTATAAGACAAGCTTCCTTCAAGACAAGGCTTTATGCAATAACTCCTCTAAATGTGTATTAAGATAGAAGTGCAAGTGGAAGCAGATTAAAACAAATGTAAATGATCTATTGGAATGAAAGGAGGACTTGTATTTATAGTGGTCAATAGCCAAAACCCATCCTAAAAGTTACGCTAATGACATTGACCAGGTCCGATGTAGTTAAGAGAAGTTGACTGACATTGAATTACATCGACCATGCTAATATAATACAGTAACGGAAAAGGTTTGAAACAAATTGTATCAACCATGGCTGATGTATTTGGAAAAAATAATGAACTACATCATCCATGGCTGATGTAATTGGAAAGCACACTAAACTATATGGGCCATGGGCGATGTAATTGGAAAACATGTTGAATGTCATTGACCATGGTAGATGTAGTTGGAAAGATAAATTGAACTATGTCAACCATGGTAGATACAATTGGAAATAGGCAAATTGACATAGTTGAATAAGATACGTAGAAATAAAAATATGAGGAAGATGAACTGTAAACAGGAATGATATGATAATGACATAGATAAAAACATATCTCAAAAAGCACCAAAGGCATGTTCACCCCTTTTCCAGTGCACTCTTTAATATGTGCACTTAGGGAGATTGAAGCTCGACAAGTTATTGTAAAATAAAGTGTTAATAAATGATAAAAGTGAAAAATATTATGTGTATACATATACTCCACCCAAAGCTCATCACTTATCACAATAGTATAACATGGGTTGGTGCTTCGAGAAAGAATATAACTACATAATAACTGAGCTAACTTAAATGAAGTACAAAAAATAATGTTGAAATTAATTGAAAGTAACATATACATACCTTGACTTACCTTTCCACTAAATGACTGCATGCAAATATCATATTCTTGATCGTGGAGGACACAATACCTGTATTTGAGAAACCCTAGGGATACAAGGCTAGAAATAGAAGCTATGTGTGCATACACATGATGGTTAAAGTAGAAATGGAAAATTCTCAAAACTGATAAAAGCTCTTAGAAAATTGGCATTCCAGGATCACAAAGGCTAGGTTAGAACCAAAAAAGTAAGCATAACATGACAAAATTATGATAAGTGAATGTAAAACACACTAAATCACATGAAATTATTAAAGCTTAGGATTATATAAAGACTTTATTTTTAGATTTTAGTTTTTTTCAAATTTTTCATGTAGAATCTAATTTTTGAGTTTAGGCTTATTTAAGCATGGTTTGGTTTTGTAATTATTTTAAGCAATCAATAGGAATCAATTTTTGAATATTGTTTCAAAATCTTGGCCTATTAGAATTTTTGGTCTTGTATTTTTTTGGGTTCATTATCTAGTATCAAAACAAGTTTGAATCTTGAAGGAGTAAAGAATGGTGAGATGATGAGGAGGTATGACACAGATGAACCGAACAATACAACAGCTGCAGAGGCAAGTTCAACAATTAACAGAGGTTATCACCAATCAAGGAAGAAGACAAGGTGATGATGAGGAAGACACATATCATGATGAAGAAGTTTAGTAAGAAGAAGAACATCAAGAGCAACCACCATCGATGGAAGAAAGGATGGTTTGGGCTTTAGAAGGAAGAAATGAAGGAATCAAGGTTGATGTTCTAAATTATGGAGGTAGTTTAAAACTAGAGGAGTTGATAGATTGGATGAATAACATGGAGAAGTTCTTCGAGTGGAAGACTATGAGAGAAGATAAGAAGGTAAAGTTTGCATGCATGAAATTGAAAGGTCATGCAATGATTAGGTGGGATCACCTGTAGAAAGAGAGACAAAGAAAAGGTAAAGAGAATATTAATTCATGAAAAAAAATGGATAAGAAGCTGAGGGAGAAATTTCTTCCTCTGGATTATGCATAAACCCTATACAGAAGATTTTAGAATTTAAGGCACAAAGATCACAGTATACAAAAGTATACAGATAAATTTTACAAGTTTTATATACGAGTAGAACATGATAAAATAGAAGAGCAAATAGATGCAAGGTATGTAAATGGTTTGAAATTTTCTATTCAAGATGAATTAAGCATGCATAGAATACTTAACATGGAGGAGGCTTATCAATTAGCTTTGAAGGCAAAAAAAAAAAATAGACAGAATTTTAGAAGGACATCTACTGGTCCAAGAAGAGGCATATCCCCTCTAATAAAAGGATGAGGTGGGTTTAATACCACCAGAGGTGGCTTTAATGCCAATAAAGGTGAATCATCACATAGTGTAGAAAGGCAAGATGATAATAGGCAAGGGTTTCAATACCAACAAAGAGGAAGAGGATTTCAGAGCAGACAAGGTTATGGAGCTGCTAGAGGATGGTTTTTGAATCAACGTAGATCTTATATCTATTATAGATGTGAAGAAGAAGGGCACAGAGCATTTGAGTGTCCACACTATCAAGATCAAGAAAGGAGGCAAAAAGATTACCCAAGAGTAAATCTAGTTGAGGCTAAAATAAAAGAGCAAAATACTGAAGTTGTACCAAGTGATGTTGGAGAGAATCTCTTGATGAGAAGAACCATGATCGCTCCAAGGAAGGATCAAGTGCAGAATAAAGAAGGTGGTGATGCATGGCTGCGATCAAATATTTTTCAAACAAGATGTACTTCGAGTGAAAAAGGTATGCAAAGTAATTATAGATGGTGGTAGTTGTGAAAATATGGTTTCTAAAGAAATGACTAAGAAATTAAATCTGCAATGTGAAAAGCATCGTAATCTTATCAGATTTCATGGTTTAAAAAAGAGAATGAAGTTAGAGTAGATAAAAGGTGTTTAATCAAGTTTTCGATATGAAAGAGTTATAATGATGAAATATGGTGTGATGTTATTTCGATGGATGCATGTCATGTGTTATTGGGGAGACCGTGGAATTTGATAGGAAAGTAGTTCATGATGGAGCAAAGAACACATACACTTTTTGGAAAGGTGGTACAAAGGTAGTTTTGTTACCTCTTAAAGAGGAAGAGAAGAAAAAAATCATGCTCTGTACTAAATAATTTATTCAAGATATGAAAGTAGCAGGTTGTTGTTATACACTAGTAGCAAAGAATGAAGAAACAAAAATGATGCCAATACCAACAGAAGTAGCAAGAGTGTTGAAAGAATATGCAGATGTTATGTATGATGAGTTATTAGATGGTTTACCACCAAAGAGATATATTTAGCATCACATTGATTTGATTCCAAGATCAACTCTACCCAATCAAGCAACTTATAGGATGAGTCCAACATAACATGCATAATTAAATAAATAGGTTACTAAATTACTAAGGAAGAAAGTGATAAGGAAGAGTATGAGTCCATGTGCAACACCAGCATTGCTAACTCCAAAGAAAGATAGAGGATGGAAAATGTGTGTGGATAATAGAGCAATTACTAAAAGTATAATAAAGTATAGGTTTCCTATACCTCATTTAGATGATATGATGGATGTACTTGCAAGAGCAAAATATTTTACCAAGATTGATCTAAGGAGTGGCTATTATCATATTTGAATTTGTGGAGATAAGTGGAAAACTACATTCAAGACTAGGGATGGCTTATATGAGTGGATGGTAATGTCATTTGGATTATCTAATGCACCTAACACATTTATGGGGGTGATGAATATAGTGCTACGAGAATATATTGGTAAGTTTATGGTTGTTTATTTTGATGATATTTTTATATTTAGTAAGAATAAAGAAGAACACTTACAACATTTGAGAATGGTAATGGATTTGTTAAGAAAGGAGAAGTCTTATGCAAATCTGAAGAAGTGCAGGTTTATGTAGAATAGTTTGGTATTTTTGGGATTTATAATTTCAACAGATGGTGTGAAAATGGATGAAGAAAAGATATAGGCAATTGTTTTTTATTAAGGTGGCAAACCAGGGGCCGAACCCTATACAGCAAAAAAAGACAAGAAGGCAAACAAACAAAAAATGCCTTCAGAGAGATGACGGCACAGCTGAGAACAACAGACAGAAACAAAACACAAGCCATAGGAAGACCAGAGTCAGAGAGGTCTCCCCTTACATAACTATTGATTTGATAAGATCATTGAGTTTCTCATTCTCCGCATTGTCAGCATACCCAGTATTACCCACCACTTCCAACATAGACATGTTCAGTAGAATTGTATTACGAAGCCCTTTGGCCAAGACCTTATCCAGCTTTTGAATGTGGTCCTTCAAAGCCCCAATTTCATTTTTCCAATCAGTCTCATTCTCGGTGCCCTCACTATCTTCCTTGACATACATTTTCCCCTTATTGTCAGCAGTTCCCATAGTGTCAGCACCCTACTCCTCAGTAACCTCAAAATCTCTAGTAGCCTACTTCCCTCCAGTGTCTTCCAATTTTTTTTGGATTTCCAGCTCCTCAAACTCTTCCTCCTGGGTTGCTTCTTCTGAAGCACTTTTTGAATAATCAATTAGTCTGGCCTTCGGGCCTGGTTTACCAGCAATCTGCCCCGACCTTCGCACTCCGTAGGGGAATCCTTATTAATTTTGGAAGGCTTGTGAAATTTGCAACCTTGTCCCCTTGTGTCCCTACCCAGATTCCTATGGGTCCCTTTCGTAGTCTCTTTAATATTTTCTTCCTCTTCATCAACCTTTCTCTTCTTGCCCTTCTTGCTTGCAAAGGAGCCGGGGGTATCAATAGGGGTCTTTTCAGGGTCATCAATACGCCTCATTCCTGACAAGTCATCTCCTTTTGAATGATCTCCCTAATGTTTAAGGGAATATGAACACCTTGTTACCACACCCTCCAACTTGAAATTTGTTGCCCAAGGTTGGCACAAACATCAGCGACCCTGTTGCCTTCTCTGTAGGTATGGGAAATCTCAACTTTGGAAAACTTTTGTAAAAGAAATTGGATATCAGCAATGATGTCCTTTAACTTGATTCCCACATTTGAAGCTTTATTAATGGCATCTATGACCATCTTAGAGTCTCCTTGTATATTCAAGTTCTTTATTCCTAGGGATATAGCTAACTTTAATCCCCATAGTAAATCCATTACTTCAACATAGTTGTTGCTCTGGCATCCAATTCCACCGGCATAGACAGTAGACATCCATCCTTTATCATTCCTTATAATTCCTCCTCCACTAGCTTTACCATCCAACTTGGATGCCCCATCAAAGTTGAGTTTCATCCAGTTAGGTTTAGGGTGGATCCATTTAGTATTAAGTCTTTGTAGTGTTTTGGAGTTATTATACCCAGGGATCTAGTTTAAAACCTTCCAATTGGCTATAATTTGGCTTTCAATTTGAGTTAGGGGTTTCTCTGCAACATGAATATGAGATGTTGTAACACTTTCCATAATGGTATTAGCAAAGGAGTTAAACACCTTAGAAGCATTTCTAGTAGTGTCCCTGAAAATTTTGTGATTACGCTCTTTCCATAAAGTCCAACTCAAACATGGCAGAGCTTACTTCCATAATTCCATAAGCCAGGGATGTGTGAAGGTTGGGTTCCAGCTGAGAATTACTTCTTTAAGGTCAGAATTGTAGACCCATTCAATACCAAAGTTGTTAAGTATTGTGCCCCATAATTCCTAGGCAAACTCATAGTGGATAAAGAGGTGTGAAACTGATTCCTCTTTTGAAACACATAGGAAACATCTGTTAACCAAAGTAAACCCTCTCTTTTGAAGGTTATCCTGAGTAAGGATTTTGTTATGAGCAGCAACCCACCAGAACATGTTAATTTTTGGAATAAGTTTATGATTCCAAACCTTTTTCCATACATCTTTATTCTGAGCTTCAAGAATGAGTAGATGGTAAGCAGATTTGACAGAGAATGATCCATTCTTATCTGGCTACTAGTATTGTTCATCCTCTCAAGAAAAGAGAGGGATTTTGATCTCCTGAACCGACTGTTGGATCTCCTGAACTCTTGAGAAAAGCTCAGGCCGATACACACAACAATCCAAAAGATTTTTCCAGCTCCTCATCCCATTATTATTTTCCATATAATCACTGACCCTATCTCCAAAAAATTGGGTAGTCAAGTTAGCAATCTCTCCATAGTTTCCCTGTGTGATGAGAGCCTTGTCCTTTAACCAGATATCATCCCATAATGTAATATGCTGGCCATTTCCAAGTTTCCATCTAATTCCTTGTTTGAGAAGGCTTCTACTTTTTAGCATTTTATTCCATATCACAGATCCCTGGGGTAATCCCATCTATTGAAGAAAGTTGGAATCATCAATGCTATGCATGTATTTGGCATACATTATTTTCCCCCAATCATTATTTTTATGGATCAGGGTCCAACTAACTTTTGAGAGAAGGGCTTTGTTCATGTTCCTGATGGATCTAATATTGAGTCCACCATCAGATTTTGAAAGACACACTTTTTCCCATCTGACTAAAGACATTCTCTGTTTGTCTTCCACTCCCGTCCATAAAAATTTCCTTTGGATCTATTCCAATTTCTCAACAAAATATGCAAGAATTTTAAAAAAAGAAAGGAAGTATGTAGGAATACCTTGTAGCGAAGCTCGAAGAAGTTGCAGTTTACCAGCACTGCTGAGTAGTTTCCCCTTCCAACAAAGAAGTTTCCTCTACGTTCTTTCCACAATTCCATTCCAAAATCTAGGAGATACCTCTTTGACCGAGAGTGGGAGACCCAGGTAGGTAGCTGGTAGGCCAACTTCAACACATTCTAATATATCAATGATTTTATGTCTAAGTTCATTAAGAGTGTTGAAGAAATACACATTGCTTTTCTGAAAATTTATCCTTTGTCCCGACTCTTTGGCATAATTATTTAAGATATTCTTCCATCTTCTAGTTTTAATCACCGATGAGATGCCAAAGAAGATGGTATCATCCATAAACTGTTGTACCACCATAGGATGAAGGGAGGAGGCAGGTTTGATGCCCACTAGCTTTTTTGAGGCTATATCTGCTTGTATGTATCTTCTTAGTGCCTCAGCCATAATGATGAATAAGTACGGGGAGAGAGGGTCTCCTTGACGAATTCTTCTCGAGGACGAGAAAAACCCTCTAGGAACACCATTAATTAGCAATGAGAATTTTGTAGAAGAGACCGTGTTCCATAACAAGTGAGACATTTTATCATTAAACCCAAATTTTCTGATCACTTGGAACAAAAAAGTCCATGAGACTCTATCATAAGCTTTAGAAATATCAAGCTTGAGAGCCATCCTAGGGATTTTGCTCTTATCCATGGAGTGAATAGTCTCATGTGTGGTGATCACAGCATCAAGAATCTGCCTGCCCAGGATGAAACCTTTTTGAGCAAGAGAAATAATTTTGTCTAGCAAAGGTTGAATCCTCATGACCAGCATTTTAGTACATAACTTATACACAGTGTTGCATAGACTAATGGGCCTAAAATCAGTGAGGTGTGAAGGTTGTGATTTTTTAGGAACAAGTACTATGAAGGTATTATTAGCTTGTTTCAAAAGTTTACCTGATCTGAAAAAATCACACACAACAGTCGTGAGGTCAGCTCCTACTATCTCCCAATATTCCTAAAAGAATATAGGAGGAAAGCCATCAGGACCCAGGGCTTTAAAAGCACTCATGGAGAATAAAACAACATGGACTTCTTCTTTGGATATAGGCTTTAACATCTCCAGATTATCTTCTTCCATTATCAAACAGGGGATTTTATCAATAAATTGATTCATAGGTCTATCAATTCTATCATTATTATTTTCTTTCGTAAGCAGATTATGAAAGAAATCCCTAGCTTGTTCCCCTATTTCATTATCATTGGTAATAATGTCGCCATTATCTAGGACAAGCTTAGTTATTGAGTTGGCTTTCCTATGTTTCATAGCTGAGAGATGAAAAAAGGCAGTGTTCCTATCCCCCTCTTTAAGCCACTGAACATGGGATTTCTGTTTCCAAAAAACCTCTTCTCTTTCCATAAGATTCTTCCATTCTGAAGATAGGATATTCTCTTCTTCTAAAGTGTCCTCAGAGTCATCCCCATGATCTATCAGTTGTTGTATATCCTTGAGTTTTCCCACTATATTTTTCTTCTGCTGGAAGACCTGCCCAAAGCTGTATCTATTCCATCTATGAACTTCTTATTTAATGTGTTGGAGTTTCTTGACTATTCTAAACATAGGAGTACCTTGAATAGGAATTTTCCACCATTGGGCCACCATTTGTCTAAAGTCTTTGTGTTTGATCCACATAGCTTCAAAATGGAATGGGGAAGGTCTGAAATGTCCCTTTTCTCTCCAACTGAGGTAGATCGGGCAGTGGTCAGACATGGTTCTAAGGAAAGCCTATCCCTGCATATTATGATAATCCTTCCAGTTGCTTAATATAAGAAATTTGTCTAATTTAACCTGAATCATTTGATCTCCTCTTCTTTTATTGGTCTAGGTAAAATTTTGGTTTTGCAGCTCTATGTCCAATAATCCCCAATCATTGATGAATTCAGCAAAGTCGAACATGCTATCCGAGTAATCCACAATTCCACCCTATTTTTCAGAAGGGTATAGAGGAGTGTTAAAATCTCTGGCTAACATCCATCTAATGTTCTGGGGATTATTCTTGAGACTGCTCAGGTCTATCCATTATTTCTGTCTCAAAGCTCTGTTATTCGATCCATAGACATTGATCAACAACCAGTTCAAAGATTTCATAGATAAAATTGGTAATCAAGAAGTGCTTATTATAAGCCATAAGAGACCCCTATATTTTAGCACTATTCCACATAGTGACAATCCCCCCTGAAGCGCCTTTAGAAGGACTAATGCAAAAAGTAGCCTTAGGCCATATATAGCTAGCAATTTTTGTAAAATTCTCCTCATTCATCTTGACTTCTTGGAGTAATAAAATATCTAATTTATTATCTAAAATGTAGTTTTTAACCTCAAACTACTTTGAGGGACTGTTAAAGCCCCTCAGGTTCCAAGATAATATTCTCATTTAGAGGGTTTGGGGGGTTGGGTCTCTAATTTATTCTGTTTACCACTGGCAATCTCCCTAGCAATCTCTCTGTCTTGTTTCTCTTAGGGTTGGCCTCCCTTGTTTGGGCTCAGTGCCAACATCTACATATTTTTTACCTTTTCAGTTCTTTTTCTTTGGGGTGACCCATTCCTCCTATTCATTATTGCCACTTTGTCATGTTACACCTATTGCTAAGTAGTTTCCTACTTGGTCTCCGACTTCCAAAGCATGGAAAACATATGTATTTAGTTGTGGGTCTGCTTCTCCTTTAGTGGGACTTTCTGGAGTTACTTCTTCCTATCCAACTCTTGGAACTTTGTCTTCTTCGTTGGCTTCCTCTATCAAAAGGTTACCTCTTTCTCCTTCCTTAGACATATTAGTCTATTTTTCTAAAGGGTTGGCTGTGTTAAATATAGCCTCTTGACTATCAGCTGATACTATATTTTCCTTTGGGACAGCTTTTCCCTCACTACTAGTGATATCCTCCTTTCCCATCTCCTCCTCTCCCTTTTCTATGTTATCAAGATTTTCCACATTACTCTTTGTTTCCTGCTTGCTGTTCTTTTTGTAATTGAGATCCTGATCCTCCCCTTCAATCTGGGAATCATCTTTCCTCCCCTTTTGCTTTGCTATGCATCGTGTCATTAAATGTCCCTTTCTCTTACATATTTGACAGAAAGTGGTAGCATTTTCATAAGTCATCAGCTGAGTCCAGGTCCCAGATTTAGAGTTTAGTTCTAAGTTCGTAGGGAGAGTCCTATTTATTTCAACATTGACACAAATTCTAGCATACACACATCTGGACTTTGTTTTGGTTGAATGATCTGTAGTGACATATTGGCCAATAGAATTGCCAATAGCTGTGAAAATTTTTTCATCCCAGAATTCCAAAGGGAACCCTAGCAGTCTTACCCAAGCAAGAGCAGACTTATTAAGGTCTGAGTTAGGATCAAATCCTAGTTTCCACGAGCATAGGGCAAGAGAATGTGGACCATATAGCCATGGTCCTCCAGCAAGAGTAGCGATCATGTCCTCCCTATTCGTAAAACTAAAAAGGAATAGGCCTCTTGCCATGGTAGTGATCGAAACACTACCCTTAACTTTCCACTTAGATAGAACCCATTTCTTAATCATTTCGATACTAGGATGGAAAGAAAAAAGCTTACCTACCAACGTAAGGTCCATGGATGCCATGATTTCCTCCACCAAATCATCTGGGATATGCAAGGCCGTGCCCTCTGAGATAACAAGGAGGCTCATCATGCTTTTTAAGGGGCACATCTTTTCACCTGTAAGTGCCTTCTTCCATCCGTTGGATGGAATATCCACTACCAGATTTCTAAACAGATCCCCAAAGGCACTACCACCAGCAATGTCCTCCATTGGATCCGTGATCCCGCCGGTCGCACTCAGGGGGCCCAACTTGGTGGGAAAAAACTAGTTTCAAATGTTGTCCACACGCAGAACCCTCTTTTTCCTTTCAACACTTTGTTACGTTGTGATAAAGGCAGTTATTGAGTGGCCTATTCCAAAAAGCATTACAGAGGTAAGAAGTTTCCATGGTTTAGCAAATTTTTATAGAAAGTTTATTTAAAAATTTAGTAGTATTATGGCACCAATAATAGATTACATGAGAGGGAAGGAATTTGCATGGACCAGAGTAGCCATAGAAAGTTTTGAAATTTTGAAGAAGAAGATTACAAAAAGACCAATTTTAACACTACCGGATTTTAACAAAGTGTTTGAGGTTGATTGTGATGCTTCATTTGTGGGAATTGGTGCTATATTGAGTCAAGAAGGAAAGCCAATTACATATTTCAGTGAAAAAGTGAATGAGATAAGGACAAAGTATTCTACTTATGATGTTGAACTTTATGCAATTATACAAGCGTTAAGACATTGGAGGCATTACCTGGTGCCTAAGGAGTTTATCCTATTTACAGATCATGAGGCTTTGAAGTATGTGAATACATAAAAGAAGTTGAATAATTAGCATATAAAGTGGGTTTCTTTCTTGTAGGGGTATACTTTTGTGTTGAAACATAAATCAGAAAAATAGAATCAAGTAGCTGATGCATTGAGCAGGAGGGTAGCTTTATTAACTACTATGGTGAGTGAAGTAGTTGGATTTGAAGCTATTAAAAAATTATATGATACTGATCCATATTTTGGAAGGATAGTTGAGCCATGAAAAAATCCATTAACAGGTGGGACAGATGCTATTCATGATGAGTATCTTATACAAGAAGGTTATCTCTTTAAAGGGAAACAATTATGCATTCTAGTTGGGTCTCTACGAGATAATATAATAAGAGAATTACATAGTGGTGGTTTGGCTGGACATTTTGGTAAGATGAAGATAATAGCTAAAAATGAAGAGAGATGTGACAAGGTATGTTTAAGGTGCAGAATGTGTTAAGTAGCTAAAGGACATGCACAAAATACTTGATTGTACATGCCATTACCAGTTTCAAGAGGGCCATAGATAGATTTGAGTATGGATTTTGTGTTGGGATTGCCAAACACATAAAGAGGTAACGATTTAATTTTTGTTGTTGTAGACATATTTTTAAAAATGGTTCATTTCATTGCATGAAGAAAACCAATGATGCCACTAGAGTTGCAGAATTATTTTTAATGGATATTGTGATATTGCATGGTGTTCCAAAAACTATTACTTCAGATAGGGACATGAAATTTCTAAGTCATTTTTGGAGGAATTTGTGGAAGAAGATGGGTACTAAGCTACAATTCAGTAATGCATATCACCCACAAACAGATGGATAGATGGAAGTTGTGAATAGGAGCTTGGAAAAATTATTGAGATGCATAGTGGGAGAGAAACCAAGGTAATGGGACTTAGCTTTACCACAAGCTAAATTTGCATATAATAGTTCAGTGGATAGATCAACAACAAAGTCATATTTTAAAATTGTTCATGGGAGAAATTCTATGGGTATTTTAGATTTGGTACAATTACCAATTGCATATCAAATTAGTGATGATGCAGATGCATTTATAGAGCATATGCAACAGTTGTAAGAAGGAATAAGAAGAAAGTTGCAGGAAAGTAATGAGAAATATAAAGCAGCATTAGATGTCAGAAGAAGATCTAAGGTATTTGAAGAAGGAGAGTTGGTCATGGTTTACTTGTGGAAAAAAATATCTCTAAAAGGCACATACAATAAATTGAAGTACAAGAAAATTGGGCCATGCAAAATTGTGAAGCAAATCAATGATAATGCATATGAGGTGAGTTTACCACAAAATTTTGATATATCTCCAGTATTTAATGTTCAAATTTATATGAGTTCCATGGAGAATATGGTGAAGATGAATAAGTAAATTAGGAGCAGCAAGTTCCAAAAAAGAAGAAAGAAAAAATAGTGTAGGTTTTCGATATGAAGACAATGAGCACAAGACAAGGGAATTATAACAAGTATTTGGTGCAGTGGGAAGGATTGCAGCAAGAAGACAACACTTGGATTACAGAATGAGAGCTGAAGAAGATTGACAAGGAAAAATGGTAGCATTACAATCAGGGCAACTCGTAGGAGCTGAGTTGTTTTCAACCAGAGGAGAATGATGTAGAAAAAATAGGTCAACCTTTCGGAGGCCATAACTTTTGACTCGTAACTCTGTTTGAGCTCTTTCATGCGCTAAAATGACTGTATCAAAAAGTTTGATTCTGCCCTAAGCTTCTCTATCTGTTTAGATTTGATTTATATATTTTTTGAAGGCCAAACATGATCATTTGAGGGTCCAAAATTAATGTTTAATGGTTTTATTGAGAATTTTCTATTTTTAGAAACTGTATAGTTTTAGAACCGAAAGTCAACTTCAGTTGAATTTTATTTCATGGGCTAATTTTAGTATTTAGGTTATTTTGAGAAATTTTTAGAGCTGCATGCACTTGCATGCGAAACTTACTAGTAATAAATAGCGGCTGCTAAAAATAGACACTTTTTTTAGATTTTAGTTTTTTTGAATTTTGCATGTAGAATCTAATTTCCAAGTTTAGGCTTATTTGAGCATGGTTTCGGTTTGTAATTATTTCAAGCAATCAATAGGAATCAATTTTTGAGTATTGTTTCAAGATCTTGGCTTATTGGAATTTTTGGTCTTGTATTTTTTTGGGTTCATTAGAACACTAGATGCTTTTAATATAATAAATTGCTCTTTGTCCATGACAACATATGTCAAATGGAGACCCAAGCTTGACTAACACTATAGTTGACACTGTCCCTGTAAAAATAGGGCCCTATAGACTTGTTAGTGATAATGAAAGTGACTTTTAACATGCTTTAGACCAGATTGGTTTATAGGACCCAACCAAGTGTATAGATAATGCAATTCATTTATATATTTTGTGGAAAGCATGATTTTTCTTGTTGTCTTTGTTAATGTCATCTTTCGCTATCCTTGAACTTTTTCCAATTGAAGTGCCCTCGGAAGGAAGTAACAAACAATAAACAAATCAAAATAATAAATGATTGAAAACAAAACCCTGCAAAAAGACAAAATTGAGAGATGTTATTTAACATCCTATTAGTGCATAAAAAATTGTGTTGTCAAAATCCCGTGCTTGCTTGCTTATGCCATTGTTTTGATGGTAATTTAGATGCGTAATAAAATCTCCAATCTTAATTTGGTTGTTCTTATTTAGAGTTTCATGAACAAAGTTGTGATTGCAAATATCAATGAAAGAACATATAATACCATTATATAATGTACAAGATATATAGCTTATAGAGTTTTTTTCCCAAGATATGTTTGGAGTCTCCATCTACCAATTTCTTTATTTATCTCATGTGATTTAGTGCTCAGTTTTGCATTCATCATTATTTTTTAAGCTTACAACTTTATAAGGGTTCAATTTATGTTTAAGTTTGGAATGAATTTATAATAACATGGTTTTCTTTTTTCTTTTATATTTTCATCTTTATAAGGGTTTTTAGATACTTTATTTTCAATTTTTAAAATTTTAGGTTTTCGTCATTTGAGAAGTTTATATCATTATGGATATCCCAACATTTAAACCATTTCTCAAAGGCATTTTTCAATCTCTTTTAGGCATATATGGATTAGGTACGATTGTTGGGTAATGAGGGGAAGTCTATCCTTCTCTAGCTTTGTTAGCGTGTGTTCGTACAACATATATTGTTTTAAAGATTATGTTTACATGAGAAGCATCCCTACTTCCATGAGGAGAATGGGGTAAGTTATATTGCTTTTAATCGTGAAGTTATATATAATGAATTACTTTTGGATTTGTTTGGTTTTTTTCAATGTTTTCCAAGATATGCTTCTACCTAAAAATTCACAACTATTGAGGATCAAAGGTGTTATGAGGCTAGAGAATATACCACAAAAAATATTTTTTTAATACTAAGGTTCTGGGTTAGCTTATGATTGAGATCGGTACCTAAGTATTTGTAAGAATGAACCATCTCTAGAGGATGATTATTGACAAAAAAATAATGGTTGGTTGATCTTTTATATTTGGTTATCATGATTTTAGTCTTTTCAAAATTTACTGTTAGGCTGCAATGGTTTGGCTAGGAGGACAATGTTTTCAACGTATGATGATAATATAATAGAGTAGTTATGAAGGCTCGTACTTATGCACACTGCCTCTTCTCATTATTTTCATAGACAATTTAGATAAATTCCAATAAGTGTTAAGGACAAAAGGCAATACTTTTTTAACTCCAATATTATATTTAATTTTTTAGGACCAATAATTTTTCTTTTAAATCAACCAAACAAGTAAAGAGATCAACTTTATTGTAAGATCCCTATTTTCAAAATACTTACTTTTAAACATTTTGTGTTGTACACATGTTTTGTTGAGACGTGGTTTTTGTAGTATTGAGACAAGATATTATTTGTCTCTTATGTTTGTAAAGTATGGAATAAATTCATTCTCTTTAACAATAATCTGATACATAGAAATTTGTTGATATTTTGTGGCTTTCACTTTCAGATTAAAATATATAATTGAAAATTTTGAAAGCAGTATACTCAAATAAAAAATTTAGTTTGCATATCGATAAAAACTAGGCAAAGCTAAAGAAAATCTTCTAATTTAATGGCAGAAAAATCAACATATCGATAAATACATTCAAAACTTGACCCAAATGTGTAATGTCAGATGTCATGTTTAGTGACAATCAAAGTGTATCTACTATGGAATGTATAATCTTTTTGAATCCATGGTGTTTATCTATAAGGTGCATGTTATCATAAGCACCTCATTTTAAAGCACGCTAAAAATAAAAAATTTATATAAAAAAGAGAATTTATGGATTTATAAGTTACCAAACTATAGGCAACAATATCAAGGTTCAGAAAGAAAAGTATTAAAGTATAAGTGTTTCTTTTATTAAACTAATTCCATCCCAAGGCTTGGATTAATCTTTTCAAACTTGCGTTTGGACTATTTTCACATTAGCATCCAAATGGCACCAACTTGAGATAAGTCATTATTATCTCATTTCATGCCTTTTCTTTCTCAATAAAAGCATAATTTATGAGTGGAGAACATTTCCATAGAGGATGATTGATTGTTTTGTGTCTTTTTTTTAATTTTTAAATAAATCAATTTGTAATTTTATTTATTATTTTTTTAATAAATTAAGTAAAATTTGAAAACAAATTAAATTGTGTAAATATATAAAAAAATTGTAGTATTTGGTGTTAATAGTGTCTCTGATTCATATTTATGAGTCAAGTCATTATGATCAAATTAATATGTTTATATCTTAATTTAGTTGTAATGAGGATGTTTGTGGTAAAGTCTTTATAAATCGTTAGGGAGAAATAAGGAAAAATTCATTTTACCATTCCATTTGTTACCCATTTTTAACTATCACTAGACGTAAATCTTGAAAATGAGAAAGACCAATCTAAGTCTACTGGATTATCATGTCCATGTATAAGGAGGGTGTCGTAGATAGAGCAAATTATTTTTACGTATTGTCTATGTACTACTTACCATTATGCCCTCACGTGATTTGACATCTCTTTCACGTATCATCGGGTATATAGAAAGGAAGAGCTTCTTCCATGTATTGATGGGTATATAGGAAGGATGAGCATAAAGGTTTGATATATCAATCGGGTGGTATATAGAAAAGGGGACATTTTTGGAGTGATAAGAAACCATTCCATCCCTCGATACAAAAAACATGCATCTATCAAAATTATTGTTGACACAACCCTAATATGGAAAGATACCTAGCTAGAATGGTATGAATAGATGGGGAATACACTAATCTTAACTGACTCATGGTTCAACATCTATAACGATGATGGTCAACCCACTAAAATAAAATATGCAAAGAAGATGCTATCATGGAAGTTGAAGAACTCTAAAGAAATGGCCTTAACGAGGGCCTAAGTTGATGCAGAGGTGTTTCATCACATATAGAGGTATAACACTCCTTGGAAATATTTTCAAAAATTGAAAACCTGTATGATTCACACTTAGAATTGGAGTTCATATACCTACAATTGAAACTATTTAATATAGAGTTGAAAACGAGGGATGTCAATAGTTTAGTTTCTAAAGTTCGTGAAATCAAGTATGAGGTTGATGCAGGTGATATAAAAATTGATGTCTATATAACCACTTTCATAAAGGATCTTCTTCCTACATACTCAACCTACCCAAATTCATTACAAGCAAGTAATTTGTTGAGAACTCTCACATTTCATCAATTGATTGAGAAGATGACTAAACGAGAAAAAACCTTCAAAAGAAAAATAGAGTCGATTAGACAAAACATTTATTATGAAAATCAAAAGTGCAATTATTGCAAGAATATAAGAAATGAAAAGGGTAAAGGGCAAGGAGGAAACTTTGGTAAAAATAATAGCCAACACCAAGAAAAACAAAATGACAAACAACACTTGTATTACAAAAGATACAATAGAAAATGGAGTCATGAGACCCATGAATGCAATACATATTGGTATAAAATTGAATCCTATAGAAAACAAAAATCAGAAAAAGAGAAGAACAAAAACTTAGAACTAGATACAACTCAGTTATCTTGTGAATGTGTGATTTCCATCTTTGAGAAACAAATAATGTCTCAAATAGTTCAATCTAGGATAATGTATGGGTTCTAGATATTAGTGCCACATAACATATGAATTTCTAATGGGATTTATTTAAAGAGTTTCATGAAGAAATTTTTGGTCTAGTGTATTTGGAAAATAAAACACGTATGTGACCTCAAGGAAAGGTACAACCCGACTCAAGTCATTAGGATGTCCAAATTTCATTCTTCATAATATACTATACCTTCATCAGTTGGAAATAATCTTGTTGTCTCTTGTGCCAATTTGACAATAAGGCCATTCCATTCTAGTTTATGATGGATAAGTGAAAGTCACAATAAAATGTGATAAGATAGTCATTCTAACTAGATATGATGAAGGACATTTATTAAAACTTAAGGGTGAGCACTCAATGCCAAAGAATTTTTCTCATCTCACAGAAGAGGGAATTCCAGCTAGTCTTCTTTGGCATGCCAAATTTGGACACAATACTATGAAAACATCCACACAACGTAGAAAAATGGTTTTGTAAGCTTGTTGACTATAATTTCAAAACATTTAAGCATGTATAGCCTGCATTTTGGCCAGATATGAAAGATAACTATTTCAAAACTTAGAATGGAAATCAAACACAAATTTTCTGCTAGTTCACTTTGATTTGTGTTCTCTCCCAATCCTCTCCATTAGTAATCACAAATACTTCTTATTGTTCATTGATCACTACAACATTATGACCTTGATATACTTTCTAATGAAGAAATTATAAGCCTTTGAAATATTTCAACTGGAAGTCAAAAAAGCAATTAGAGCCATCAATTTTTTCAACAAAGATAGAATACATGGCAACATCAGAGGCAACCAAAAAGATTTTTTGGCTCAAAAGGATTCTTTCAGATTTATAGGAATAATAGGTTTCATCAACACCTCTCATGGTTGACAACACATTTAAAATTTAAATATAAAATAATTGAATCTTTTATGATTGAAACAAGCACATCAACACTAAATTTCATCTGATTTAGCATTATGTGAAATATAGTAGAGTAAAATTGTTATATTTTTATATTGTAGATCAACCAATAGACATCCTAACAAAAGTGTTGGAATGAGAAAAAAATTGGAAATTTTAAAGGCATGCTTGGTCTCACAATAAACCCTATAGATTAAGGGTCGGTAATATTATTGAAATATAATATTAATAATCTTAGGAGTAATTGTAGAAAAAAACTTATTTCGTAGTGGTTAGTTAGAGAGTCTTTGTATGTAAATGAAGAGTCATCTTAGAATATGAAATGAATAGTCACATTATTGGTTATTTAATAATTCAATCTTTCATTCTTCATAAATTCAATTTGCAATATCTTTGGTTTGCACCAAATCTCATCATCCATCCTAGCTTGACATATGCATGAACTAGTTCCATGCCCCCTAAATCTATATCAATTGATATAGAATTCTTTGCATATATGTGTCTAATTTAAGAACATGTATCTCAAGTATATGTGTATATGGAAACTTGTAATTCATGTTCCTATAAATTGTGTGCATATGCACCCATGTATATGAACATGTACTAAAATCTTTGTAAAATGAGTGTATATGCATGGCATATACCCCCATAATCTATATTAATATACCAATATATGTCATGTAACTGAACCATATGATATATAAACCATTATAAATCTCTAAAATATGTACTCATATCTGATTTATATTCATGGAGGCTTATGTTTTGATCCCAAGCCCACTATAATGCCCCATTTTGAGATGAGGGATGTGTCTGTAAGTCACTCATCTCAAAATAAGAGTATGATGTAATGGTATATTTGTTAATTGAAATAAGAGTGTTTGCATCCTTGAAAAAAATTATATACACTAATCTATAGATGAAGTGTCATACTTTTCCTAAAGGGATGAAGGCTAGGAATGATGCAGGATCAAGAGAGAGTTCCTACAATCCTGCATCAATAAAAAAAATAAAAAATGGGAACAACAATTCCTCAGCAAATTGTCAGCAATAAAATAATAATGAAAAGAAATGGTTTTTGAAGAAAAACACATGGGTTTGGAGTGTTTTATGGCCTCAAAGTGGTGTGAAGAGACTATACATGTAGAAAGTCACATGTTAACTTGAGTACTCAAGTTTTTAAAGTCTAGCTGATGCAATCGACATAATGGATAGATGGATGGGCAAATCTACAGATTGGGCTGATTGATTTGAGGAAGAGGGTTTTGGATGATAGGTGGTAGGGAATGTTTGTGATGGTACCAAGAAATCTCTGTTGTGTCATAATGTTTGTTGATGGCATCAAGTTTGGAAGAGATGAAATTCCAAGTTCCCTCTTTTTCAGTGATGACAAGGTAATGAAGTTCCTAATCAATGCTAGGAACAATAAAGTGGGTGTGGTTAGGTTGGATGATTCAGGGGATTTGATCAATCCTGTCAGTCTATCTATGTCTGGTCAATGCCATACACAAACTGAATGAGAATGTGATGAGGCTAGTTGAGGATAAAACGGGAGGGAAGATGAATGTGTAGGCTTGGATGACGTTGTATTGACAACCTTAGTTTTGTGTTGAAATGATTATGGGTTGATTGAGGATCAATTCTTATTCTTCAAGAGCATTAAGGGAGTTAACAATGGGATGAAGGATGGGGGTGGAGTGAAATACTTATACTCTAAGTTTTTCACTAATGTCACTTTGTAAATTGCTTCCAAAAACTTGATATTTAACCCTAGGGAAAAGACCAACTCTAATGAGATAAGGACTCTCTAGAAGTGTCATGAAAGAATAAAGCAAAGTTTTCTATGTGTGTAATGAAGCATGTGACATTTTTTAGATGATATTGTTGGAATTATATTCTTGTTGTTTTGAATGTTTAATCAAGGTTTATGCTTGTGCTCATCTCTACAAATTTTTTCTAGATGCTTAAGTTTTGTTTTGACAATATTTGATAGAAGAAAGTAAATTACTCTACTTGTTGAAAATGAAATAGTAAAAGCATTAAAATAAATAATTGAAAGTAAATGAGAGAATATTGTTTTTTTTTTTGGTTCTTTTCCAATGTTTTTTAAATGCATGCAAAATTAAGAATGAAATTCTAAAGGGGATATGCAAGTGCTAATTTTATCGTTTTTCCTAGGTGTGAGATACTTTATTTAATGCAAGTTAAATGAATGAAGATATATTTTTTATTCTTTTATTATGATAATAAGGTGAGATTTTATTATGCAATCTATGTTTTTGTAACATGCAAATAAAAAATCTAATCTAAAACCTAGCAAGTAAGACTACTAAGAATTTAGAAAATTTGTTTCCACATATACAAGCTAGAACCTAGTTTTGAAAGTATTTGAGTGTTTGATTATGAAGTGAAGTGATATATGAATGAAATAATATAAATATGTTATTACTATTTTATAATTTTATTTTAAACAACATTCTTTCACTATGCAACAACAAAACTTTAGATCTAGTATGATAGATTTTGATTGTCTAGATTGCCTAAGTTTCTTGTGTGTGAGAATAGTTTCGGTAATGTTATCTAAAATTGAAAATAAACTATTGTATGATGGTTGTACCTATTTATTTTTAATTGGTTTAAACTACAATAAGTGCAAAACTATGTTCTTTTAAAGCAACCAAATGCAATTTTAAAATAAGAGATCTAAATTGTGTTTTTGATGCAAGAGAGGAAAGAGAGAAATTTCTTTTCTTTTCCTTTTAATTTTTGAAAATTAAGATAATATAATAAATAAATTAAATATTAATTACTCTAATCTAATAAAAATTAATTAAAAACCTCCAACCCGATTAACGTGAGACCAGATGGAAGCAAAGAGATTATTGTTGTAGATTATCCTCAATAAGCTAAATTCTCTGCTCAATATGACCATTGGAACTCTCTAACAAAGGAAAACAAAAAAAAGAGTGGAAGAAAGAATAAGAGAACAAAGGGGAACACAATCCCAAACAAGGAAGCAGTTAATTATGGCTCGTTAGTCCATTGATAACAAAGAACATGTTACTGATCCACTGCTTTCCTTCTCTAAAACTGTGTAGTCTAGCACAAAAATGACGAAAGATGGAGATTCAAAGAAAAGGTAAGTATATTGTGCTTGTGTGTAATCTTGTAAACTCCAATATTTGATACAAAATTTGGATCTAAAATTCATCTAAAATTGAGATATTTATAGAATAAGCAAGGAGGTTACAAGCGATAGTTTAACTAAGCCTCACTAAGAGTTAAATTTGGGAGAGACAAAGATTGATAGAAACATGAGTGGGTGAGATTTAGGTCATTATGAGGGTGAACATAGAGCAAATAAAGGAATAAATGCAAAGAGAAACATGCAAAATGTGTGAGAACTCAAGTCTCAGATGTTAAAACTCAAAATGAGTAAATGGTGAAGAAAACATCATAGTTTGTAGGTGATAAATATGTAACCATCCTAAACCAAGACAAAATTGTTGCTAGCGGTAAATGCTAAATGTAAAACTTGTTATATGTATGAGAATGTCTTATCATAATTCTATGTGTATTCTATTTGTGGTTTATTAGGAGTTGTTATGGGAATCTCCATGTTGGTTAGGATTTCACTAAATGCGATATGGAGATCTATTTTCAGTATGGTAAATCCAGAAGTTACAACTATAGGAATTAATACCTATAAGTAATTGTAATGAATTTAAATAGAAGGGTTGAGGATTATGTTTATTTGACATGTATGTGAGTAATAGAATGGTGAATGTTATTCTCAAAAAACTTACACAAAGTATTGACAGAATTAGACATCAATCTATAAGGTTTTTCTTGTTGTTACCCCTGGTCTTATATCTTTCAAATATGAATTCTAAATATTTTTTATTGGTATAATCATATATTTTCCTATGTTATTATGATATTTTTCTGCATATATTATTTTGATGCATAAATCTCTCTATATGTAAGTAGTTCCCATCATGTGTTGAATCTTTAAACTAGTGTAATTATCTATAATAAACCTTTCTTATGGATTCAAAGTCTTAATTAAATCCTTCTACAAGATCTTTATGTCACTTCGCACAACCTAACCCCATAATTAGCATATTATGGTGAAACCTAAGAACCTTTGCTTGGTACGATAAGCGTGGATATGTTGCAATGGTTACCGACCAAAAGAGAGGTGGAGAGTCGGTTAGACCATAAAATTACTAAATTCATAAAGAAAGAAGGCCAAAGAATTGAGTGTACCTCAAGGGATATTATATAAGAATACCTCTACATTGAAATTTATGAGATATTCTGGTGCAAATTACTGAGCCTGCTAGTTGATTGGTTGGCTTGAATTGAATATCACTATTTCTGACCACGATCAAGTGACACCATTGTGTAGACCAAGGAGAAGATAAAATAGCTATAGAATCTAGAGATAAATTAGACTCATGTGATCGATCATTAGATAATTTCCACTATTGATGAATATATCACTAAATTTGTAGTACAAGGATATTTGTCCTTTGACATAGTGAAGGATTTATTTCTAAGAGGAATCAAAGGAAATTTTTTGTAGCAACTCCCGATATTGATCAAAATGTTGGTTATCGAAAAGGCCATGGTGCCCACTTCTACTAATATGGAGTAGTCTCTTTGGGCATATGGGTGTGTGTGAGAGATAGGGGGAAATGAATCAAATATGAAAAGATAGAGCTTGAACCTAAGTCCAACATGGAGAATCCAGAGAAGGATTGGTAAAAGACTCTAGAGTTAAAAAGAGAGTTATGACAATAGAGGAGATGGAATAGACAGAGTGCATTTCAAGAAATTGTGAATAGAAGAAGGAGTAGTAGTATCATTGATGATTTAGATGAGAAGATACAACAAGGAGAAGGGTATAATGAAGAGGATCAGAGTGAGGAACCTGGAACAAGTAGAGATAGAGAGAGAGGAACAAAAGAAAAGGTTTATCATGGATAAAAGAAGAAGGTGGTAGTATAGAAGTAGAATAGAGAGTAAAAGTTTGTAGTTTATAAAAGGGTTATTCCAAAAGGAGCATCAAATATTACCTTATGGCCATAGACATAGTATAGGTTCAAGTTTCAAGAGATACATCTTTGGAGGTAAGGATCATATCCCAAGGAAGCACACATCGCTCAAGTCCATATTTTTTCAAAATCATAGTAATTCCCCTACGACTTTAGAAAAAAACACTTGGCAAGGACCAATTAAAGAAGTAGTTTGTATAAAATCTCTAGAAGTACAAAAGGCTACATATCATGAAGGTGTGCAGAGTTTCTTAGACCAATAGATGAAAAGCATAACAACATTGCTTACTACATAGATAGATTCTCTAATCCTTGTATAGGCTAAGGATTTCATTACATAACTTTAGATCTTAGAATAAGATGAAGGAAATGATGGATATATATCTACAACCACCACATCCATAGAACCAAAGGAGTCATCACAACTTCCACCAGATCAGGAGCCATCTCCAAGTGTGCAAAAGTCTCCAAAACTGTAACCATCCTTAATTTTGGTTGCAACACAATCAATTGTGATATTCATAGGAAACCCTATTATGGTACTGTAATTGGGTGATTTTATACACTTGGATCCTTATGATGGGTTTGAGGACCCTAAACAATACTTACTTATCTACGACATGAAATGGCAGGCAAAAACAATCATCGATGATAATATAAAGAAGTTTGAATTGATCAGTGCTTTGGGTGAACATGCACTGGAGTTCATATTTAGTAAAAATACAGCCAGAGCATCCCTAGATGATGTTAATAACTGGCTCATTGTAGATTCTAATTTTAAGAAGAGTTCAAGCCAAACAATCTAAGATTTGAAGGAGATCTAACAAGGACTTCAGGATACCATTGGTGGCTATGATCACAAATTCTTTGACATCATGACCAAAGCAGAATTTGTTTTGGAAGATATAGATAAATCTGATTGGTTTGTATAAGTTTTATGACTAAGGATAAGATTTGGCATGGCTCAAACTCAGTTTGGAGATAAAGTAAATACTAGAGCAACTGCGATTTGGGTAGAGTAGATTAAAGAGTATGGGGATGCAGTTACACCATCATCTAAGGTAAAAAGTACCTTACAAATTTTTTTGAGTAGATTGGATCAGTTTTAAGGAAGGTTTGGGAGACCCAATCATATATATGGTGCATAGAGTGCAGACAACAAGGCCATTATCAAAATGAATGCACTCAAGTTAAAAATGAGTTTTGTGATATATGTAAAGTTGTAGGGCATGCAACTTCATGGTGTCATCTTTTATAGCAGTACATAAGGACTCCATAGACATGTATTTTAAATTATGAAAGTCACCTACACATGATGACAAGGATTATCATGCACTCCAAGAATTGAAGGAGGATATAACTAAGAACATATTCATGGTTTATGCGTAGAAAGCCACAACTACACCACAAGCTACTCCTAATTCGGGGAACATCATACCAGGTTAGAATCCCTTGGTGATGTCTTGGCTCCCTAAAGCATAGCAACAACCTCAGACATTAGTAGGTCCCCTAGCTTTTGCGTAGAACTAGAATATTTCCTCACAAAACCTTCCACAATTGACTATAACCTACCCATATCAAGCTCCATGGAATCTTGCAATTCCTCAAGTGCAACAATCATGATGGGCCTTAAACCCACCATAGTTGTAAGTGGCTAGATTTAATGAATATTCACAACATCAAGGATGGAATGCATCCCATAATACTAGCAATTTTGGGTAATAACAACACTAAGGTGGATGGGAATTTTAGGGGAACAGAGGAGGATCTTGAGGTGGTGTGCAGGGAGGCTAAGGCAACAATGGGCCTAGGCCACCCATTCATTGATATCTCTACAGAAAACTAAACCATGTGCATATAAATTATCCTATAAATCCTTAGAGGCAACCTTACTATGCATATTGCAGTGTGATAGAGTAGCACAACATAGAAGATTATTTAGTTTTAGAAAGACAATGGAGGGAGAGACCTATTAGAAATGTTAATATGATTAATGTGCAGCTAAGGGAGGATGCCACATCATAGGAAGTAACTAGACAATAACATGCAAAATAGGGGTTACCTCTATTAGAAATGTCTAAAGACTTAGGTATTAAAAAGGAATGGCTAGAACAATACCCCAAACCTATTACTGAAAATTTTTTGATGCAAGAAGCTACAAAGATTTTGAAGATAATCCAATAGCAAGCGAAAAAGTAAGGGGATGATGTCACTCTTGACGCATAAATGTATAGGTAGATAATGTGTATACTAATACAAGATGGGGTTGTCACTGCACTAATGATTTGTTGAAACTCCTCAGTATGCTACACAATGAGGATATCTCCCAGAACATCACAAACCTACTTCATAACCTACTAGAATGTGTGTAGAAAGGCCAACAATGGATGGATAAGTTGGTTTCATTTATAAAAACCAAGAAACCTTGGGACATTGATGCAAGGATGGACATAGAACTAGTTGAGTATGACATACCCAACTTTGTATTAGCATTGTAAATATGATCCCCATATCCACTTGGGAAGCATTGGGAAGACCTACATTGAGTTATAATCCTATCACGCTCAACCTTGTGGACTATAAAAGGGTTAAACTATTGGTTACGTGAAGGATGTATAAATCAAAGTCAATGAACTCAGCCTATGAGGTGAATTCAATGTGATTTATATGAAGATAGATGAGACTCACTACCCTGCTCTGATAGGGAAGAAGTGTGACTATGATGGGTGTATGACTATTAACATAGTCATGAATCAATTGGAGTCTCATCAAGATAACAATATCAATGTCATTCCTATGAACAAGACTAATTCTAGGCCTTATATCATTCTAAAAGATCTAGACTCACCTTGTGTTGGTGCCAATACCATATAGATGAAGGTCATAGTCAAAGATAATTAAAATGCTCTGTGAGTAACTAAATACAGTTTTCTCTACAAGAATATTATTCTATGGACTCATATTCTCAACGTAGAATGAATCTTGGACAAGATGGGGTTGAATACCCTAGAGATCCATCATAAGGTTGAGGAGGATGTGTGATCAATGATATTAATATCTCCAACATAATCTGATATAGATTTTATATATCAAACAGGTTATACTGAGTAGGATTACATAGATCCCAACCTAGAGGGTGTTCTCCCATGGGATAGAGATTCTTAAATTAGTGGATAATCAAACACCCATGCACTCAATTGGGAAAAAAGAGATCATGAGTTGTGACCATTGTGAATGGTCTTTGAGACTGAGTGACAAATACCCCAGTATTTTTCCATGGAGGATGTTGGAAAATTCATTACACAATTTGAACAACATATACCAGATGAGACCCAATGGGTTAGAACTCTTGATTGTGTGATGAAGGGGATTATTTCAAACTGGTGGGTCATCCATAGGGATGTGTAGTTCACATGGGAAGCAGCATGTGGGCTACTTGTAGCTCAATTCTAATTTCCAGAGATAAGATACTAACCTATCTATTAGGAGGGTGAATGCTTGAAATTACATGTGTATCGGTGTATTGAGGTTTGGATGTCAGAGGGTATTACTCTTAACTTATGAACACATAGTTTTATTTATACCTTGGGTGTTTTCCCTATAGCATGGTACATCCATCAAAAGTGACAAAGAGAAATAAAGCATTGGGCCCAGATCCAAGCCAATTTCATTCAAACATTCATTTTTGAAAATGACAATACTCAAGTCTAATTCATTTTACATAAGATGAAAACTTTTCTATGCCATGCCAGAGTTAAAGATTTACCAACACCACTAGAACCTGGTTCACATGAAGTCATAGTGAAAAATCCAACTCATATCCTGAAGATTTAGGAAATTGGCCTAGGTGAGGCCCGACCATGGATTCAACCCTACCATAAGATACAAGAGGAGGATGATCAATCTTTTGGGATGAACAACTAGGATTACATGGATATAAGAGATCTCTTTGAACCAGAGAGAGAGTTAGAACTTCTATCAGAACTAGTCATAAAGGAAATAGAAGAGGAAAAGTTGTGACATATACTGTTCCCAAAACATGAAGGAGAATGGATACTCCAAAAATTCATTCTTGAAGAAGAACATAGGATGTAGCAAGAGCCATTAATGGAACACATAACAAATATTAACATAGAACATGGACCCAAAATGGCACATGTCAGAGACTATTGGATGCAAGAAGATATCTCATAGGTTCTACAGTTATTCCAAGACTATCAAGATGTCTTTCCTACAACTTTCCTTGAAGTCAAAGGTGTTGATCCTTATTTCAGAAAGATGTACGTAGAGTTAAAAGAGTGCACACAGTCAATCAAAAAGAGACCATATAGGTTGAAGCCAAACATGAAGATGAAAGTGAAAGCTAAACTCGATCTCATGTTGGAAGTAAGCATTATCTTCTTAGTTGATAAAGATGACTAAGTTAACCCCATGGTAGTAAAACCAAAGAAGACTGGGGTGATACACATATGTAGATACTATCACATCCTCAATGATGCTTGTGTTAATGACCCATTTCCCATTCCCTTCACGGATGAAGTTCTAGAGGTTTTCATAGGGCATGAATTGTTCTTAAAAATAAATGGGTTTAATGGTTACCATCAAATACCCATCATAAAAGTAGATAAGACCAAGACTACATTCACAACAAAATGGGGTTCATTCGCTTACAAGGTCATGCCATTTGGACTTAAAAATAGACTTATAATGTTCTCCAGAGCTATGTTGACTGTGTTCAAGGATTTCATCCATGACTTCTTGGAAGTATACTTGGATGATTAGATAGTGTTCTCTTTATTCAAAGAACATTTATCAAAACTTAGATTAATGTTAGATAGATGTAAAGCACTATGAATAGTGCTAAATTTGAATAAATTTTTATTTTTCACACTTTTGGTGTTTTATTAAGTCATGTAGTGTGTAGTAAAGTAATCCTGGTAGATCAGGCTAAGATCATAGTCATTGTGAGCATGCCACCACCCAAGACTTCAACATAAGTGCAATATCTTTTGGGACACACCGGTTACTACCAAAAATTCATCAAGGGGAACATTGCTATATCAATCCCATTGGAGAAGTTGTTGTGAAAAGGATTCCAGTTTATATGGATAGAGGATTGTCAAGTTGCATTTATTGACTTAAAGCAGTGACTAGTGATTGCTTTGATCTTAGTTTTCCCATATTAGATTAAACCTTTTCATGTACATGTGGATGCTTTAGGGATTATAGTTGGAGTAGTACTCACACAACTAGGAGAAAGAGGATTGGATCATCTGATCCACTTCATAAGTAAAAAATTACCATTCATAGAGAATAATTATATGATAACTAAATGGGAAGCCTTGGTGATAATGTTCACACTACAAAAGTTTAGGCACTACTTGTTCGCTACACTATTTGAATTATTTACTAATCATCAAGTTATGTGATACATCATGAACAAGTCATTGTTGGATGGATGAATATCATGTTGGTTGGTTCTTTTCTAGTAATTTCAATTCTAGATTAACATCAAACTAGGATAGGAGAATGTTGGTCTAGACCATCTCAGTTGGTTGACTAATGATGAGGAACCTAAGGAACTCTAAGATGAGTCACTAGATGCACACTTATTTAGGGTGATTATGATTTCAAAGCAACTATATGAGATCACATAGATTCTTGAATAATGGACATTCTTATAACACTATACAAAAATAAATAAGAAACAATTGATCACTAAAGCTTTTCTATATAGTCTTATCAATGGATTTTTGTATTACTTAGGTAAAGAGTAAGTGATATGCAGAGTAGAACTAAAGCATGAACATTCATATATCATGGATGAAGCACATCAGGGAGTCATAGGAGGACACTTCACAAGAGATGCAATTACAAGGAATATTTTGCAAAGTGGCATTTGGTGGCACTGTCTATTTAAGGTTACATAGAGAGTGGCATAGTAGTGTGATATATGCCAAAGGATGGGTAAGCCACACCAATGGGATGAGATGAATTTTTATCCCATGTTATCATAACATCCCTTGAATAATATGGCATTGACTTTATAAGGCCAATCAATCCCCCACATAAATACAGTAAGGCAAGGTACATAATCACTGTGACATATTACTTTACTAAATGGGTAGAAGTTATTGTGACTCTAAGTTGCAGTGTGAAGGACACAAATAAATTCATATACATGAACTTCATTTCTAGGTTTGGTTGTCCTTTTAAATTGGTAAGTGATAGAGGAACTCATTTTTTGAATAAGACCATCAAGACCCTCACAGATGAGTTCTTGATATCACACCATAAAAGCATTGCTTATCATCCACATGAAAATGGCCAAGCTAAAGCTATGAACAAAGTGATTGGTAAGATGCTCACTAAAATATGTGATGTTAAGGGAGATTAATGGGAGGATAGACCTTCAACAGTCTTATGGGCTTATTGCATGCATTATAAACATGTGATAGGGTTTACCCCATTCTAGTTTATCTATGGGATTAAAGCTATGATGCCCATGGAATATGTACTTTCTAGTTTAAAAGTCATTAATGTGTTATGAATGGGTGATCAATGATTCATAGGTTGTTGGACTTGAATCACATGGATGAAGCAAGACATAGAGCAATATGGGCCCAGGAGATAAACAAGCATAGCCAAAAGGCATGACATAATAAAAACCTGCAAATAAAGAAATTCTAGGTAAATCAACTTGTTTTACTATATGATAGTAGGTTTAAAGCTTTCCCTAGAAATTTTAACATCTGGTGAAAGGGCCCTTACATCATCCATAGAATTTCATAACCTAGAATTGTGGTCTTACGATATTTACAAGAAAATGTCTTTCATGGGTGGGTAAATGGTTGTAGGTTGAAGTCCTACTTCCATTAATTCAAAATAATATGGAATAAAGGGGCTATATTGCACCAAATAGATCGAGTTAGGCTTTCAAAGTGTTGTTTCAAGATAGTTTGGGTTTTTGATGATTATTTCAGCATGTGTGGGTAAATATAGGTGTGTGTATAGAGTGTGACCAAAAGGATCCATCCAAAATTCAAAGGTTCTATTACTATGGATAAAATTAGAGAAGGTAGCCAAATGAGTACAGTGTACAAACATTAATTAAGTCTGAGAAAGACATGTGCATTTGAATCTAGATTAGATCATGCAGTTTAACGGTCAAGTCATTACATTTAATGATTAGGTATGGGGGGACATTAACAAATCTCTTGGAAAAGTGATGGGCCTATGTCATAAATAGAATAAGTAATGTATGATCGAAGCACCATTAATATGATAGGTCAAAAAGAATAAACCATCACCACAATCAAATGTCACATCAGCAAAATGAATGTCACATCAACAATACAAATCAACTCCATTCAAAGCTTGTGTGTGAAGGATTGATTGATAACATAGCTCATCAACATAGTAAAACATTGAAGGTGGTGTAAGATATTATAATTTAGGCACTCAGGTGACTCAATTCTTATCCATTGCTAAGTATATTGAAGTTTTATCTAATTTTTAGGCAATTTCTAATCTATACTTGTATTTTCCATGAATTTATTTCAATAAGAGATGCACAATGGTTGGGTTTGATTACTCCTAACTCATCAAAGGATTTACAAAATCACAAAAATAAGATATGGGCATTGGCATGGCATTATTCCAAATACACTTCACAAACCTAGATGGTTGAGAGTTTGCTCACAATAAAAAGCTAAGCATGTTTCTCCAAGACACAATTGAAGGAGTGCAACCGGTTGCATTAACATAATCACATAGGCTCTGTAATACATATGTGGAGTGTTTGATCTGATTACCCACTTTTGTGCAAATCAGTAATGTAATGGAGGTTTTTTTGGGATGATATAGTGAGGGAAATATTTATCTTTCCCAAGACATAACCATCCACATTAATACTATTGTGATGGCTATGACGATAATACTACTTACAAGAGGGAGATCAATTACACACTACAAATCACAAATACCACCCATTCTTCCTGAGATTCAAGAAAAGTATTCTTATAGTTCTAGAGGAATTCCATTATAAGATATTGAAGATGTGTTAGAGCACATTTTGTTTGAATGCATTTCTCACAGATTTTGGCACACAACCAAGGATGCCAAACAAGCTACAAAAGGGGTCATCAACATTGCTCATCAAACGATCCATCGTAATGAAAAATTCAATTAGTTAGAATTCTTGGTCAAAAAACTCACTTACAACATTGATAAATTCTTGGTGATTATGAAACAAACCTTCTAGTACAATTTTTTTGTATTATTACTGGTATTTACGTAGTGGAAATCTCCTGAGGGTGAAATTTACCTTGATGTTGACTACTAGTCATATGTCCAGTTTCATAATCTCACCTTGACCCATGAGAGCACATACTTTGGGCATCAATCCAAGTTCACCACTTGGTGGGATGAGTTGGTCAAGCTTATTGCAACAAACCCACACATACCACCCAACATCATGCAATACTTAGGACAACATGTAGTTGTTACAAAGTTGTTGAAGTGCACTGTTATATGAGTCCATGAGCTATCCAAGGTTTCAGGTCTACCTCTCCCATACTTTATCAACATGAAAATGGTGCAAAATGAGGTGGTTAAACATAAATCACTCATAATGATGAGAGCCACCCCATTATAGATAGTACCACCATTCATTTTAGATCTTGTGACTACAATTGTGTAACCTTAAATAATACATGTTCCAATTAGATATCTTAGGAAATGCAAGGTGCTCAATGATAGAATATCTTTATCTCCTCCAAGGTGAAAGACTCATAGCATCTCACATGGTTGGATGACTTGAGCATTCCCAAAGTTATTGAGCTCTATAACTTACTGCATCAAGGCACTAATGAGTAGTAGGTATATAGGAAAATGATGGTTGATATGGATGGAGACCTCTATGAGAAGGAGTAAGAAAAAGAGTATTTCTTCTAGAAAGTATTGCACACCATTCAGGTGCAAAAAAATTGCCTAAAAATATTTGGATAGAGTTACCTCCATGCTTAGCCTCTATCATTTTTGATATGGTGGTTAAAAAAGCCAAATTATAGCAAATTTGCCAAATGTTCAAGGCAAGAGGATCCACTGTGAGTCCATCATAGTCAAGAGTCACCAAAACTAATCCCCCAGTACCACTATTCTAGTGTAGGTGGAATCCACATAGAACTCAAAAATCTGGGGTTGAAACCTCACCTTTCTTGTGCATGCCATTATAGAACCTATAATAAAAAGAACAACATTCATAGGAAATTCCAACACTAAAACCCACAAGATGCTTGGTTTGCAAGATAGGTTTCTCAGGCAGAAGTGCAAATAATTGTCCTTAGCTCTTTTCCATCCAAATCCAAAGAGGCTATGAGTGACATAGAAGAAGTCATACTGGACACTCATACTATGAAGGAATAACAAAATGCACATGAAGAAGCACAGATAGTTTTTGAGCATCACATGTACCAAGAAGAAAAGTGCAAAACTAAGGCCAAGGATAAATAAAAGGAAGAAATAAAGAAATGAGAATGAGAGGAAGCCTAATGTCAGGCCAAGGAATCATAGACATGTAAGCAAGTTAAAGATGTTAAGGCACTCTAACAAAAATAAGAGGAAGAAAAGACAAAACTACAGTAGGAAGTTGTAGTTGTCGAACAAGCTCAACAACTCTAGCAAGCAACCGATCAAAAGTGCAAGGATGTTGAATTGGAAGTGGAGTGAAAACAAAAGGAAGCCATTGAGGAGCTGAAAAAGAACCAACTTGTATAAGATTAAGCATAAAAGCAGGTTAAAGACCAAACACGATAGCACAAGGTGCAAATAGTAAAGGCTGATAAAAAGGCAAAGGAAGATGAACGAAATAAAGGACAAGAAGAGGAGGCTAAGAAGGTGAAAGATGATGTTACCAATTAGGAACAAGAAGACACTATAATGAAGAGTGCTGAGAAAGCCCAAGTAGCTACTACAAAGGTCCAATCTATGACAACACCATCTAGTTACATTACAGTGTATTCATCTCACTAACCACTCCAAACACAATCGCAAGACACTCTAGTTACCTCGAAGGATGATAGTGTTTTCTTGAGCTTGTCTAATATGTGGCTATGGGATGTGCCAGCTACTTCTACTTGACATACTATTTTTTATTTACCCATCATTCCATTATGAATGACACCTACAAGTACATTTATCACACACCTTACCTTGACTCCTACCATTACCAAAGCCTCCTTGGATGTTTCCCAACTGTCGTTATCAAATTAGATTGAAGGTGTCATTGTGTTCCAAGAGTCCATTTCAAAGAAGGTAGTTACATTGGAACAACAGGTTAAGAAGCTTAAAGATACAAATTTTACAATTACAGAGTAGATGTACATTGAAAGGAAGACTATCAAGGATGCTTATCCTTATCTATACACCTAGTTGATTATAGATCCTTCACTCTTAGACAAGGACCATCTTGTTCTTGTTCTCAATAATCTTACCACTGATTGGCAGACCTTCAAGGAATCGAGCATCATACAGAAGGGGAAATCCATCAAAGCTGAAGCTAAGGTCCTTTATGAGTTGTTATCTAAGTACCAGCCCACTATAGATATTGATCACACTCAAGCTATGCACATTACACTTCAACTACTTGATTATAAGAAGTAATTGGATATAGTTTGGACCACTATGTATCCTAAATTTACCATGGCTGCCTTCACACATGTTATTATCACAATGCCAAACACCACTCCTATTGTCATGGATGTTACACTACAAAACTCACTTAGTGTGAGGGATACTGTCATGCAAAATATGTAGACCTGGAAAAACCATATGTTTTGTATCTCTTTCACTAGTGTGTATGTGCAACGACATGTCGATAAGTTGGTTCAACTCTATGGTGAAATCACCACCAAAGTCCACATAGTGAAGTCTCCTTTACTTGAGATGGTGGATAGAAATATTCACTAGATGATAGCCAATCAAGTTCACTTACATGGTATTCTATGCAGTGTTTAGGAAGTTCTACTTAATTGAAAATCTTACAAGGATGATTTAGCCCTCATCGATGCAAGCATTGTAATACTCGTAGATGAGTCTCAAATCATTCCACCTAGTCAGTTGTGATAGATTCTCCAATGAAGGAAGATGCCTCCACCCACCAATTAATGCTTATGTAGGTTCAATAATTTTGAAATTTTGGTCCATTTCTTTTGTATTTATAAGTTTGTAGAGTACTACATAGAGCTAGTCTATTGAAAACCCACAAGGGTGGTAGACTAGTATGCTACTTAGTTAAAAACCCAAAAGGGTAGCTAAGTATTTTGCAAGGGGTGAACATTGATTTACCAACACCTTGAGTGAAGTTTATGAGTCCTATGCACTTCTATATTTTGTTTCCTTTCTCGGTATTTGGACCGCTTCCCTCTGTGACATTGTCTTAGGACAAGACAACATTTTAATTATAGGACAGTGTTAGTGGTAAATGGTAAATGTAAAACTAGTTCTATGTATGAGAATGTCCTGTGGTAATTCCAGTTGTATTCTATGTGTAGTTTGTTAGGAGTTGTTATGATAATCTCCATGTTGGTTATTATTCCATTGAATGTGATATGGAGATCTATTTTCAGCATGGTAAATCTGAAAGTTACAACTATAGGAATTAATACCTATAAGTACTTGTATTGAATGTAATATAAGTATTGATGATTATGTTGATTTTAACATGTATGCGAGTAATATAATGGTGAATGTTCTTCTCAAAAACTTTTGCATAGAGTATTGACAGAACTGGACATCGATCTATAAGGTTTTTCTTGTTGTTACCCCTAGTATTAGATCTTTTAAATATGAATTCTAAGTATTTGTGTTCTTTCTTGGTATAATCATAGAGTTTCCTATGTTCTTGTGACTATTTTCTTCATATATTATTCTAATGCATAAATCTCTCAATATGTAATTAGTTCCCAACATGTGTTAGACCTTTAAACTAGTGTAATTATCTACGATAAACCTTGCTTATGGATTCAAAGTCTTGATTAAATCCTTCTGAAAGATCCTTATATCACTTCACATAACCTATCCCCATAATTAGCATGTTCTGGTGAAACCCAGGAACCTCTGCTAGTACCCACCCTAAACCAAGATGAAACTACATTATTCAAAGATGAAACCACCTTGTAAAATTATAAAACTTCCTTGTATATATAATGAATCTATCATGAAGGTTTATGAAACCACCATGGTAGAACATGATAAATGGGGTCAGTTTCATTACAGAGATCAGTGGTTGCATCACAAACTACAACAATTTTGTCTTGGTATACATAAGTTAAGCAACAAGGCCAAAAATAACTCAAAAAACAAATTCTATGTTTTGAAAGAGGCTAAAGAGAAAATGGGGGTATATTTTTAGATAGACATATGTCTAAGCTTACATATGGAGATCATTCCATTATTATCAATTTTATTTTATAAATGTCACACTATGAAATTTTTGGGTGCATACATATTTCCCTCTCGTTATGATGCCTTGTCATGAATTGACAAGGGTGTGGTCCTGAGTAGTGGTGTGCTGAAGAGAAAAGGAGGATTATAAATACTTACCTTACCTATGTACCTTAACGAAGGCAACCTAGTCTTTGTATAAACTATGAATAAAAGATATGAATCAAATGCATTTTAACAAAAAGTGGAAAAGAAAACTAACTAGTCAAAACATGGATGATAGTACTTATAGTATAGGCAAGGATGAGTATACTACCTAAACCATCTTGTTAGGGGTCTAAATCCAGTGTCGTGTGTCATAAACCTCCAAAATTGAAATGGTATATAAACATGCTATAGAAGATAAAAACCTTTAAATTTTGTTAATTCTGGATATAAAATGTGTTAATTAAGCAATAAACTTATCCAAAAGCATAAAATATGAGTCTAGAAGAAAAATGCTAAAAATGGAAAACTTTTAAATCACAACGACTAGTTTAAAAGACCATATATTTGACAATTAGCCCAAAATAGAAATCATTTATGCCAATTGAGTTTTGATAATTTAGATCTCTAGATTCACAGTGATAGAATTGATCTAGGAAGCAGCCAGATTGATGACCACAACAAGAGGATGGTGAACATACTAGTAGGAGGAACAATGAGTTAGATTCATGTTGATTTTGACCATTTTTATGTTTTTACCGTAGTTTCAAAATTTTGCTCAAAAATGCATTTTGATCCATTGAAAAATTTTCTTACATGTATGGGACTGGGGGTTGGATAGGTTAGATAAACATAAAAAACTGATGCATATGGGTTAATTTTGAGGTTTTTTGGTGTTTGGGGACTAGAAGCGACTGACGGTTAAAGCTATCACACCAAAGACAACCATCAGTCTACACTCTGATATATTTGGTTTGATTTTAAGGTTTTTTGGTTGTTTTGGATTAGGAGTGGTTAGTGGTCAAATATATTGCATCAAGATGAAACTATCGATCTATACAAACTGACAGTTACATCTTTAATGTAACGGTTGTGTGATTGTCATGTCTTGCAAGTTGGGCGTTGTCGTAACCACCACTAACAAACATGAAAGCACCTACAAAAGGTGGTGGTTTCATCATAAGGAGAAAATAAATCATTTTAATTTAATTTTTAGGCCAAAAAAAGGTTAGGGATTGATTTAGGGTGCCTTTTATAGTAGGGCTACATATGATGAAGTCAGACTAGAGAGGGGTGTTGTTACGTGTCATTGCTTTCTTTATGGCCAAAGAGTTGGCCATCTTAGATAAGGTTGGAATACTATATATTTCACAAGTGGGTATCATGCCCACATTAAGTAGGCTATTGTTTGATACGTTTACCTATTGGGATGTAGACCAAAACACCTTTTAGTTTACGTAGGATATTAGAGAGTGGACCATAACTCTGGTGGATGTCTACAAGAATTTAGGCTTACCAATGATAGGTCGACTAGTGTCTCTATATGATGTTACTAACAAGATAGAGGTTAATAACTAATGATAGTGATTTGAAGATGCTAACTCACCCAATGTGGGTACAAATTTTAGTGTTAAACTTTTTGGGTTCAAAGGATCTGATATCCTAAACCTCTGAAAGGCCATCATTGGGATCCTTGCCTCCTAGCTCATGGGAGATAATGGGACATATATGTCACTACATAGTTGGTCTCTTATTTTTGGGCTATTAAGGAGAGATTTAGATGATTCTTATGGGTACAATAGGTCTTAACCTGCACATATAGAGATCTCTATAAGATTACACAACTTGGGACACTATGCATCAACCACCCCGCACTCATTATGAGTTGGGTGTTTGAGAGGATGATCTCGTACTAGAGAGGGATTACTATTAGGTATGTTAGGGATATTAGAGACTCAATATGGATAGAGCTTGAACTATTATGAGCTATGCCATGAGTGATTATGACATTGATAGTGGCTAATCTTTTGGCCTTACCTTATCGAGGGATGGTGGGCCAATGAACTAATGAGGGGGTCTACTCTGTGGAAGCTACAAGAGTGATGCATGTCAGGCATATACAACTCTATGTAGAGAGACACCCTATTGATAAGGTGCCATAATAGTTTGGGATACCTTTAATATGCAACCTTCTCATGCCCCCAATGGTGTATAGGCATCAAGGAGGCTAGGGTGGCAAGAATTAGGAGAGTGGGATGGCATCTATTAACACGAAGAGTCCCCATTGCAAGGGTGGCTAGGATTAGGGGAGTTTAAGGAGGATAAAAATGAAAACAAACTAGAAGAGGGTTAGGTCATATACTTGTGGCCATCCCAATGGTAGGCCAATAGTAGTGGGTACCATAACCACCACTATCGCCAATGTAGTTTCCCCTATAACAATAGCAACAACACCTATCTGGGCCACCACCACCACCCTATTAGGATCCTCTGTAGTAGTAGAAAGTGGTAGGTGGAGAGGAACCTAAGGTGAGAGATGAGGAGGTAAGAGAGGAGAGGAAACTCCTAGAGGATGAGGATGAGGGGAGGTATGATGATTCAAAACTAGATTGGCATGAGGATGACCCAGGTAAAATAATTCATTTATTCATTTTAGTGCTTTTACACATTTATTTTTTAGCATTATTAATTGGTTAGTTTACTAATTTTAGTTTATATGGTAGAGGATATTATGTCTATCTATTTATCTTGTGGTTTTTGATCCATACGCTAGTTGGGGGACCATGATCAAGGACACCCTAGTCAACATTTTCCATGTGGGCACCAATCAAACCAGGGCTCAGCTACTAGCAGACCTACGACTCCCTATTGGGATAGGCATGTATATAGACATGTTTTCCCAGCGTACCATTCATCCTTATTTCTAGATAGTTAATATAGGGGAGATATCTACACTATATGCAAGGTAACTATGACAGAGGCTCAAGTGTAAGTTCTGAGTAGGATTTTGGTGAGTAGCGGAGGTCAGGCTACCTTGAGTTGACAAATAGGGGGAGATACATTCTCTTAGGGAGGGACCAATAGGAAAATACCTAAGAACTAGAGCCCACAACACTCTTCGAGGTCTGGGTCCTATCATTGGAGGATGATGGGATCTTGAGACCACTATATTGCCCTCATACTTTATTATTATATTTTGATTTTTTTGTAGACGTTGAGACACATTTTACCCTATGGAAGTGATTGCACAAATTTGACATTATTATGATATGTATATATGGATATATTCTAGTATATTTTAGTGACTTTCCATTTAAGTGTGATATTTTTATTTTCATCTATGTTTTTTCAATTTGTTCACTTTAGATGACTGTCATGCCACTATATACCATGCTTCTCTTATGTTTTATGATAATACTATGTAAAAATGCTTATATGTGAAAAGGTGAAACATAATGTATGAAAATGATGTAATATGATGGATATACATAAAACTAAAATGTGCTGACAACTATTTTACAGGTGATGATCGAGCTATTTTGTTTACACAACATAGAACTTTGTATATGAAGTAAAGGAATAAAAGGGAAAAGCAGGATATAAATGAGATATTAAAATGAACACTATTCATCAAAATATTTCACATAAAAGGAAGATGACCTAATTCTTATGAGAAAAAGGGGGAAAATGTACTCCTTGATTAACTCATAAAACACTTACTTTATTGGCTTCATCTAGAGGTAATTAGCATTGACATAACCAATAAATGGGATAAAGTTACCCTTTTCAATGTAGACATGTAAACAAGCCTTTTGAAGAACTCTCATTGGAAATTTTATAATTCAACATTGCTTTTAAATTTTTTATTTATTTACTTTTCTTTACGACCCATTACACTTAGTCTCATGTGACTAGGAAAACACATGGACTCATCACCAAAGACTAGATGTAGGTGAGTAAGGGCATCTCTCCCTAATGTTATTCCCATGAAACTAAAAATATGTGAAGGCTCAATTCCATGTATTATTGAAGGGTGATAGATGGATAATTTGACTTTGATTTTCATAAGCTTTTGATTTTCATAGGAATGTCTTTCTTTCTATTTATGGCATAGTTTTTGCAAGGCCCTTACCCCCAAATCTTGGCCCCATGCAACTAGTAAGATGTAAGGTCTTATCACTGAAGGCTAATATAGGCAAGCGATGTTACCTATTTCTGAACATACTAATGTTTTGTTCTTAAAGGGAACTATAAGAGGAGACTCTACAATGGACAAGCTTCTAGACTAGGTTGTAGGCTAGCATTTTCAAAGTTTTTCAAGAAGGTCTAGTAGGGAAAAAGGTATACTCTATTTGTAACAACTAAGATAATAAACAAAGTAATTCTAATTTTTATAATGTTTTTTATAGGATAAAAGGGTAATGTGAAAAATTAAATGAGATTGTAAGTTGCATTTTGAAAGTTTTGGTTAAGCAAATTGACAACTAAATAATCACCAAACACGACATCTAATATGCAAATACAACCTATAAAAAATGGAAAATACAATGCAATGAGGGAAATGTGAAATTCAGATGAGTAAATATAGAAGTGTTTAAGGTTCAAATATTTCATAGACTCACTAAACTCCTTTCCCTGTAGAGTGCATAACCGATAGGCTTCATTCTTAAAATCTTCAATCACTAAATAAGGACGTAACTAGTTGGGTTTAAACTTTTGACCTTCTCCTTTATTTTTATATATTCAATTATCGAGTCTCAAGATAAGGTCTACTTGTATTGGGAGCTCATGAACATTTTTGTTATACTATCGGTGCATACGATCTACATGAGCAATGTGATTCTATGGAGTCTTAAGTCAGTGTTCATCTAAGGTCTCCAACTTCTCTAATTGTGTGTTTATATATTCTTTGGTGTTAATAAGACCTTGAAGAGAGACATGCAGGATAGGTATTTATAACTTGAGAGGTAGAAAAACTTTTGATCCAAACACAATGGAATATGAGGTTTTCCCTATAGGCATGTGAACACTCATCCTATAGGCCCATAGTGATGGATAGAGTTGAAGGTGTCAATATATTTTATTGTCTTTACCAGTTTTGACCAAGATTGATTTTAGAGTTTTATTCGTGGCCTTAGCTTGGCCGTTGGTTTTTAGGTAGTATAAATAGGTCATGTGATGGGATATAAAAAATTTCTTACATACGTCATATACTTTAGGGTTATTTAAAGGAGACCCAATATCTGTGATAATGACCTATGGGACTCCAAACTGACAAATGATTTAGTTCAAAATAAATTTAGAGATAACTAATCTGGTAATAGTTTTTAGAGGCATGGCTTCTACCCACTTAGTGAAATACTCAATTGTTATGATGATGAAATGGTGACCATCTAAGAAGGTGGGAGAAAACTTGCCAATCAAATCTAAACCCCAAGTGGAAAAGGGCCATGGGGTGACAATTGGTTATAGTGCCCTAGTGGTGATGTGAATCTAATGAGATAAGTGTTGACACTTCTTGCATTTTTGTACGTAATAAATGACATCATGTTTTAGAGTGGGCTAGAAGTATCCCATCATGTGGATCTTGAAATAATTTATGTGGCCACCAAAGTGCCCACTACAAACAATATTATGGCAATGAAAGAGGACCTTTTTTGAATCTTCTTTGTCGCCACACTTAATAACATATGATCAAAGGGTTTGCAATAGAGAACCTCATCTATAATAACATATTTTGGCATAATGATATGAGAGCACTGCCTCTATTGTGAATTGGTACCCTCAAGATAAGTATAGTCAACTAAATAATTAATGGTATCTACATACCAAGGAGAGGGAAAAAAATTAGGTTTATCTATATAACAAATTATTTCATCAGGTAAGTCGGTATCAATGAGATCTCCAACTTCTATGGATATTATACTAACCAATCAATGATGACTTATCCCTTAATAGACTTTTGGTTGATGTACATGAGTTTCAATTCACTTTAGTTCATCAGGTAAGTCGGTATCAATGAGATCTCTAACTTCTATGGAGATTCTACCAACCAATCAACAATGACTTATCCCTTAATAGACTTTTGGTTGACGTACATGAGCTTCAATTCACTCAAACACATGATCAAATTCCCATCCTTCTATTAGGAAATGTTGTTAGTGTTCACTAAATATAGTTAGTGAGTTATTGTGAGTGAGGATAAATAAAATTTATTTAGAGATATTATAGGTATTTTAAAGTTTTTTTGTTAAGGCTATTCTCCTCCATTGTAGGAGAGCATACGCCTATATATTATATTATATGTGTGTTTAATAAAACAATCAGAGATTTATTATATTGTCATTTATTTTTAGCTCCATTTATATTTCACCTTCCATGAAATGGTTGGCTGGGTTAATAATGTTTGTAAGGTCTAGGACCTTGCTATAACCCTTGTTTCTTGTTTAATCATGTAATGTTGAAACCTCTTGGTTGTGAACATGATGGCAAAACACTCTATCTCTGCTTGTATATAATGTGTCTCATAGCCAATAAAAGTGAGGCTAATGAAATAGATGGCATACTCCTTACCATCCTCCTCCTGAGCTAACATATAGTCTAGAGATACCTCAGTTACCCTAATGTAAAGTATGAGAGGCTTGTTAGGTTGGGGTGCTATGAGTGTTGGAGGAGACATAATAAAATTATTTACCACTTCACATGCATCATGACAGTCACTTTTCCAAGTCAATCCACTCACATTTTTAATCAATTTTTTAATGGGATGAACTAGATAATTAAGGTCAGGTATGAATCATCGAATGACCCTCAACTTCCCTAGGAATGACCTAATTACTTGCTCATCAGTAGGGTGATCATGTCTAATATTGCATAAATTTTGGCTGGGTCAATATCAATTATGCACTGAGAGATGATATATCTAAGGAGTTTTCCACCTATGATTCCAAACACACTTTTTTCAGAATTGAGGGTGACACCATATTCAATCAAATGTGTGAGAATAGTGTACAATACCTCTAAATGGTCAATCATTTAGCTTAATTTTCCTAGAAGATCATCCACATAAACCTCCACTATCTTATGGATATGATCATGAAAAATATGGGTCATAGCTCTTTGGTATGTTAACCTATAATTTTTAAGGCCGAATGACATGACTACATACCACAAATCCCCCCATGGTGTAGTGAAGGAGGTTTTGATTTAATATTCATTATAGATGTAGATTTGGTTATATATAGAGAATCCATCCATAAGAGACAATGACTCATAACTTAACATAGCATCAACTATGACATTAATGAAAGGAAGATGTAAATTACCTTTGGGACATGCTTTATTAATATCATGAAAGTCGATGCATATCTTGATCTTATTCTTCTTCTTGAGAAGCTTAGTAGCCTCTTCCTTGACATTTAATACAATTTTGGGCTTGATTGGCTTGAACTTTTATTTTATTGGTTTTGCATAAGGCATTCTGACTAGATTATGAACTACTACTTCAGGTTTAATATACACCATATCTGTGTAAGGAGACGCAAAATCTTAGGAAAGCTCAATAGGTAATGTTTTGTTATCTTCTACCTTTTGTGGAAAGAGTGAAGACTTGAGTTTGAAGATTTTACGGATTTATTTAGTCTTTATATTTATATCAATGGTATACTTTATGAAGGAAGCATTCTATTCTTTAAATAATTTGGGAACAAGATCAACATATTCACATTCTACATTAAAGACATCAAATTCATCATCAGAAGATGGGTAATATTCAACTTTACAATAGGAATCTTGATATTCACCTCCAAGAGTAAGCATAGGATAACAGGTAAGAGTGAAGCCTTTGTTATGATGAAAATATGGGAGGTCATCATTAGCTCATAGAAATTCTAGAATGGCCTCATCATTTTCCATTAATTCAAGGACTAATGGGTTGGTGTCTTTCCCAATACGATCAAGATTTTAGTCAATGGTCACTTTTTGCACAAGGGGCTTTGTCCTAACAGAGACTATAAAATCTAAGTTAGGTATCACAAGATGAGGATCAAAGCATGAGGAAGAATCTACCATAGAGTAAGAAAATTGATTGCTTTCCTTAGGGATGGATTCTATGGAGATGAAATTAAAAATATTTGAAAATTTCATGCACAATAGTTTAATATAGCTAAATATATCCAACCTTAGTCTTATAAATATCTGAGAGTTTATTGGTGACTAGCTATGAGTTACCTTGGATCTTTAGGTTTTAGAATCCTAACCATTTCAAGATCAACATTCCAAGCAACAAGGCTTCATAGTCAACCTTGTCGTTTGTATACTCAAAGTCTAATTTAAAACCAAATGGCATGATTTATCCTTCTTGGGAGATCAAGATGAGTCCTACCCCTATGCTAAGACAACATTTCATGCCATCATAATGAAGGCCCATGGATCATGTGTAGAAGTATACTCATCATTTTGGTTAGGGGAGATCTCTTGATATTCTAATATATCAACCATGCCAATATCTAATATGCTAGCTAACCCTTCATGTGTTTCTTGGTCTTGATATATAAAGAGATCATAGGATCTTACTTATCATGTGTCAAAAGGAAGTATAAGTGGTGTATCCTTCTCTAATATATTAATGATTTTATTCATAGACATGGTCAAGATGACTGGTATCATTTCAATATCATTACCACTTACTTTTTATGTTGTTAGAACTTCTTTTTCTTTAGGCCTCTCTTTCAAAAGAGCTTAAGGAAGCTATGTCCCTTTCTTCAAAATAACCACCTTGGGCCTCATGGGTTATTTAACATCAAACAAATGTGAGGGTTTCGCCACACCATTGGTGGGTAAATTATAATAAATGTTTAACCTCAATTATTTGTGTATGGTTTCTTGAATAACATCAAAGGGTTTGGGGTCCCTTGGGAAATGAAAAACTTTCTAAGATGGAGGAACCTTATTTGTTGGAAAAGGGTATAGGGGATTGCCTTCATCCTATGAATTCAAGGTCTACCTATGGTAATGTTGTAATTGGTTTCTTTATCGATTATATATAATTTTGCAAACTTCATCTTGGGACCAAAGGTAAATGGAAGCATGATGGTTCTTATTGAAGTGGACTTGAAGATATCATAGCCTCAAATGATGTTGCAAGTAGTCAAGCATTTAGTTTTCATATAACCAATATTTTATAAAAATGAAAAGGGCACACTGTTCATAGTTATTCCATCATTAAGCATTACTCATTTTACATAGTTGTTATAGATCCAAACTTATAGAAACAAGGCTATATTCCCCATTCTAACCATCATGGAGTTAGGAAGGAGACTTTTGAGGTCAAATAAATGGCCAACATCCCTCAAACTATACCTTGGAGGAAACATGTCAAGATAAATATGGTTGATATGTGCTTGAGGTGGAGGAGTCACACTGGAATGGGCAGGAGAATTCTTGAGCAAGTCAAGTAAAAAGATGTGGGAGAATGTCTTCGTAATGTTTGCAACTAAGTTGTAGTTTCTCATAGGTTTTGGGATGACATCATCATCTAAGATGTTGGAAGGTTGAGGAATTGTGGGCTGATATTTTCATGTGTGAGTGATGATATTCGCTTCTTCTTTGTTTTTTTATCTCCACAACCCCTATCATTTTGTCCTTCCATTAAACCCCCAACTAGGGAGCTACATCAAGATTGGTTGTACTAAAATTAGAATCTTTAACATGATTAGTGCTTGTTGCATAGGTTGGTTGTGTTGAATTGGTTAATTTTGTGGGTTACCCTATGGTTGGTTCTGGGTAACTTGTGTTTGATGGTTCGAGAAAGGGTTTTGATATATTTAAAGGTTTTGGTTTTGAGGGTTGGCAGGACCATGAATTTATCCTAAGGGTTTGCATTTGCATTGCCTAAGACCATATCAACAAAATTATGCCTATGTTCTTTAGGGAGTCTTTGAACTTGTTTTACTCTTGATAGGCACGAGTGTCATTTCCAAACACTTGGTGGAACAAACAATACACATTGGGATGATATTCCCTAGGCCTCTATTTTTTTCCATGTTGACCAAACCCCTATTGATTTTTCCTTAGGTAAAAAGGTTAGTTTTAGAATTGTGGGAAACATTCAATGATCTAGAATTGGTTTTGGGTTTGGTTTTAAAATTACATGTTACATGTTGGAGGATGATTGATATCATCTACATGTACTACAAGTGGAGGATTTTAGTTCATCGTACCTAGATTATTCTTTGTATTAATGGGTTGTGGTTGGTTACTGTTGACAAAGTTTGGTTTATTATTTTAGTGGAATTTTGATTTTGATTAAGAATCTTGGGGCTTTGGTTATTAAATTTTTTCCAGTTTACATTTTAGAAACCCCATTATTTTGGTTAGGGGTAACAATACATTTTTTAGTCACATATGTTCGATGGCCACTATCAATGGACACTTGGTCTATTCATAAATTGCTCTCAAGAGCTTCTTCGTAGGACCAATAAGTAAATTTTTTGACATCTTCCCTCATTTGCTTGTAAAGGGAGTGAAGGAAGAGATCACATAATTATCTCTTATCCATATTTGGCACACTGGTGGATGAATATAGAATATGTCATCATCTCATGATGAAATGGGCAACATATTCATTATTTTATTGTTTAATTGATGGAATTATTGAATCCCAATTTTTAGCAACTTATTCATGTCAAAGGCTTTAACAAATTCTATCATGAGTTGTATAAAGCAAGGGATAAAAGCCTTAGAGAGACGATAATACCAATCAAGGGAAATTACATCTAGAATTTTGAGAAATATTTTAACAACCCCATCCCAAGATAAAATTTCCCTAACAACAATAGCATATGCTTTAACATACACATTGTAATATTCTTCCCATTTAAATTTGGGAAGGTCAAGCAAGGGATGAGGTAGACCAAATCCTAGTATACTATGATCAAGGGTTTTCTTTATATATCTATCATGAGTCCCCTTAGAATTGAAGTCTTTCAAAGGAATATGGGGATATGATTAAAGGGATGGGTTTGGATAAATGTTGTTCATGTGACTACTAGAAGGAAAAGAGGGTGCTTGATAAAGTGGTGTAGGATAGGCCAAAAAATAATTGTCTAGTTGGGTAGACTTGGAGAGCATGTGATAGTAAATAGGAAGAGTGTTAGATGAAGAAGAGTTGGGTACTTATAGAATAGGAGTATACGTGGGTGGCACAAAACATGGAGGAATATAGGGTTGTAGATTATTGGCCACTGAGTTACTGGGAGAAGTGTACATGAACACATTTTTGTAGACACTATTTATGAATTATATAACACCTTAATCTTGTACCCTTGGGAAATACATATCATGGATGTACCTTCATCTTCTATAAATTTTCCATTGCCAAAAAGCTCACATACACTATCTCTTTATTCCTAATTACTTATCTCTTAGTCTAACCTATGTTATTCTAATGACTCAAGCCTTTTATCTTTTTCAGAATGTTATAAACCTATTTATCTTCCATCTCTATAAGTTTTGGAAATGCACCTCTTTTCCAAATGCCCAGACACTTGTGTCCCAATGATATGCTTGCATCAACACAAGTGTCTTACCCTAACACAATTGTTTAGAACATTAAATTCATCTAATTTGTAAATGAAATGTATTCCTATGGTTAACCTATGTGCTTTAAATCAAGATATTATACAAGGGGATTGGTATAAATATAAGATCAACCCTCATTCATTCTAAACCTAGAAACTTATTACCTACTCACAAGGCAACTTACCAAAAATCATTATATCAAGCATTCAAGTGAGCAAATCTTCCATATCTTCTCTTATTTTCATATCAATCACATGAACAACACATCTATAGGTTTAAATTAATGAAGGAGCATCCCAAGAGCATAATTTTCCAACTTACAAGTTAGGTCATTATTGTACTTACTTATTACACATTGCATGATTCACACATAAGACAACACGTAGGGGAGAACTACATAAATATGAGTTCCTCTTCAGAGTATTGGTTATGTAGGTAGTGCTCATTGACATAGGGGTCTTTGGGGTAGCTTAACACCATGTGCCCACTAACCCATTTTTCCCATAGCCAATATGAAGATGAAAAACTAGACATTTGCTATTTGACAAGGAGTCACAATCCATAACCTACATCTAAATGCACCAAAGCAAAGGTAACATATAACTTAGAAGAATCTAGGTGGTTGCATCAAGTATCAGTAAGTATTTTGTATTGGAACCTACATCCAAGTTAAATAGTAGCATCAATGCAATAGTCCTAGGTCGATATAAGTGTCTGCAACTACAGACATCAAATTTGTAGAATCAAATGAATGTTCCAAATCCATATCCATCCCACTTTATGCCTATTCTAGATTCAAATTTGTGTTAGCATCATAATCAACTAAGTATCTTATTTTCATTTTTATTTCAATATATAACATAGTTATACTTTCTATCTTTAGTATCTTAGCATAATAAATTTGGTATATGTTCTATTTGAGTTTCATAAATAATTGGTTTGCTTTAGAGAAAGTCTACCATCCTTATGCCTTAGGTTATTTCTTCCCCCTTTAACCATAGATTCCCCCACATATATATTTTAAGGTTAAACAACTTCAAATTAGAACTTGGTTTGGAGATTGATAGGGTGTGTCAGGAATCTAGAACAACAAACATGCTCTGATCCCACTTGTCAGGATGCGAAACCGGAAACATACAATTGATTACCAAACTTCAAACAACTTAATATGCGGAAATAACCAGATTCACCAAGTAACTAGAATTAGGAATAACACAGCATATGAGAGACAATACACAACTTGTATTAACACTTTATACAGAAAAGAATACAATAGAGAATATGCCACATCTTCTCCACCACCTTACAGAGGATTCCCACACCTCAAGTGAACAGTAAATCTTCTCCCCAAAGCTCTCCCTCTCACCGGTCCCAACACCCAACTCAAATACAGAGTTGGTGTTCACCTCTCATGCTCCACGCATAACACAAGTGCTCCACGCACTCCACAAGCACTCCACGTGCTCCACAAGTACTCAAAGTACTTCAAGTAGATCTCCCATGAATCTGCAACAACCTGCAATTCAACAGACCATACTTATGGAAGGAACTTCCTTGCCTTCCTCTTGCCCTATCCGAGTACACACCTGTACTCCAAGTAGATCCTGCCTGATACTGCTCCCTGTTGTGTTGTTGTCTATATGACCTTGCACACCTGCAAATCAAACAATGGTTCTGCTCACCTGTGAACCTCGACCTTGCACACACATACACCTGCAGATCAATGATCTTACTTACCATGTAGGTCTCCTATATAGGCCATGCAACTGTGACCAAGATCCTACACTCCTGAAGAACCCAGCTGGCTCTCCAATTCAGCACCAACACACCTGGTACTGTGGCACTAGGAGGAACGCACCATTGCTCTACCTCACACATAGAAGGAGCTTATAATTATGCTCTCTTACTCCCTAGCACACATTTCCAATACAACCATGAGTCTATTATATAGATCTCATCCAAACAATAATTAGACATCTAATTACAATAATTAGATCCGCAGCTCTCAGTCTAAAATTAGATCTCTTCATGCAAACACTTGGTTCGTTAGCTAACTGTCCGTAGATAGCTCGCAGTCGAACTACACAGGCGACCGACGCCGGTCCCTGTCCGCCTGGGGGTCGCCGACGCCGGCCGATCTCTGACCGACGCCGGTTGTCTTTCCTGCCCTTTCCTGCCGACGTCGGTTGGCCTGACCGACGCCGGTGTCTCTGGCACTCAGCAACTCTCCTGCAACCTCCTCCGTATCTGCATCAGTGAAGCTTTTAGCTCCACAATCCTAACAGTCTCCCACTTGGAGATAAACAGCTGCACTGTACCTGTACTTGTACTCTGTCTAATCTGTTTCCTGGTTTGTATCCCTCTTCAAGCTCCCACCTGAAGACAACACACCACACAACCTGTGATGTACCTCCTGTCATCCGAGTACCCTGCCACATCCGAACCTATAACACCATGTAGTGAAGTCCTGACCCTGCATAGCAACACCTGCTGCCGGTCCCTCTCAGAAAACCTGAGAACCCACTTCCCCGAATTGGCTCCTAACTCTGACAGCTCCCACTGCATGGGAATATTCAGGTCTATATAGACCTCATGTGATTTCGGACACTGTACCTGTCCAGCCCTTAGTGTGCTCCGATTCTGCATCCCGAACCTCGCCAATACCTGATTCACATCAGCTCCCACTCGAGACAAAATCAACCAGTGATCTCCATGCCTCCCATGTCAAAGAATTCCGCTGCTCCAAACTCCTCATGACATGCCACTGAACTAATCTTACCCTTAGCTCAGCAAAACCCTGTATGTACTAACCCTGCTAGCAAATATACCATCCACATACAGCAACAGAATGATGTCGCGACTCATCATCCACCTGGTAAGGTAAACCACAGTAGTTACCTGACACTGACTGAAGCCATGCTTCGTCCTCCACCTGTCAAACCTGGTACCACTGTCCTGCAGCTCCTCAAGACCGTATGCCTGGTCTTCCGTCTCACGTATCCGTTCTCTCTATTCTTCTACTAAGGCATCCATTCGTCTCTGTGCTTTCATCCAGCTGGCAAACCTACCAAGACACCCGTCTGGTTCTGCATCATATCCCTGCCAAGCTCACACCTGTTTCCTGGATCCTTCCTGCTATACAATCAGCAACAAGTATGAAGAAGAGGAACAACGAATTTGAGGGCCTACTTACGCCTTCAGTCCTCCGTATGGGTGTTTGAGACTCCTTGACAGCTTGCTGTCCACCCAAAATTCATTACAGTGACCGACCTCGGTCACTCCACAGTCTGCATCCGATCGACGTCGGTTCCATGCGTCTGTACCTGACTACCAACCTGCCTGCGCTGGTGTCCCTGCTGCCGACGTCGGTCCTCCTGACCGACATCGGTCTTACATACTGCCGACGTCGGTCCCATGACCGACATCGGTCTTACCCTGCCCGACATCGCCGGCTTCGGTCTGCACATGACCGACATCGGCACCTGTCTGTTCGACGCCGGTTCTTCCTGACCGACATCGGTGTCTGTGTTCGCCTGTGAGTGATGACTTTTTACCCGCGAGCTCCTTTGGATCAATCTCCATGTCCAAACTGCCCTGCTCAGATGTATCCAGCCTCATCCACTGAACTCTGTCCGCCATCTTCTCCAAGAACACCAAGGCTTTCCAGTTCTTAAACCTGTCAAATATATCTGTCTTCCGCTTAAGAACATGCATCTCCTTCCTGCTCATGTGACCAAGCCTACGAAGCCACGTCTCCGCAACAAAAGAAGAATCAGTAATATAAACAAGTAGATAAAGTATACCTGTTTTCTTACCACCAGCTAATTCAAGTGCTACCGCTGTGAGAGTTCTTGTGCATCTCTCATCACCCAATCTTTCTGAAGAAATTAGCCAAATCTCCAAACCTGGGACCTGCATGACCTTCATCAACACCTGTGTGTTGGCCGCCTGCAATTTCAGCTTCACTTCCCCTTTGCCAATTCTTTGGCAAGGCTTACCAGCTCCTCTATCTGGGGCTGCATGGAAAGAGGCAACCGAATCTTTTATCCAAGATTCAACTTTATCCAAGAAACCTGCAAACACATCCTGTGCAATAACACCTGCAACCTCTGTATCTTTAGTTTCTTCATGCTGATCTGTTACCAACCAACAATCTTCTTTTACCTGCTCTTTCTTTCCATCAGACCGTGAGTAACCGTCTGTGCTTTTCAACTCCTCCATTCTTAGCTTACTTTGATCTGCGGTTGCTCTACTCCCACTCAATCAGAAAACCCTGAGAGTGCCCTATAATCAAAACACAACCTGCTTCCTGCAACCTTAGCTCTGATACCACTTGTTGGTATCGAGCTAAGAACCTACAACCAAGGCTCTGATACCACTTGTCAGGAATCTAGAACAACAAACATGCTCTGATCCCACTTGTCAGGATGCGAAACCGGAAACATACAATTGATTACCAAACTTCAAACAACTTAATATGTGGAAATAACCAGATTCACCAAGTAACTAGAATTCGGAATAACACAGCATATGAGAGACAATACACAACTTGTATTAACACTTTATACAGAAAAGAATACAATAGAGAATATGCCACATCTTCTCCACCACCTTACAGAGGATTCCCACACCTCAAGTGAACAGTAAATCTTCTCCCCAAAGCTCTCCCTCTCATGGAAGGAACTTCCTTGCCTTCCTCTTGCCCTATCCGAGTACACACCTGTACTCCAAGTAGATCCTGCCTGATACTGCTCCCTGTTGTGTTGCTGTCTATATGACCTTGCACACCTGCAAATCAAACAATGGTTCTGCTCACCTGTGAACCTCGACCTTGCACACACATACACCTGCAGATCAATGATCTTACTTACCATGTAGGTCTCCTATATAGGCCATGCAACTGTGACCAAGATCCTACACTCCTGAAGAACCCAGCTGGCTCTCCAATTCAGCACCAACACACCTGGTACTGTGGCACTAGGAGGAACGCACCATTGCTCTACCTCACACATAGAAGGAGCTTATAATTATGCTCTCTTACTCCCTAGCACACATTTCCAATACAACCATGAGTCTATTATATAGATCTCATCCAAACAATAATTAGACATCTAATTACAATAATTAGATCCGCAGCTCTCAGTCTAAAATTAGATCTCTTCATGCAAACACTTGGTTCGTTAGCTAACTGTCCGTAGATAGCTCGCAGTCGAACTACACAGGCGACCGATGCCGGTCCCTGTCCGCCTGGGGGTCACCGACGCCGGCCGATTTCTGACCGACGCCGGTTGTCTTTCCTGCCCTTTCCTGCCGACGTCGGTTGGCCTGACCGACGCCGGTGTCTCTGGCACTCAGCAACTCTCCTGCAACCTCCTCCGTATCTGCATCAGTGAAGCTTTTAGCTCCACAATCCTAACAGGGTGGAGAGATGTTAGAAACATTTGTGTTGGGGAATCCAAGAATAAAAATATCACATGGGTGTTGGTTAGAAATATAGTTGGGAGGAAGTGTGTACGCTTCTTGTTGTGGTGGAAGTGTGGAGGGTTTTTGTTGTGGTATTTGGTAAGTCATTGTTGTTTTTGACCAATTTTCAGTCCTATAGGCCAAAATTAGGCACCTCCTCCTTTTTCTTTACAAAAAGTCTTTCACATCCATGATTTGGCTAAGTCATCTCTCAGTTGCCTTGTGCAAAATACCCCCTGTCAGACCTATTCCATGAAAAAACCAAGTGTTTTGTCATTTTTCTTAGCCAAGTGCATTTTGAGTTTGTCAAGTGTAGTTACTTCACCTATAACAGTGCATTTCAAGTATTAAAAATAGCTTAACTTATGAAATTTTCATAATCCAAGTCACTTACAAAACCCAATTTGGTCTTCACAAACCAAATCGAGTTTGCCAAATGACTTTACTTGTGAAATTTTCATAAGTCAAGTTGCTTAATAAACCTAATTTGGTCCTTGTAGTGTTATTCAAACTTTTCAATCATCTTTACTTATAAAGGTTTATAAGTAAAGTCACTTGCAAAACCTGATTTGGTCTTGACAGTCCAAATCAAGTTTTCCAAGTGTCTTTACTTATTTACCTAATCAACTAAAGTTGATGTGAAACCCAAAGTAGAAGCTCCTAGGAATTCTAAAATAGTCTATCAAGAATGAATCGAGTTTTCAAAGTGATTTTACTTGAAAGCTTCATGAGTTTTTTATGTTGAAGAACCTAGTTTGGTATAGCATGCTCGCCAAGGCAATGAATTTATTTGGAGGACCGCAAGCAAAGGAAGTGGACTTTCACTTTTCTGAAGGACAATTGAAAAAAATATTGAAGGGCACTTTTGGATGAAAGAAACCCTTACGGAGGGCACCTGGGTGGGAAAAGGGACCATTGCAATTTCATCGAAGGGTAATTCAGGAAGTCAAGTGCCCTTGCGAAGGGCACTAAAAGGAAGTCAAGAATGAAGACAAAAGCCCTGAGGGACACGTGCCCTTCAGGAAAAGAATCAATCAAAAGAAAGAATTCCTTCAGACAAACTGTATGAAGGAATTCCTTTGTACATTTTGTCTGAAATAAAGCATGGAAAAAAACCTGGTAGAAAAGAGACAAAGGCAAAGGCTTGAGAAGGAGTAGAAGACTGCAGAGAGCTTGAAGACCCAATAAGTTAAAAATCAAGAAAATAAAAGGCCAAGGCAAAGGAGAAGTTGAAGGAAGGAGACAAGACATGGGCGAAGACAAAGCAAAAAAGATAAAACAAGGAATAGTCTAGCTACTAAAAAAGATAAAGGACAAAATCAATGACCACTCAGACCAAGAAAAGTGGCATAAATGACTCAACAAGGAGAATTAATGCATTTGGTGAGATATATATATCAAAAACCAATAAAATAGATTGGTTTTTGAACTATAGAGATTAGTGTCCTATGTTTTCATGCTTCACCATTAATGTGCATCCAAGTCACGTCTAGGTATTGAAGAGATCATAGTCAGTCACAATAACTCAAAATGGCCTTGTCATTTGTTGGGGATGGTCTCTCATGCTTTTTCAAGCCCAAGATAGTAAGTTCAGTGACTTGGACATCTACAACATGGCTCTCTCATATGCAATTAGAAGAATATGATAGCAACATGGTCTTTTGGTCTCTGAAAAAGTGTTTAACTCAACATGGGTTTTCATTCCTAGATTTGTCAACTATCTTGTTTCCAGTTCTCTATATAATTTGTAACTTCTCATTTTGACAAGATATCTCTTAGCTTATATGGGGAATCCTTGTAGGAATTTACCTTGAATCAAGACATAGCATTTTTACCTCCATTTGAGTTTGCACTTTTGCATATATCTATGGTTTTGTCTTGTGTTAAGTCATTTTATTTCATGCTTTCATAGAATGATTCCAACATGTATAGTATATTGTGAATTCTTATTTTGCATGTCAGTAATAAGTGTCCACAACAAAGTGTAGGCACATGTGAACAGGCTGCCATAGTGTGTCTTAGAACACCTCTAGCATTTCTTCCTCCTTGTATCTCCATAGGACCCCTTATTGAAACATTGATGCAGAAGAGTTTCTCATGTCAAGTGAAGTGTATATCAGCTTGTTTTTAGTGTAAAGTGTATGTCAAAGCTAAGTAGACCAAACATTTTAGTGCATCAGCGCTTTAGTTTATGTTCTGATTTCTATATTTCTCTCCCTTTTCATCCCCCCATTATTATTAGTAGGAAATCTGGTGCCTCAAGGTGCATCAAGGGGAGCTAGCTCCTAATCTAGAGATTCATCCCTCACATTTGCCACCCACAGTAAGAGGGATGTCTCCATTGTGTTGTGTGGATGAAGAGAGCTGAGCTTCTTTTCACAGGGTGCAATCTACCACATCAATAGTTGTGATGGGTATGAAGGAGGAATAAACCTAGTTATGAGGGTTAGAGTTCATTCTTTGATTTAGAGAGAGGTGGTTTCTCTCTAAATCATGAATGAGACCCACCAAGTCAAAGATGAGTTCATTAGGAATAGAAGTGGTATTGGGTCTAGAGACCTCTTTTATGGTAGGAGTTGTACTGAGAGGTTGGTAATTTTGGAGAGGTTGATCTGTGGTAGAAAATTCAAGGGGAAGTGATGAATTTTTTTCTTGTGGGTTGGAAGTATTATGGTTTTTTTTAGATGGGGGTGTAATTTTTTTCATTATATTTATTTCATCCTCTAGATAATAGATTCTTCCAATATATTGATTGTATATAGTAGAACTCTGTGTATCCATGTTTTCAAAACTAACTAAGGGTATGGCTAAAATATAGGAATGGTCCACTGGTAAAATACATGTTGTTATAATCAGGATGGTTACTCTCAAACTTTGATATGTCCAAGACTTCATGGATTGGTATCCCAAATCTAGTTTGAGAGTTAGGGTTGGGATAGTCATCAAACTTGTATTCTATGTTTTGGTTGGAAGCATTATTATTACAACTAAGGAAGCTTCACCAGGGACTTATTGACTTCTCTTATATCTTTTTAGTCCAAGAGATCCTCCTATATCATGTCCAGATATATTTAGGGGTATACTAATACCGATAGAATAAAAGGATGAAAGGAGAAATATGGAAAAAAGAATAAAATGGAAACACAAAAGGATAAATCTTTAATGTTAATTTCACAAATTTATGTACATGTATAAATCAACATGCTAACCTATGCACTGAACTTAACGAGATAACCAACATAATAGATAGATAAATGGGTGAATATACGGATTGGGATGATTGATTTGAGGAATGAGGTTTTAGATGATAGGTGGTAAGGGATGCTTGTGATGGTACTAAAAGAGCTTTACTTCATGATTTTTGTTAATGACATCGAATTGTGAAGAGATGTAACTTTAATGTCCCTCTATGTTAGTGATGATGAGGTAATAAAGTTATTGATCAATGTTAGGAATAACGAAGTAGGGTGATTAGGTTAGATGACTCTTGGGATTTGATCAATCCTATTAGGTTGGTTATAATCGATCAATGTCATACATAAAGTGAATGAGAACGTGACAAGTCTAGTCCCAAAGATAAAATGGGAAGGGAGATGGATGACTAGGCATGGATAATGATGTAATGGCGACCTTAGTTTTGGGATAAAATGATAATGAAAGGATCGAGGATCCATTCTTGCTCATAAATAGCATTAAGGTAGTTAAAAATTAGATGGGGTATCAAGGTGGATATAAATACTTATACTATGTGTTTTGCACTAATATCACTTTGTAGTTTTTTTCTAAGAATAGGAGATTTAACCCTAGGGTAAAGACCACCTTTAATGAGTAAGGACGCTCTAGAAGTGAAATGAAAGAGTAAAACAATTGTTTTTATGTGTGTAATGAAACATATTATCTTGTTTGGATGTTGATTTTGTAATTATATACTTTGTATTTTAAATTTTTAGGCAAGGTTTGCGGTTTTTTCTCATCTCAACAAGGCTTTTCTAGATGTTTAAGTTTTGTTTTGACAATGTTTGATAAAAGAAAGTGAATTTCTCTACTTACAAAACATGAAATACTAAAAGCAATAAAATAAACAACTAAAATTAAATGAGAGATCAATGATTTTATTTTTCTTTCTAGTGTTTTTGAATGCATGCAAACTTAAGATTGAAATTCCAAAGGGGATATGCAAGTGTTGATTTTATAGTTTTTCCTAGGTGTGAGATGATTTGTCTAATGAAAGTTAAATGAACTGTGATATATTTTTTTATTTTTTTCTTATGAAAATAAGGTGAGTTATTACTATTCCATCTATGTTTTTTCTAACATTCAAATGTAAAATCAAATTCAAAACTCTAGCAAGTAAGACTACTAAGAATTTATAAAATGTGTTTCTACATATGCAAGCTATAAACTAGTTTTGAAATTATTTGAGTGTTTTATTATGAAATTAAGTGATATATGAATTAAATAATGTAAATATGATATTCTAATTTTATGAGTTTAATTTTTCAAAATAATGTTATTTCAATGTGCAATAACAAATTTTTAGATCTAGTATGTTAGATTTTGATTGTCTACATTGCCTAGGTTTCTTGTGCGTGAGTTGTTTTTGATTGAAAATCTATATAAAATTTAAAATAAATTATTGTATGATGGTTTTACCTTTTTTTTTACTCTAAAATATCTGAAAAACTATGTTCTTTCAAATCAACTAAAATGGAATTTGTAAAAGAAGAGATCTAAACTATGTTTTTTACATAAGAGAAGAAAGAGAGAGAGAGATTTATTTTTATTTCATTTTGATTTTTGAAGATGAATATAATATTATGAATAAATTAAATATAAACTAATAAAAAATAATAAAAACCAATACTAAAAACCTTCAACCTAATCGAAGTGAGACCAGATGGAAACAAAGAGATTGTTGTTGTAGATTGTCCTCAATAAGTTAACTCATCCACTTAATATGACCGTTGAAACTATATATAAAATAATATAATAAGTAATGGAATTTAAGAAGAAGATAAAAAATTGGAATACAATCTCAAATAATGAAGCAACTAGCTATGGTTGGATGGTCCACTTCTATCAAAGAATAGGTTGCTAATTCAGTGGCTTTCCTTCTCCAAAACTATGTAGAAATTGACCAAAGATGGAACTCGAAAGCAAAGCCAAGTGTTTTTTGGTTATGTGTAAGCCTAAAAAATACAATATTCAATTCAAGATTGGAATTTAATTTTTTTTTAAAACTAAGATAATTGTAGAGCAAGCAGGGAGGTTGCAAGTGATAGTTTAATTGAACCTCACTGAGAGTTAAACCTAGGAGGGATAAGGTTTGATAGAAATAAGAGTGGGAATGATTTGGACCATCTTAGTGTGAACATTAAAAAAATCAAGGAATAAACACAAAGAGAAAGATGAAAAATGCATGAGAGTTCAAGTCTTGGATGCCAAAACTCAAAATAAGTAAACTGTGACAAAATTATCATAGTTTGCAAGTAACAAATGCATAACTACCATAAAACAAGGTGAAACCTCCATATTAATAAATGAAACCAATATAAATAATTATGAAACCACCCTATATATAATGAATTTATCATGGTGGTTACAAAATTATCGCAGCAAAACATGACAAATAGGGGAGGTTTTATTACAAAGATCGGCGGTTGCATCATGAAATACTATGGTTTCATCCTAGCATAAGTAAGTTAAGCAACAAGGCCAAAAATGACTTATAAAAATCATTATAAGGTTCTAAAGGGGCCAAAGTGAGAGTAGGGGATAATATTTTTAGAGAAAACCATGTCCAAGTGTACTTATGGAGATCATTACATCATCATTAGAATTTTTTAGAAATGTTGTGCCATGTAATTTTTAGGTGCATATAGAGACATGGTACGTGTCAGAAGGCGTCAGGGAAAGAATCTCATGAAGTGGGGAGAAGAGAGGATTAAAAAAATGTGATTCAAGATTGGAAAAAGAGATCTGAAAGAAAAAAAATAGAAAAATAGGAAGCTTTAGGCAAGCCATTCTGATGTTGGATTGTTTTTGAAAATGTTTCCCTTCAATGTTTATTCTTAAAAACTTGTAAGGCATGTAGATGATAATGTGTATATGTTTTAAAGCATTGTAATGTCTTAAAATCAATAACAAGAGTTTTATCTTTGTGATGAAGATTTGTAAATATATTTATGAGTTATTCTTTGTATGTGTGTGCACCCAAACTATGCATCACAGAATTAGAGGTTGCCCTTAAGTGGATACCCTCTCTATGCTTACACCATTTGGTATCAAATCAAGGTTTTTTTACTTATTGGTTGAGTGTGTGAGTTTTTTGTATGAATCAATTTAAGGTTATTAAAAATAAGTTTGTTTGAGATAGTTATAAGTTGTGAAAAATAATCTTGCATAGGAGATAGGACATTTGTGTTTCAAGTGTGAGAGAAGTCTCAAAAATGTAGAGGAATTGATAGGCTAATTTTTTAGTATATTTAAGGTTGTGAAAGAGAAGATTAATTTTTGTGGAGAGATGGTTTAAAAATGAGGAGGATCACTAGAGGTAGAAGACTTGACAAAAATGTTAAACGAATTCTAAGAAATATTGGAATTGATGGAGATTGCACGAAAGGGAGATGTTGTAAATGTGAGTGAATATGATGAACAAGAGATGATGATGCGGTTTTAATCCCTATAATAAATATTATATGATTTGGAGAGAGTCCAATCAAGTGAAGAAAGAGACTATAGCCAAGAAAAGACATTAGTAGAGGTCATGGTAAATGAAAGAGGTAAACCTAGTGGCAATATACTTTTATTATGTTGTAAAGAGAGCCCATAGAAGTTAATGAATAAGTAGTGAAGTTAGAAATGTATTTTGAAGAGAGGTTTATTAAAGACCCCATGAGGGTAAATATTGCATGCAAAAATTTGTGTGGACATACAATTGAGTATTGGAGAGTTTTCTAAGAGATGAGATATGTAAAAGGAAAGAAGAAGGTAAGAAGTCAGGAACATAAGGTGTCAAACTTTATGGGTCATGTTGTGAACCTAAGAATGTAGGTAGAGTGGATGAAGAAGCTTCATGTCTTTAGGTTTGACACAGGATTTCCATGAAAGGAAATATGAGATGGAAGTTTCCATGTGAGTAGCTCAAAGTTATTCTAAGTAGTAGCAAGGATAAGGATATGAGTGAGGAGAAGAAGGTTGTCTTGAAATAAAATAAGAGAGTGAGGTTTTCATGTGAGAAACCCAAATCTGATTTTAAAAACAAGTAGGAAAGTTGTGAGAAGCCCAAATCTAATTTTAAGAACAACAAGGAAAAAGAGGTTTGTGAGAAACACCTAGAGGAAAGAATCCTCATGCAAGAGGATATGGATGTGATAATTGCTGAACTAAAATAATGATACCCATTATTTGATAATGGGAATGAGTTTTTAGTATCCCATAAGTGGGAAGATTCAAAAATTTCCTTGGTAAATGAAAGCAATACATTTGCATTTTCTCTTTTGGAGGGAAGAAGGGGTGAGGACAATCAATGGAAACTACATATTTACATGAATGAAAAATTATAGGTGAATGAAGAAGACAATCCATGAGAGAAACAATAGAGTTGGTTGAAGTGCAGGTTAATGCACACAAGGAGAGTATAGTTAAAGACCATCCATTTGAAGGAGAAGAAATTAGAAAGAAGAACAAGAAAAATATGGCCATGCAGATTGTTGACAATGGGCCTTTTGGATTCCATCATGCGAGCACAAATTTTGAGAGGCATACAAGAAATGGATAATATTTGGACAATATGTCCATGAGGCATAATGAAGAGGTTGAAGAAGTATTTTTCGGAACACTTGATTCCCTTAATGTGTTTGTTCAATGTGCAAGTCCAATAATGGAGAAGATGAAAAATAAAAGGACAAATTTTGGTCTCGTTCAACATGCTCATTTGCATGAGAATCAAAGTAAAGAAGTGGATCAAGAAGATTATATGGCAATGACAGTTGAATAGTTGTTTGATAATGATATACCAAAAGTAAAACCTTTTTTTCAAGTCATCATGGAGACAAGAGAGAGTGTGAAAGTGTGTCTGAATTAATATTCTCAAGAAGATATATAAGAGGGAGTTCATTTACAACAACTAGAGGTGGGAGAGAAGACTCTTACAAAATCAAGTGAAAGAGATTGGCAAGAAGAAACCACCTCAATAGAACAACAATGGATAGAGAAGGATATACATCAAAAATTCATCTTGAGATATGGATAGATAGCGGATTGGTGGATGGAGAATTTATTAATTTGGTGATGATAATGGTCGGTTCAAATATCATTTGGGCAAGGAGAGATGAATAATGTCACTCATGTGGCATAAAGACAAGCAAGGAGATAGAGATGGTGGACATGTTTCTACCATCAGGAATGATGGATAAAAGTGTTGTTGCATATGTGGGATCATAATGTAGAGGTAAGGGGGATAAGTCTACAAAACATCATTATTTGGGTTTGATCTTGGTAAAAGATCTCAAAAAGTATTCACCTTGTTAACAAACCTCATAACATAACAATAGTCTTTGATCTCTATTGGCTTGATGTCCTTCACATACCATCTTTGTATAAGGACTCCTGTAATTCACCTGATTCTTTCATTATGTTAGACATATACTTATCTTTACCTCTTCTAACTCCTTTTTACACGTTTGTATTCATTACCTTTCTTTCCTTTCTTTACCTCCTTCACTAACTTCCACTAGGAAACTTTCCTAAGCTTCAAGTGTCATATCTTGACATAACCATTAAGGAATCATTATTCATTCACCAATGATCATAGATGATCTTAATACACCTAATCTAACCTCCTTCAAGTACCTAAACAATCTTTGACTCTCATTCCACAACTCAAGGTCACAAAGAACTTCTAAGGCTTGTAGCCTTTTTTCTTGTTTTTGGAATTATATAGACATATTAAGAGAGATCAATCCAAACTAACCTTATATATAAGTACCATATATCAAGATACCCCCTTATAAAAACTTATGTGGTCTAACTCTACCTATAGACCCCCTTTTCCAACACTATATCCATACCAATTAGGCCTACATAGGTCTTAAGATAACACAGTCCTTTGGAATTTGTAAAAATAATGTTGTAAAGGTCTAAAACCATTTGATTCAGTTAGGAAACACAAAATCCAAGACAATTACAAATTTTCAACTCATTTTGATGGTGGAAACTCCCTGTACCATCCAAACCCTAGTTTTAGGGTTTCTTGCCTGTACACAGACTCGAGAGCCTATATATTTCCATTTATTGAGTTTTAAAAAGTTTCAAAGGTATAAATTGCCTCCCATAGGTCTTTTTCAATGACCTTCAACTTCTCCAATATATTATACTCTTTATTTCATCCACTTCTTGCATAAAACAACTAAAACTCAGATGATTGTGTTTTTCTTGCTGGCTATCCAAGGATTAGGGAAATCAATATACACTCAAAGGATTTTCTTGGTTCTAAAAGGTTCTATTATACATCATACACCTTTTAAAACATTATAACACCTCCATAACACCTATTCATTCTCTATAAAGGTTATAAATAGTTCCTTCTCATGAACTTTATACCAAAACAAGGTGCAAGGTATTACAAATTTTTGAATCTTGGGTTTGTATTTACTAAGTGATATCTCTCCTTGTACCTCTTTACTAGGTGTTGTAATTCCTTTATTTAAAACAAAAAATTAGTGACCTAACAATTATTCCTTCCTCCAAATATGAAACCCTTCCATAATCTTCTAAAACAAGGTCTTATTTTCTGTGCTCAGGGGTCTGTCTGCACCAACAAGGAATGTTCTTCTTGATAAGGTTTAGACCTTTATAATTTAACCATTATATGCTTATAATTAACCATCTAATAAATAAACTAGATAACACCAACTCAAACATGGCCCTTAATTACATCTCAATAAACATATAACTTGCTTGCATACCTTAGACTATCACCAATGTGAGCAGGGTTTTATGAGTGTTTTGCCTTCTCTGAGTTTTTCTCACTTTAAAGTGTTTATTCAATCATCTAGGGGTCTATATGAACCTAAATAACTTTAAAAAACATTCTAAAATGATTTATTCTTATTTCTTCCCTTTAAAACTATTATTCAAGCCTCTCCTCCTTGATTGCAATCAATAGTCCTTACAAACCTGTAGATTATTACACATAGGGACTGTGCATACATGGCCTCTAAAGCTCATTTGAAACCATATACATATATAAATAACAATCACTATAATTTTAAATGGAAACAATAAAACTTATCTTCATTTCTTTTATTCAATCACTCATTACAATATAATCCATAAATGGACTTGTTCATCTTTCATGAGAGGTTTTTCTGTGTTCCCTCATTTTTGAATCCTCCTCCCTCTTCTTGGAGACTCTCTCCCTCTCCTATTATCTCTTTTATAGCATCCAACACTTACCAAAATACTTGCTCATCCAACTTCAACGTTGGTTTTGGGTGGTTACTCTAACTTACTTGTCATAACCAACTCAATGTACAAGTGTGGTTTACATTAGTTCACATGACTAATCTTAATGACTAATCATGAAATATATTCAAAAATATTTCTCATGCCTTGAATGGAACATTTAGACCAAATTTTCTCACCTAACCCATCCATACATGCATTTGGACCTCTTCGCCTTAGTTACAATATTTGAATTTTTAAATCCCTATTTTGGAGGGAAAACTCCTAGAAGCTATTTGACACACCTTGAGGATTCAAAATGGACTCTAAGATAATAAATGGACCTTAGAAGGTCCATCTCATAATTTGATACCCAAAATTGGCTAACTTTGACTAGTTATTAATAAATCACCAAAAATGAAATCTTTTAACTTGATGTTCCTGCATCATACTCCCTAGGAGGGAGAAAAAATTGTGCCACCAACTTTATTCCTTGCCTTCCAATTCAGAATTTGAGGGTATTTCATGTTCACTTGCATGTTATTCTTCCTTTCTTTCTCATTTTTCTGTGCTAAACTATTGCTTGTCCTCTTCTTGGTCTTGTTAAGCCTTCTTGTGCATTTATCTTCTACCTCTATGAGGTGTTCCAACTAATGTATACTCTTATTTGTTGCATTTTCCACCTATTATAAGTCACTTTGAATCTCATAATACTCATATACAACCAAATGGTTCTTCCTCTTCATGCTTATACTTGTTTTATAGCTTGCTTCATCATTGTTTTCACTCGATTCTTACTTGTTTAGTGATTTTTTATCCTTGATCATGCTATCATATTATTCCTTGGGATCTAATGGATTTATATTATTATCAACCTATATCATTTGCTTCATTATTCTCTCTTTTTCTACCTCTACTTCACATTCTTTCACTACTTGATGCTTCTTTCTACCATCTTGCTCATTGTGCATGATCAACTTCTTGTTCCATTCATCCTCATCATAGTACAATATGATTTGACCACTCTTTGACTTTCCATGTCCATGTTTATCAAATTTCAACTCAGATTTATATTTCCCAATTTAATAACTTACCTTGTATACTTTCTCATATTCCCTTTGCTTACTTGCTTATGGCCTTATTTCCATAACTTATTTGCGTCTCTATGTTGCTCCTCTCTTGATGTTTTTTAGAGTTCATCCTTGACCTTTAGCTACTATAATTAACCTTATTTCAGCCCCTTATATGGACTAAATATCCCCTCCAACATCTCTAACTCTTTTTGCAACTTGAGTGCATCCATCTCTTCATAATCCTCATCAAATCTTGGTCCACTTTGTTCTTCATCTTCTTGGGCAACTTGATCTTTGTCTTATCTTTAGACTCCCTAATTCATTAGATTCATATCAAAATACTTTGGTTGCATACCATGATTCTCAATCACTCTTTGAGGTGCTTCATCCTCATCTTGCCTTGTTACACACTCATTCTTCAATGCAATAGTTTCTATGTACAAAATGTTTTCATCATTGGAGTCAAACTCACATAAATCATCATACACAACATTTGAAAATAAATACTGAAAATAGTTATCTTCTTTTATGAATTCATCTTCTTTATTACATGGTTATACCTTCACTTCTTTGGCTTGGTTTGCTTGCATCATCTCTCTTGTTTGCTTCATAGGCTGACTATCTTTCACATTTTTTATGCTTTCTTGGAACACACCTACAATATGATCTTCTTGTACCCTTTTCATGATATTTTCCACCCATTTGTTACATTTTACCTTCTTGGGTTGCCACTTGTTTTTATTTTCATCTCCTTCATGCTTCTTGATTGGGTTATCTACCATGCCATCTTGGTGTTCTTTGCCCTTTATCCTTTGTTTCCACATTTGTGCTTAATTTCCACCTATGTTTTTGCCTTGTTTAACCTCTTATTTGAGGTTCACCTCTTCCTTCTCATCACTTGATTGTTTAAGCCATTTAGGCCACATGTATCCATGCCCTTGTTCTCTTCTTAAGGGCTACAATTTGTCCTTCTTCCTCCCAATCTGCATATTAGCCTTTTCTTCTTCATATATGTAATCAAAATCAACACTTATACATTTATTTACCTCTAAGTATGACTATTGAAAGCTTAGTTATTAATTCATGTCTTCATGGGTGATATTCATGTCTTATTTACATGTTTCTTCTCTTTCTCTTCATCTTCAACATGTGGAATGTCTTTAACTTTCATCACTTTGTCTTCTTCAAGTGTTGAGCATGGTCATTTCTATTTGGTTTTCATTGATGTCAAAGAGATCATGTGGTACTAATGCATTAATGACAAAGTGATTAGATTGATGGTTTGGAGAGTGTTTGACCTTGTGAGGTAATTAATGGATGATATTTATAGTATGGACATGTTTTAGAGACCCTATGGGGTGTTATGAGTGCTTTATAATGCTTATGGAAGTGAATGGAATTCATCAAAACAATCATATGAATGTCTAAGCTCAAGTATTCATCATGATAAATAAGGTTGAGTAATCAGTTTGTTGACATCATATTTCACATGTGTGAAGGTTTCAGGAGTAGTTTGATACATGGATGGATTTATCTATGTGAGGAGATCATATGGTTCAAATTTTAGGTCTAGACATGGAACATAAAAAAATTTATTAAGGTGCAAATTTGGCTTCTCAAATATAATTTAGTAAGTTCCCTTAGTCAAATTTACTTTATCGAAGATCTACGGTGAGCATTAATCAGATCATAGATCTAACGACAAGCATTTAATCTAACTAGATAATGATCTAACCAAGCACGTTATCTTATCAGTAGTGATTTAATAGTGAATATTTAGTTAATATGTCAAATAATGCTCAAAATATGTGTGAGGTTGCCAAGTGGTAGAAGTTCATTGGAGTCAAATAGTTAATGTGCTCAGAAGGCATGCAAGGGTGCCAAGTGTCTTGATCGTGGAAACACGGATCTAAGATCGATGATGAGCATTAAAGAGTTAAATATCAGGCTACTCCTGAGAATATCAATGGATTGAATTTATTCAAATATTCAAGGGAGCATGAGATGAGGTCAAAGTGTTTGACATTTTACATTTGCAAAGTGACCGTTAGAATTTGAATATTCAAATTAATGAGGAAAAACTAGTCTACAATTTTTGAGCTATATATTTTGATCTAGGATGAATTTCATGGTGGTATAAAAATCAAAGTTGTAAAGAACTTCAAGGTGCATCTAAATAATCTATTTATATGGTCTGAATGTTTGTATAGTCAAAGTTATGTACCTTAAAATTTGACTATTTATTCATTCATGGTGGTACTATGTACAAAATTTTGTTTGAGTAAACTGTGCTTTAGCAAAAGAGTGTTTTGGAAAGATTAATCACTTGAAGATGTCTTAGAGGTCATATGGAGTGGACCCATGTATTTGAAAGTGATCTTATGTTCTTAATTTGCTTAAATAAATCACTAAATGGGTAATAGGTCTTTATGAGACCTATAAGGGCTACTAAGGCCTAATTGAAAGGCATAGTTGCTTAAGTGTGACCCATGGATGCTATGCCTAACCTATTAGGATGGTACTGAGCTATGTATTAGCATGTTATATGTCTTAAGGGTTAAGGAAAGTATTTTGGCTGACCTAGAAGTTGTTATTCATGAAGACTCTATAAAGAGTGGAGACCAAGGCAATGATTTATAGACTTGAATGTACATGTGTTGAGAGAGAAAAAGATAAAGATGAAGGAAGTATATCAGAGGGAGTGTGTTTAGTGGATGGACTAAAGTATAGAGTAAGTTGAGGATGGGTGAAAAATACTAGAGAGATCCAAAAGGGGTGTTTCAATGCATTTCTTGTATAATCAAGTTTAAGTGTGTGTGATGAGTTGATAGAGAGGTGTTAAACATTGTTTCTCCAATCAGATTGATCTATAATTAGAGTTATGGAGTTGTTTATTTCATAAGGTGTTGTATGGGTGCTCAACATCTAGAAAAAGTGGGTGCTTGTTCATACTTGGGGTGGGTACTTCTTGTGAAGTGGGTGCTTCACTAAATGGTCTCATGCTTGTGATCATCTTATAGGATAAGTAGTCCATGTGTTTACAGGCTTGAGAGTGAGTTTTATTCCTCAAGAGGGTTTCCCATGTAGATATTGTGTTATGTGTGTGATCTTGCATCATCTTTCTTATTCATTTTTATGAACATATTGTATGCTTTATGAATGCTTGTGGTAATTGATTAAGAGTTTGAAAGGATTATAAGTGAAATTTTAAAAATCTTGAATCACTTATTCATCCCCCCTCTTAGTGATTGTACCTCCAACAATTGGTATCAAATTATGGCCTTCATTAAAAGTTTAACCACTTAAAGGTGATCTAAGTTACAATATGTCAAGTCAACATACGTAGGGTTTCTCTACAAAGCAAGCATCATTATCCAATGGGTCAAATTGTGCTTTCTAGAGTGCAAGGATGAAGACATACATCATGTATCTAGGTTTTGATACATGGCAATCTATCATAGATGGTTATACTACACCATATACTCCTCTAATGAGTGTTGATAACAAAAAGTTGAGTGAAAATAATTCTAAAGTTATGAATGTTATCATTTATGGTTTATCTAAGGCTGAGTTCACTAAAGTGATCCATCGCAAGTCTGCCAAATAAATTTGGGTCAAATTATAGACAATTTATGAAGAAGACTCAAAGGTAAAATTGGTTAAGTTTCAGACCTACCAAAGGTAATTTGAAGGTCTCAAAATGGAGGAAGAAAATACTGTGGCATCCTATCTTCTAAAGGTTGATGAGGTAGTGAACATGATAGAGGTCTTGGAGAGGTGATTGATGAAACTACTATAGTATAGAAGCTATTGAGCACTCTTGCGCTCAAGTTTGATTTAAAGGTTTCTATTGTAGAATAAATTCATGATCTCACTCGGATGAACATGGATAAATTGCATGGAATCCTTACTAACTTGAGATGAGATTTGATGAGGACAAACCTCCTAAGAAGGACTTAGCCTTCAAGGTAATCAAGGAGACAAAAACCAAGAAGAATAAGTTAAGTATTGAAGATTTTGATCTTAATGAAGATCAACTTAAAGCCATGATTTCAAGAAAATTGAATGTAGAATCAAGTAAGAATGAAGGAAAACTTCCTTTCAAATATTTTTCATGTGTTAAAGTTGGTCATTTTGTAGTAAAATGTCCAGACCAACTCAAAGAAGCTTATAAATAATCTCATGAGGATGAACATAAAAAATTTGAGGATCCTAGCAAGTACAAAAAGTTATTTAGTAATAAAAATGTAAAGAAGGAATCATACAAAGGCAGTAAGAGCCTTTACTATGAAGAAGATAGTAACTCATCTACACAAGAAGTAAACACATTTGACAGTGATGATTCTTTTCATAATAAGGACATGGAGACATTTTTCATGGCATTTAGTGATGATGAAGGTGAATTTTATTTAAGTAGAGATTTCTTTGGTAGAGATAGCTCGGAGGAAGAAGATGAGAAAGTCACTCTTGAAGATAAATATCTAGATATTGTGGAAAAAATGAAGGTACTACAAGGAAAGAATAGGAAATAAGATTCCATGATCAAATCCTATAAGGATCAAATTGGACTTTCTAAAGGAAGGTTGAGTAATTTAGTCAATGAGCATGATGAGATTACATAATAACTTGAAACTCAGGTTTATACTCTTAATGAAGAAGTAAATAATAAGGATGAAGAGTGTATCTTATATCAATCAAAGATAGAGTCTTTACAGATGAAACTAAATCAAGCTATGAGCAAAGATACAACTGATGATTTAGATAATCAAGATGAATTTATGAATTCTCTTGAATATCTAAAGATTAAGAATAAAAATAACAAGGAGATCATGTCACAAATCAAGGACTATGAATAACAATTCAGTGTGTTTGAATCAAGAATGAATGATGACACCAGTGAACATATAGATACTATTAGGCATATCAATAGTTAATTAAAAACTATGTTTACAAGCCTAAAATCCAAATAAGATGAGTGCTTAAGGTATGTGATTGAATTTGAGTCATTAAAATCTAAGTTAAACAAGACATATTGTAAGGTGAAGTCATTTTTGAAGTATGAAAAGAGCTCAAATGATCTTGATAATATTTGAAGGAGTCAAAAGCATGCTAGTGATAGATCTGGTCTTAGATACAAAGAAGAACAAAAGCGTATAAATAAAGATAAGATAAAGGATAATGTGAACAAGGACAATTAGACTTTGAAGAACAATCATCAGTCAAGGAATGAAGGTATTGGTAGAATGAAGACAAGTCAAATATGACAACCAAATGATATGAGATATGCAAATTTCAATGATCATTGTTACTCTTGCAATCAATTTGGTCATAGGTCAAAAGATTTTAAAAGATCCTCAAGGAATGAATTTGCATGGAATTATGAGTAAAACAATGGCAAGCATGAAGAACATCATCACTCAAGATAGTCAACAGGTTCACAAGGAAAGAATGACATCTTTTATTACAAGTGTTAAGGTTTTGGTCACATTGCATAATTTTCTAATATCTTCATTAGGATACCAAATGATCAAGTTCATAATCATAAAACTTCAAGATCACAAGGCATGTATAATCTGAGAAACCTCATTTATTTCAAATGTCCTGAGAGAAGTCACATCACAAGGTTCTGGAAGAATGATCAGTATTCTACTTCAAAATTTATCAATCCTATCATGAAGAGGAGTCATAGTGAATGGGAGGCTTAAGAAAGTAAATGAAAAATAATCTCAAAATGGATTATTTTCCTTGACATAATAGGAAACAAGTTCAAGTAATCAAGGAACAAGCCTTATTTGCCCAAATGGACAAGGAAATCAAGCAAGATCCTGAGATAAAAGAAAAGAATAAGGTTGATAACTCATTCAAAGTCAATTTGAAGATGAGAAAGGACTAAAAGTCAAGTAAAAGTATGGAGATATGGGAGTCTCCTGAGTTTTAGGATCTTTAGTCCCTCTATGACAAGTGGGTGTCTCTACCTATGCTTCTTAAGAGATATATGTCATGTGTGGAAGCAAGTGTATGTGCTCTAGGTAATGATCAAAATGTTAATCAGTACAAAGGTATGTTCTCTTCAATTTGATGATATTCAAGGTATGCATTGACTAAGGGGGAGCTAACTGATTTTGATTGACTGGATTGAATATATGTGCATAATGTTAGAGTGAGATAACTCAAATAGTTTTAAAGACTTGAAGAGATGTGCATAATGTTAGGGGGAGCTTTCTAATCTCTATGAGCAATTTATCAGGGCCAAAGATCAGAGAAGTCCAAGTTCAAGTTGGTGCATGTCAAAGGGGGAGAAATTGATTCATATGATTTAAATAATATAATTATCTTGAGCATATTAAATAATATTTGAATGCATACATGATGTTTAGGAATGATTGTTGGCATGTTGAGGAAGACACCCTTTGTCATTAATGTCAAAGGGGGAGAAAGATCACAATGAAGTCATTATTCAAATAAAGTCATTATGATCTTGTTTTGACATCAATGATAAAGGGGGAGATCATTTATCATGGTCATTGATGTTTGGTTATCACTAATGTCAAAAAGAGCATGTGGTATTAATGCATTAATGAGAAAGTGATCAAATTGATGGTTTGGAGAGTGTTTGACTTAGTGAGGCAATTAATGAATGATATTGATATTATGGACATGTTACGAAGACCCTATGGGGTGTTATAAGTGCTTATGAAAGTGAAAAAAATTCATCAGAATAGTCATATGAATCTCTAAGCTCACGTAGTCATCTTGACAGACAAGGCTGAGTAAGTAGTTTGATGACATCATATTTCACATGTGTGAAGGTTTCAGGAGCAATTTCATACATGGATGGATTTACCTATGTGAGGAGATCATATGGTTCAAATTTTAGGTCTAAACATGGAGCATAGAAAAATTTATTAAGGTACAAAGTTGGCTTCTCAGACAAAATTTACTAAGTTCCCATACTTAGTCAAATTTGCTTTATTGAAGATCTACAGTGAGTGTTAATCAGATCACATGATCTTGTCAATAGTGATCTAATGGTGTGTATTTAGTCAATATGTCAAATAATTCTCAAAAGATGTGTGAGGATGCAAAGTGGCAGAAGTTCATTGGAGTCAAACAGTCAATGTGCTTAGAAGGCACGCGAGGGTGCCAAGTGTTTTCATCATGAAAGTGTGGATCTAAGATCAATGGTGAGCATTAAAGACTTAAGTATTAGGCTATTCCTAAGGAGATAGATGGAGTGTAATTTTTCAAATATGCTAGGGAGCATGAGATGAGGTCAAAGTGTCTGATGTTTAACATTCGCAAAGTGACCGTTAGAATTTGAATATTCAAATTAATGAGGGAAAACCAGTCTATAATTTTTGAGCTATATCTTTTGATCTAACATAAATTTTACAGTGGTGTAAAAATCAAAGTTGTAAAGGACTTCAAGGTGCATCTAGAGAATCTAGTTAGATGGTCTGAATATTTTTATAGTCAAGTTTATGGAGCTTCAAAGTTGACTATTCATTCATTCATAGTGTTACTATGTACAAAATATTGTTTGAACAAATTGTACTTTAGCATAAGAGTGTTTTGGTAGGAGTAATCCCCTGAAGATGTCTTAGAAGTCATATGGAGTGGACCCATGTATTTAAAAGTGATCTTATGTTCTTAATTTTCTTAAATGAAGCACTAAACAATTAATAGGTCTTCATGAGACCTATAAGGTGTACTAAGGCCTAATTGAAAGGCATAACTGCTTAAGTGTGACCTATGGATTCTATGGCTGACCTATGAGGATGACATTGAGCTATGTGTTAGCATGTTAGATGTATTAAGGGTTAAGGCAAGTATTTTGGCGAACCTAAAAAAAATTATTCATGAAGACTCTATAGAGAGTGGAGACCAAGGCAATGGTTTCTAGACTTGAATGTGCACGTGTTGAGAGAGCAGAAGATAGAGATGAAGGAAAGAGATCAGAGGGAATGTGATCAGTGGATGGACTAAAGTACAAAGCAAATTGAGGATGAGTGAAGAAGACTAGAGAGATACAAAATGGGTGTTTGGATGCATTGCTTGTATAAGCAAGTTTAAGTGTGTGATGAGTTGAGAGAGAGGTGTTAAACATTATTTCTCCAATCATATTGATCTACAATCAGATTTCTAGAGTTGTTGATTTCATAAGGTGTTGTGTGGGTGCACAACATCTAAAATAAGTGGGTGCTCCTTGTGAAGTGGGTGTTTCACTAAAAGGTCTCATGTTTGTGATCATCTTATAGGACAAGTAGTCCATGTGTTTGTAGGCTTGAGATTGGTTTTATTCCCTAAGAAGGTTTCCCACAATGATCTTGTGTTATGTGTGTGATCTTGCATCATCTTTCTTATTCATTGTTATGAACATCGTGTATACTCTATGAATTCTTGTGGTCATTGATTAAGAGTTTGAAAGGATTAAAATTGAAGTTTGAAATATCTTGAATCACTGATTCACCTGCCCCACCTCTCAGTATTGTACCTCCAACATCAATAAGTTCTCTTTCTTTGTCATCCTCTTTCCGCTTGATGGGTGATGTTCTTGGCCCATCCTTCACCATCTTTGAGGCCTTATAATTGGCCTTCACCAATTCTTTCTTCATATTGGCATACACAAACTTGAAATCAATATTATCATATAAAATAAGAGACCATATAGTCTCTTTGAATGTCCTTTGCATAGACACTCTCCATCTCTTCTCTTTATCTTCATTATCATGTGCTCTTCTTGGCACTTCTCTCTCCTTATTGTTCTTTTCAATGAAAATCCTCTTCTCTATCTCTCTATCTTATTTCTCACTTGGAAACATATCATCCATCATGCCTCTTTGGGCTCCCTTCTCTTTCTTCTCCTCATTCTTCAAGACACTCTTCTTGTGCCTTCTTTCCTTCACAAGTGACTCTAGTGGCCACTTCACCTTTTTCCTCATATTCCAACCAGTCCATTAGTTTCCTTGTCCTCTCAAGAGCTTCACCATGAGATCTATCTTCTATATACTCTTCCCCAATACTCTTCTCATGTCTTCCACTTTTATTTCTACACCCATCTTCTCTCACTTTCTTTGTTTTCTAGGCCTATCTAGACCTTCCTCTTAGCAAGCTTATCAATCTTGCCTCTTAGACCTCTATTGGGCCTTTCCTCTTATGTTTTCCTCTATCTAGGACATCTTATTATCCTCTTTGACTCTCTTGTGGAGTCTTTTCTCTTCTCTCTTGTCTCTTTGAGCTTCAAGGTTATTTCTACTTCTCCTTCACTATTCCTTTCTTCACTAGCTTCAAGTCATTTTCATTGGACTTTTGGGATATGTAATATTCTATTTATCAATCTTATACTCTTCTATTCTAATCTCAATATATCGGACCTGAAACTTTATTCTCCCACAATACCCTATAAGGTGTCATCTCAAGCATACCTCATAACATATCTTATCTATCTTCAAATCAACAAACTTGAACAACTTACAATAAATACAGCCAAAATATTACCTTGTTATGATACCAAATGATGGAGAGCTAAGGGGGAAGAGTCTAAAAAACATCATTATCTATCTCTGGTCTTAGTAAAATATCTAAAAAATTATTTACCTTGTTAACAAACCTCATAACATAACAATAGTCTTTGATCTCTGTTTGGCTTGATGACCTTCACATACCATATTTGTCTAAGGAATCCTTGAAGTCAACTTATTCTTTCATTATGTCAAGCATTTACTTGTCTTTACCTCTTCAAACTCTTTCTTACACATTTGTATTCATTACCTTTCTTTCCTTTCTTTACCTCCTTCACTAGCTTCCACTAGGCAACTTTCCTAGGCTTCAAGTGTCATATCTTGACATAACCATTAAGGACTCATTATTCATTAAAAAATGATCATAGATAATATTAATACACCTAATATAACCTCCTTCAAGTACCTAAACAATCTTCAACTCTCATTCCACAACTCAAGGTCACAAAGAACTCCTAAGGTTTGTTGCCTTTTTTTCTTATTTTTGGACTTGTATGGACATATTAACAAAGATCAATCCAGACTAACCTTAGATATAAGGAACCCCTTGTACAAAATCACTTGGTCTAACTCTACCTATAAACCCTCTTTTCCAACACTATGGCCTTACCAATTAGGCCTTCTTAGGTCATACGATAACACAATCCTTTGGAATCCATACAAATAAGACCGTACAAGTCTAAAACCATTTGATTCAATTAGGGGACACAAAACCCAACATCATTAAAAAATTTAAACTCATTCTGATGATGGAAACTCCCTGTACCATCCAAACCCTAGTTCTAGGGTTTATTGCCTGTACATAGGCCCGAGAGCCTATATATTTCCATTTCTTGAGTTTAAAAAAGTTTCAAAGGGACAAATTGCCTCCCACAGGCCTATTCCAATGACCTTAAACTTATCCAATAGATTAAGCTCTTTATTTCATCCACTTCTTGCATAAAAAAACCAAAACTCAGATGACTATGTGCTTTTCTTATTGATTGTGTAAGGTTTAGGGTAGTTAGTATGCATGCAGAGGCATTTCTTGGTTCCAAAAGGTTCTCTTATACATTGTACACCTTTCCCAACATGATAACACCTACACATTCTCTCTAAATGGTATAAACACTTCCTTATCATGAACTGTATACCAAAATAAGGTGCAAGTTATTATAAATTCTTGAAACCTGGGTTTGTCTTTACCAAGTGATATCTCTCCTTGTAACTCCTTACCAAGTGTTGTCTTTCCTTTGTTTATAACAAGAACTCAATGACCTGACAATTATTCCTTCCTCCAAACATGAAACCCTTCCATAATCTTCTAAAACAAGGTCTTATTTAATGTGCTCAGGGGTATGTCTGCACCAACAGGGAATGTTCTTCTTGATACGGTTTAGTCCTTTATAATTTGATCATTGTATGCTTGTAATAAACCATATAATCAATCAACTATATAACACCAACTCAAACATGGTCCTTACTAACATCTCAAGAAACATATAACTTGCTTTCATACCTTAGACTATCACCAATGTGAACAAGGTTTTATGAGTGGCTTGCCTTCTCTCAGTTTTCCTCACTTTGAAGTGTTTACTCTGTCATCCAGGGGTCTGTATGACCCTCAAAAACTTCACACAACATTCTACAATGATTGATTCTTATTTATTCCCTTTAAATTTATTATTCAAGCCTCTCCTCTTTGACTATAATCAATAGTCCTTGCAAACCTGTTATTTTCTGTGCTCAGGGGTCTGTCTGCACCAACAAGGAATGTTCTTCTTGATAGGGTTTAGTCCTTTATAATTTAACCATTATATGATTATAATTAACCATATAATCAATAAACTAGATAACACCAACTCAAACATGGCCCTTAATTACATCTCAATAAACATATAACTTGCTTGCATACCTTAGACTATCACCAATGTGAGCAGGGTTTTATGAGTGTTTTGCCTTCTCTGAGTTTTTCTCACTTTAAAGTGTTTACTCAATCATCTAGGGGTTTGTATGACCCTAAATAATTTTAAACAACATTCTACAATGATTTTTTCTTATTTCTTCCCTTTGAAGCTATTATTCAAGCCTCTCCTCCTTGATTGCAATCAATAGTCCTTGCAAACCTGTAGATTATTACACATAGGGACTGTGCATACATGGCCTCTAAGGATCATCTGAAACCATATACATATATAAATAAAAATCACTATAATTTGAAAGGGAAACAACAAAACTTATCTTCCTTCCTTTTATTCAATCATTCATTACAATACAATCCATAAATGGACTTATTCATCTTTCATGAGAGGCTTTTCTATGTTCCTTCATTCTCTAATCGTCCTCCCTCTTATTGGAGACCTCTCTCCCTCTCCTATTCTCTCTTCTAAGTCATCCAACACTTACCAAAATACTTGCCCATACAACTTCAATGTTAGTTTTGGGTGGTTACTCTAACTTTCTTGTCATAATCAACTCAACGTACAAGTGTGGTTTACATTAGTTCACATTACTAAACTTAATGACTAATCATAAAATATATTCAATCCTCCTTCTCATGCCTTGAGTGGACCCCTTAGACCAAATTTGCTCACATAAACCATCCATACATGCTTTTGGGCCTCTTAGCCTTAGTTATAATACTTGAATTTTCAAATCCCTATTTTGGAGGGGAAACTCCTAGAAGCTATTTGACACACCTTGAGTACTCCAAATGGAATCTAAGACAAAAAATGGACCTTAGAAGGTCCCTCACATACTTTGACACCCAAATTTTACTAATTTTGACCAGTTATTGACAAATCACCAAAAATGAAGGCTTTTAACTTGATGTTCATATATCAGAGTAGCCCACATAGGTATTAGAGAAGACACTCTTATGAGTCAAGGTATGCATTGTTATAATATAGACAAGAAGAGTGCAAGGTTATTTACACATGGCATGGTTGGGTGAATGAAGAAGAGTATAATCAGTGTAGAGCTGATATAAAGAGTTTGAAAATGAAAGAAGACAAGAATGAGATGGGACAGTTAAGTTTGTTATCAATCCAAGCATACGATGAAGAGTATGAGGTTTTAGGTGTAGATATGGAGAGAAAAGAGGCATCAAATATGCCTTATAAGGTGAAGAGATCGAACTTCTTGAGTTCACAAGATGTGAGGAGGAACAAATCATTTGTACATCAATAAGAGCATGTGGAGAAGTAAAGGAAGAAGAAGAGTCTTTTAAGACTCCTTTAAATGAAGAAGCCACAAGCAAGATGATGGTCGAAAAAGAGGATATGGAATCCATGAGATAAGAGGAGCTACAAATAGACAAGGGAGGACAAAATATGGTGGGTTTAACCTCACAAAAGGAGGAGTAAGGAGAGACAAGAAGAAGAAGTCTTAATTGAAACTAGCAAGAGGGAGTTAAAAAAGAGAAGAGAAAGAAAGACAATTAGTTGAAGTACTTAGCGTGTTGGAAGGGAACGTCATGGCCATTATGATTTATGGTCAAAATAGCGGTTCTACCACTTATTCCATCTATGTGAGTAGTAGCTCATATTTTAAAAACCTTGAGTGTTTGTTGTAGAAGCATTCAAAAGTTTGTGCAAACTTATATATATATATATATATATATAACCAAAAAAGGAAACGGTTGGGAATAACAATTCATCAGTGAATCATTAGTAACAAAACAACAATAAAAATTAATGGTTTTTGAAGAAAAATGCATGAGTTTGGAGTGTTTTATGGACTCAAAGGGATGTGAAGAGACATGATATATGTTAGAAGGGGTCAGGGAAAGAATCTCACGAAGTGGAGAGAAGAGAGGAGGAGAAAAACATGGTGTAAGAAGAGGGAAAGAGAGATACAAGAAAAAAATGGAAAAAATGGCAAGTTGTAGGCGAACCAATTAGTTTTTGGACTGTTGTTGGAGATGTTTTCCTCCATGTTTATACTCCAAAACTTGTAATGCATATAGCTGATAGTGGGTCTATTGTTTTAAACATTGTAATGTCTTTAAATCAATGAGATGAGTGTGTTTTTTGCGGTGAATGTTTGTAAATATAATTTTGAGTTACTCTTTGTATGTGTGTGCACCCAAACTAAACATCATAGATGTTGGCACCATAATTTTGACAAGTATTAATTCCATTCTTGGTGCACAATGTGAAAGGACCAATGTCTATTTTATTACAAGGACTGGCATGGCATGGGAGAACCATGGAATGGGAGGACCGTGGCACTAATCCAATAGCATGAGACTTGATGGGTGCGAAAGGATAATGGCATAGAAGACCCAATATGAGAGGACCTAGTCAAAAGGGAAGATGAGGGGATCGCATGGGAAGTGGAGCATGAGGAATGCAGAGTAGTTATAAGAAAATTTTAGGTGGGACACTTCAACCCCATTGATCAGAGGTTTTGTACCAGCCCACAAGGAATGGAACACTTGGCTGCCAGGATATAGCATAGAATGAGCATCTAGGGGCATAGAGACCCAATTCTACAGGAAAAACTAATTATAAGTGCCACAAATCTCAATTTGTTTGGAGAATTATGACACTTGGTATGGGAAAAACAAGTATAAAAACCCTTATTATAATCATTTGCAAGATGGACCTTTTTGGGAGAACAATTATAACGATATGTCTTTTAATGTAGTAATTTGTTAATGAGAGATTAATGTTTGCCATATTGTGCTATGAATGATGAAGTATTTTAAGGGTTGAATGATGGATGTCATTTACATCTAATTCATGGGTATTTTTTTCTTTTAACACTATTGTTAAATAGTAACAATGATCCTAGTTATAATGATAGTTAAATCTAGGACAATAAGGATAATAGTAGTATATTTAGGGTGATGAATAATCTTGTAAGAAATGTGTTATGAAATATGAACAAACATATAACATTGTGCTACAAATCCTTCAGGAACTGATCTTTTAATGTGCACTTTAGGTGAGCGTGTGAGACTTACCTCTCATGTGAGAGGGTCAGCACGTTAGCTTGTTGGGGAGAAGCTTCAGCACCAAAGTAGAACTAACTAAAAGAACCCAACATTTTGGTTCTGTTGATGGGACCTGAAGTAACTGGAGCACAAACATGGAAAATGTTTGAGTGCATTACATTAAAAAACATTGAAGAATGGATTATCAGTGTCAAAGAGAATTTTACGATTTCATATCTTGAGCCTGGAGTTTCTACACGATAGTGGCTAGAACACCACCTCTATAGTTCATTATATGAGGCATTCTTCTATGAGGTCCTTTTTCTTTTACATTCTTGGATCCTATCATATGCTCAAGGATGATCCTGAAACATTGGATGAAGATAGTTGTGGACACCAGAATGAAAAAAGAGTTTAGCACAATTAAAAGTTCCTTGGACACGAGTGGTCAATTATTGGTGGACAGGTGTTCAGAACACTTACATCTTAGAATATGTTGTGACCACATATTCATGTCTTGAGGAAGCCAAGTTCAATTTTTTAGGAGAACCAAAGGGGTGATATCTCTCACTATTTTTAGTGGAAATTAAAAAGTTCATTATTGATCTTGGGTTAGAAACATTACCCATGAATGGCTAAAACCTCATGTGCATGAGCCACACAATTGGAGGAGAGATTACTGGTTGATTCAGGGTTGTGGGTTTAACATGGTAACAAGTTAGTGAGCGCTATGAAAATGGAAGTATGATGAAGCTCAACAAAGGATCATGGGAGTTAGTGGCATATGAAGAGATTGGGAACACTCAAGAAGTGTTGTAAAGAGCCATAGGGAGCTGAACGCGAGTGAGAAATCCATCACTTATGGGCCAAAACCTTTGCCACTATTATCTTGTGAAGAAATGGGCTAGATCATCAGAGATGAACCCAGTACGAATCAACTAGGATCTCCCACCATAGTGCATGCTCATGCCATCGATGTTAGGAGCCCATGGAAGCACAACTGATTACCATGCAACTAAATATGTAGAATTAAACTAGAAGCAATAAGTAACTAGAATAAAAAACAACACAGAATTTGAGAGACAATACACACTCTTGTATTAAATAATCTTCAGAAGGAAATGCAATAAAGAAGATGCCACTTCTTCTTCGACCTCTGAGGCTTCCCACACCTCTAGGACTTTCAGTAATATTCCCTCAAAGCTCACTCTCAACTACGGTCCCAACAAACAACTCACACACAGAATTATTGTTCACCTCCAACTAGTCAGTCTCAACACTGCTAGTACCAAGCACTCAAAAGTACTTCAAGTAAATCTCCTTAATCTTGCAACAACCTGCAAATCAACCTGATCTTACTTACCATGTAGATCTCCAAATGTGGCCTTGCACACCTGCTGACCAAGATCCTACAACTGGAAGAAATCATTTTCTTGCCTTAATTACAATACAACCCATGAGTCTCTTAAATATACCTCATGCAAACAATAATTAGACTTTCTTAATTACAATAATTAGACACGCAACTCAAGACTATAATTAGCCTTCAACATGCAAACTGGCTGTTTAACTAACTAACTGTTCATTCAACAAATAGTTCTGGAACGCATAGGTGACCGACGTCGGTCCCTGTCTGACTAGGGATGACTGACGTTGGTCGATTCCTGCCGATGTCGGCTGCTCTGCACCCTGTATATGACTGACGTCGATTGATCAGACCGGCGTCGGTTGCTCTGCAACTTAGCATCCTCCTCCATTTGCACTAGTGAAGCTTTTAGCTTCACAACCTAACAATCTCCCACTTGGAGATAAACAGCTGCACCTGTACCTGTACACTGCCTAATTTGTTTCTTTGGGCTTGTATTCCTCTTCAAGTTCAATCTTGAAGACCAACCACCACACAACCTGTGGTGCAACACCTGTCAACCAAGTAACCTATCATATCCAATTCTACATATCCATGTAGAGAAGTGCTTGACCCTGCATCGCATGTATACCTGTTGCTAGTCCCTCTCAGATACCTGAGAATCCACTGAACTGCCCTCCAGTGCTTCTTTCTTGGATTGACCAAAAACTTGCTGACAACTCCCACTACTTGAGAAAACTTAGGTCTAGTACACATGTACTTAACCTCATCATGTGATTGGGGACACTGCTCTGTTAGCCGTCCATCCATAGGTGCGCTAATTGGTTCTGCATCCTGCATCCTGAACCTCGCCACTACCTTATTCACACAATCATCCTAAGACAACATCAACCTGTGACTTTTACTGTCTCTAAGAAAACTCATGCCAAAGAATCTTGCTGCTCTCAGATTCTCCATGACATACCTCTGAACTAACTTTACCTTTAGCTCAGTAACTCCCTGCATGTGTGACCCTGCGACAAGCATCCACACTACATACAATAACTAGATAATGTAGCTAATATTATCCAACCTGATAAAGAACACACAATGGTTACCATGACCTTGACTAAAGCCCTACTTTTTCATCCACCTGTCAAACCTCCATTGCCCTGCAGCTTGCTCAAGACCATATACCCTGGCCTTTCGTCTTACGTGTCCATTCTCTCTCTTCTTTGATCTCAAAATCTATTCATCTTTCAATACTTTCTCTCCAGTTGGCAACTCTACAAAAACTCCCATTTGGTTCTCTTCCAAGGAATCAACTTTCTCCATGCCAAGCTCCCACTATTTCCTGGATCCTACCTGTTTTGCTTCTTTAAAACTTCCTGGTTCTTGACCTTCAGTGAGCAACAAGTAATCTAAAGAAGGGGAATAATTAATTTGAGGCTTACTCACCCTTTCAGTCCTCCACATGGGCATTTGAGACTCCTTAACAGCTTATTGTCTGCCCATAATCCATTTTAACAGTGACCGATGTCGATCACCTCTCAGCCTGCATCCGACCGACATCGGTCCCATGCGACTGTCCTGACTGTCGACGTCGTTTTCCTGACCGACACCAGTGTCCCTTCTGCCGACATCAATTACTATCTGACTGACATCGGTCTTAACCTGCCTGACGCCACTGACTCTTCTGGTTTGCACATGCCGACGTCGGTGCCTGTCTGTTTGACGTCGATTCTCCCTGACCGATGTTGATACCTATGTTTGCCTGTGAGTGATGAATTTTTCCCTGCGAGCTTGCTTTGAATCACACCCTTGTCCAAACTACCCTGCTCATAATTATTCAGCCCCTGTGACTGATCTTTGTCCGTCATCTTCTCCTGGAACACCAAGACTTTCTTGTTTTTGTCAAAAACATCAGATTCCCTATTTGTGCCATAAACCCAATCCTTTCTTGTAGCTTCAGTCTCAAGAAACCTCACTTTCTTCTGTTGCTTACAGAAATCTTGATTTGTGCTTTTTGGATCTGAACTCATACCCTTTGACTCAAGAACGTCCATTCCCTTCTTATTCATGTGACCAAGCCTATTAAGCCACATCTTTGAATCTACAGCTGAAGTAGATAAACCAGAAGTAGAATCAGTAATACAAGTAGATAGATAAAGAGTACCTACTTTCTTACCCCTTGCTAAAACAAGTGCACCCTTGATAACCTTCCAAGAGTCCGTTGTGAGATTTATTGTGCATCCCTCATCACCCAAACTTCCTACAAAAATCAAATTCTGCTTCAGGACTGGGATATGCATGACCTCCTTCAACACCCATGTTTTGCCCGTCTGCAATTTCAGCTTCACTTCCCCTTTGCCAACCATCTGACAAGGCTTACCATCCCCTAAATAAATCTCTCCAAAGTCTCCCTGGACATACTCATGAAAAAATTCTCTATTTGGGGATGCATGAAAAGAGGCACCAAAATCTAAAACCCAAGATTCCACTTTATCCAAGGAACATACCAGAGCATCATGTCCAACAATACCTGCAACACCTGCTTCTTTAGTTCCTTCTTTTTGATCTTCAACCAACCAACAATCTTTCTTTACATGCCCTTTCTTTCCACAATTCCAGCAGATTTTCCTGCCAGGTCTGGATCTAGATCTCTTGCCTATCTTTGACCTTAATCTCCCTTGCTCGATCTTCTCTCTTTGCCTTCCCCTGCTTTCAACACTCAAAGCATTCCTTGATGATTCATCTGTGCTTTTCCTGTGAATTTATTCATTCAAAATTACACTCACAACATCATCCACTTTTCAGATTTTTGAAGTAGACGCAGTATTACTAACTGCCATTACCAAACTCTCTCAACTTTCAAGTAATGAGCATAAGATTAAGAGAGCCTTAATTTCATCATCAAAAACAATATTGACTAAATTTAACTGGTTTACCAAACCATGGAAATCACCAAGATGACTATGTACCGATCTACCTTCCTACATTTGCAAATTAAATAACTGCTTCATAAGAAATACCTTATTCGAAGCTGAGGGTTTTTCATACAAATTTGCCAAAGATTCCATCAACTCTACCGTTGTCTTAGCCTATGATAAGTTGGAAATCATAGACAATGCAAGGCTCAACCTTATAGATCCCAGAGCCTTCCAATCAAGAACCTCCCATTCTTCATCCTTCATATCCAGGGGCTTGGATGCAACCCCACCCAACGGTAAGTACAAATCTTTTTGATACAGATAATCTTCAATCTGCATCCTCCATAATTGATAATTTGTGCCATTGAATTTCTCCATCCTTAGCTTACTTTTTTATGTCATTGCTACTCCCACTCAATCAAAAACCCCTGAGAGTGACCTATAATCAAACACAAAACCTGCTCCCTGCAACCTTAGCTCTGATACCAACTGTTAGGAACCCACGGAAGCACAATTGATTACCATGCAACTAAATATGTGGAATTAAACTAGAAGCAATAAGTAACTAGAATCAGAAACAACACAAAATTTGAAAGACAATACACACTCTTGTATTAAATAATCTTCAGAAGGAAATACAATAAAGAAGATGCCACTTCTTCTTCCACCTCTGAGGCTTCCCACACCTCTAGGACTTTCAGTAATCTTCCCTCAAAGCTCTCTCTCAACTACGGTCCCAACAAACAACTCACACACATAATTGTTGTTCACCTCCAACCAGTCAGTCTCAACACTGCTAGTACCAAGCACTCAAAAGTACTTCAAGTAGATCTCCTTAATCTTGCAACAACATGCAAATCAACCTGATCTTACTTACCATGTAGATCTCCAAACATGGCCTTGCACACTTGCTGACCAAGATCCTACAACTGAAAGAAATCATTTTCTTGCCTTAATTACAATACATCCAATGAGTCTCTTAAATAGACCTCATGCAAACAATAATTAGACTTTCTTAATTACAATAATTAGACACGCAACTCAAGACTATAATTAGCCTTTAACATGCAAACTGGTCGTTCAACTAACTAACTATTCATTCAACAAACAGTTCTGAAACGCACAGGTGACCGACGTCGGTCCCTGTCTGACTGGGGATGACCGACGTTAGCCGATCCCTGCCGATGTCGGCTGCTCTGCACCCTGTATATGACCGACGTCGGTTGCTCTGCAACTCAGCATCCTCCTCCTTTTGCACCAGTGAAGCTTTTAGCTCCACAACCTAACAATCGAGTCGGATAGGATACAAGTAAGGAATTGGGATATAGATAGTATAGATTTAGAGGTTGAACAAATATGAGAAATTGAGACCAGACCATCAGGTAATAACATCAAATCTACATTTTGTTCTTTTCATGAAAAATCCATGCCACATCTTGGAATGCCTGGAGGATCTGGCCAAGGCCAAAATATTGACCCCAATTTAAGAAATCACCCTTCCACCATGCCTTCCCTCACAAGTACTACTAGTGGAGGCATTAGAGAAGGATTAGGAGGAGGTACTGGAAGAAGTGGGCCCCCTCCAAGAACAGGAGCTAGATCTTCTCAGCAAACAATTGTTCAACCTCCAATGGTTTATTATGAAATGGCATTACACCTACCTGAGTATCGAGGGATGGAAAATGTAGTCGAGCATGTTCATAAGTGTGAACTAATTTAGAGAGCATGTGGCATCACATCCTCTGAGCGAAAGGCAACATAGTTTGCAACCATCCTTTTAGAAAATGCACATAAATGGTATCATAAATTCGACCCTCAACAAGCAGTGGTTAACTATGACTAGCTCAAAGTAGCATTTCTACAAGAATTTGATATTTTAGAGTTTGAACAGCAGAGTATAGTAGTGCTAAAATACATAAAATAGGGACTTACAAAGAGCATATGGGAATATGATGCTCATTTTAAGACTTTCCTTTCTAATCTATCATTTGAAATCAATCATGCCAAACATGCACAATGGTTCATAGGGGGATTATTGCTACCTTTTTTATGGACCCTATCATAGAGAACTTTCACCAATGCACGAGAGGCTTTTTAGTCTACACTACGTGTTGAAGCATTTGAAAGTATGGATACTAAAATTATTTCCTTTATGGAGGCACAAATAGCATCTATGGCTTCTTAGCTTAAAAAATTAATAGAAAACAATGCACATGAGACATATAGTGGTGTTTGGTGTACCGATTGTGAAACTAAAGGACACACAAGAAACAACTGCCCACATAAGAACATTTGTGCAGTCCTAAAAAAAACCTGTGAGATTTGTTATGACAATCATGATGTTCGTTCCTGTCCACTTTTGAAAAAAGCCACAAATACTAAAGTATCTATATATTATAAAATTTGTGATGTTTATACTCATGATACCAATGAGTGCCGACTAATTACTGATATCCATGAGGCTTGAGCTCGCGACACGCACCAAGTTTCAGTCAATTCCTAAGACAATGATGGCTATCATGGGCATGAAAGAGGATGAGGATGAGATGGTAGGTTTCCACCAAGGACTTGTTATAATTGTGGTTATCTAGACCACTATTAGAGGGATTACTTAGAATACCCTACTTGTGCTTACTACAAAAAGGATCATCGGTTAGAAGAATGCCTAGATCTATATGCAGCCATTACAAAGGACCAAAATGAAAAAGGTGCAAGTATGATCTGTATAGACAAACCACAATGGCACGCTCTACCAACCATACCTATTGTATAATAAGTCAATATTACCATGCACATAAACTACATCCAACCCGATTAAAAAGGTATGTAGGGAAGAACCTCATGCAAGGAAATACCTTGATGCACTTCAGCAAAAAGATGTTCTTTGAGATACAATGGCACTTGTGTGTGAGTTCCAAGGCAAAATTCAATATCTTAAGGACCGAGATGTCACACAACACGCCATAGTGCAAAGGGAAATCAGACCTCTAGTAATGAGGCATAGTTTCTAGGAACTACACAAACACATGCTTGATGAAAACATCATTCCACATCTTAGCGCTTGGTTTAAAGGTTAGGCTCACATGCCAAATGGAACCCACACTCAACTAAGTCAACAAGGTGAAGATAGATATTTAAATCATGCTCGACATCAGGAAAGTCCTAGTTCTACGTCCCTGAAAGATAGAGAAATATTAGTTAATGTTGTTATCAATGGATGGGTAATCCAAGATATTCTAGTGGATACTGGCATTGAAGTAAATGTTCTCACTAAAGATGCTTGGCATAAAATGTCTAGTCCAGCTTTGCAGCCTTCACCTCATGTCTTGTTCACAACAAACAAGACTCGTGTGCATCTTATCAGAGTCCTTAAAAATGCCACTATTGAAATTCTTGGGGTTCCCTTCAAAGCAAATTTTGAGGTTTTGGAGTTGGCAGAGGCTGATGATTATCCAACCTTACTCGGAAGACCATGGTGCTATGAAAATCATGCATATTTAAGCTTTAAGAATCAGTATATTAGCTTTGAAAATACTGATCAATGTGTGATAATTCCCCTAGACCAAGCACAAGGACCACCCTATATTGAACCCATAAGCATTGATGAAGACATTAACAATTTGTATAATGTGACTGCTCGACATGACGACCAACATGATCCTACGCCATATGGTATAGTTCATAGGGTGGATAACCAGTCTATCTCAGATACCACAAGTAATGCCTGCAACTGTTGGGCCCATGGTGATTATGATCTCTCTGAAAGATTGTGCAACACCATTAATAGAGAAGACATTCCACAGTGGTTCCTTAAGCATCACAAATTTGTGCACCTCATGGGCTTAGCAATGAGAGGACCAATGGAGGGACCACCTTTGGAAAGAATTAATGAAAATCCATGATTCCAAGAACAAATGGAAGTATGTGATTTTGTCCAACACCTCAAAGAGTTCTATGGTATTGAAAATGAACAGATGTAGTCCTTAGACCACATTTTCGATGGCACCATCACCAGGTGGTGGTGAATCCATAAAGTGCACCTATTGTATTGGAATCAAGTGCAAGTTGCTCTATGTCATAGATTTCACCATGATAATAAGATCAGAGGTACACTTAGCTATAGTGGTATGGAACCCCTTGAACCACACCTAGGGGCATGTGAAACAATATGGCGAGCTAAAGAAACATTTTTACTAGAATACCTATGGGTCCATACATTCTATGGAACCTTGCGCACTTGGGCACGGGCTTGGTACATACATGAAAAAAGGCACATAAGAACAAGGTTATGGCAAATATTAAAGGAGAATATGACATATGTGCTTTCTTACTCTTTACCACAGATGGATATGTGCCTTTCTCTTCAATCAATATGTGAAGCAATAATTGGAGATTCAATTCTGGTGGAAGACTGCCTGCATCATATTCATCATGAATCAAAGGACCCCTTGAGTTTATTCAACAAGCCTCCCATATAATTACCTCTTTCATCATTGGTAATTTCTAGTGAAGAGCGTCAGGAAGAAATCCACCTGGGAAAATAGAAGCTCATCTTTCAAGTAGATGAAGGAGAAGGATCCACTCCATTCAATTCATTAAGTAACTTGCATGTTCCCACAAGTACTAGCTCACAAACTATTTTGGACACCAATTTCCTAGTGGACAACCCTTATCACAGGCCCATTCAAACTGTTTAACTAAACATTGGCATATAGCAAGAACCTAAGTTGACAACTATTGGCAATTATTGGACCCAAACAGAAATTTTACAAATCTTTGAGCTGCTAAAAGAGTATCATGATGTGTTTCCAAGGAATTATAGTGAAATGAAAGGGGTTCACCCTTCTCTCGGGAAGATGCATATAAAATTGATTGATGGCTCTCATCTTATGAAGAAACAACCATACCAGATGAACCCTAACCTCTGAGCACCCGTAAAAGAAGAGATCAATAACATGTTCCACACCGAAATAATCATTCATATTGATGAATCTAACTGGGTGAGTCCTATGGTAATCAATATCAAGAAGGATGGGCGTATTTATATCTGCATGGATTACCATGTTTTGAATGCATCATGTGTCACCAATCCTTTTCCAACACCATTCACAAAAGAAGTCATAGAAGGCATTGTTGGTTGTGAGATATACTCCTTTACCGATGGGTTCTCGGGATATCACCAAGTCTAGATAGCTGAGGAAGACCGCTCCAAGACCACTTTTGCTATGGAATGGGGCTCTTTTGCCTACACTGTCATCCCTTTTAGGTTGAAAAATGCCCTGACATTGTTTTCACGGGTAGCAATAGAGGCTTTTAAAGATTTTATCCATAAGTTTTTTCAAGTATACTTAGATGATTGGACAATATATGAGCTGATCAAAGACCACTATGCCAATCTGAGGCTCATGATTGAGCCCTGTCAAGTATTACAAATTTCCCTGAATCTAAAGAAATGCCTATTTGTGACACCATTTGGGGTACTCCTTGGGCATATCATTTACAAAGAGGGACTCCTAGTAGATCCAACCAAGGTCTTGATCATTTTATGACTACCAGTGCCAAAAACCTAGTGCAAGGTACGTGCATTCTTGGGACACATAGGCTACTATAGAAAGTTCATTTGAGGTTATGCCAAGATTGCAGTGCCCCTTGAAGAACTATTAAAGCATAATGAACAGTTTATATGGACAAATTCTTGCAAAGTAGATTTTGAAACCTTGAAAGAAAGACTAGTTATTGCTCCTATCTTACAATCTCCAGATTGGAAAAAACCATTCCATGTCCATGTTGATGCATCTGGAATAGTAGTTGGTGTAATACTTGCACAACTAGGAGAAGGAAATTTGGACCATCCCATCTATTTTGCTAGCAAAAAGCTCACACTAGCCAAAAGAAACTATACGATCATTGAATGTGAAGCCTTGTCTATGGTTTACGTGCTATAAAAATTTAGATAGTACCTTCTGGCTACACCATTTGTGTTCTATACTGATCATGAGGCCTTAAAGTATCTTGTTAACAAGCCCATTCTCCATGGAAGAATTTGTTTTTGGATAGTTCTCTTCCAATAATTATAGTTTTTTGTAGTAGTAAAACCTGAAAAAACCAATTGTGGACCTGATCATTTATCCTGAATTAGAAACAAAGAATCTCCACGTGTTATTGAAGATGACCTTCTTGATGTACAATTTTTCCAAGTCGCTAGGGTACCTGTAGAGTTGGAGGATATTGAAGCATTCTTCACTACTGGTTGTGCACTTACATCTCTTACTTTACAAGAAAAGAAACAATTTGCAGTTTGTGCCACACCATATCAACTCATAGTAGGAGATCTGTACAAGATGGACCATGACGAGGTACTATATCACTGTGTAATGCAACATGAGAACCTTGAAATATTATGATAAGTACATGAAGGTATTGTCAGAGGACACTATGTTGAGGAAGCTACCACATGCAAGGTGTTACTCACAAGACTCTGGTGGCCGACTTTATTTAAAGATGCAAAGGCATATGCAAGGTAGTGTGATATCTACCAGTGCATGAGAAAACCAAATAAAAGAGACGCCATGTCACTGCACCCAATTCCATCTCAAGAACCATTCAAAAAATGAGCTATAGAATTTGTAGGGCCCATCACCCTTGCAAGACAAAGAATAGGTTCATGATACATATTTGTGACAACAGACTATTTAACGCAATGGGCTAAGGCAGTGCCAACCAAAGACTATACGGTAGCCATTGCCACATGATTTATTTGGGAAAACAATATAACATGCTTTGAATGTCCTCTAAGTTTCACCAGTGACAGAGGAACCCACTTCCTGAATGAGACAATTCAAATTTTGTTGGTTGAATTCATGATTGTGCATCACAAGACCACATCATATCACCCACAGGAAAATGGAATAGCAGAAGCTTTTAACAAGATTCTCGATACCACTTTGACAAAAATCTGTAATATTGGTAGAAATGATTGGGATGATAGGGTATCTGTAGTACTTTGGGCATACCAAACCACATACAAACACCTCAATAAAAATACATCATTTAACATGGTATATGAAAAGGAAGCAATCATGTCAGTTGAGTTCCTAGTTCCATCTCTTTGGATAGTGCATCTAGAAATCTTGATGATGATGCATCTTTGAAAGCTTGGCTTGATGAACTCATAAAACTAGATGAGGCATGGTTCCTTGCTCACTAGAATCAAGATGTTGAGAAACGAAAACAGAAAGCATGGCATGATCACCATCTAAAGAACAAAATCTTCACTCCAGGTATGAAAGTTCTACTTTATGACTCTAAGTTCATGCGCTACCCTGGGAAGCTCCTCATTCATTGGGACGGACCCTACATAATTCATTGTATCTGATCTACTAGTGTATGTCGGCTAAAGCAAATGGATGGTCAATTCCTCCCCAGACATTATAATGGGAGTTAGATTCAGCCATATTATGATTCTAACTAAACTTATGTTATTTTAATAATGCTTGAGGCCATTAGATTAGGATTATTTTTTCATTTTTAATAAAAAGTGTTGCCCTCGAGGCGTGTGACTTGTTTCTTTTTCATTCTTAGTCTATTTTATGTTTTCATGGAGGACCACGAACCCTTTTAATATAGGGTAAGATGTGTATATGAATACAAGACGTGGGTATGAATGTTTCAAAGGCGCAAGAGTCATACATGATGCGCAAGTGATTAAAAGCACATGAGTCATTTAATACAATAGATTCCCATCAATTGCGTGACAGTTGGTTTCCATTACTCTAGAAGAATGGGATAGTTGTCACCCACCTCCATGGAAGGCGTAGGAAGAAAAGAACCATAAATATGACAAGGGTAGTTATAACAGCAAGCGTGTGAGTGGAATGATGGGACAAGTTTCAATGCAAGATCCGAAATATGGAGACCGTTAGAAGATACGTATTTATGGTGGGAAATGACAAGGAGAGGAAAGAATTTAATGATATAGATTGACTGAGGAACCTATAAACAACCATGTTAAGTCCATTTTACATTTTACCTTGCTAAAATATTCCAGCGATAGATGAACCAAAGCAATACATGAACCAAAAAATTAGAGCCGAGGTCAAAAATAGAGACATAGACAAGATTTCCAAGCAGAGGTATATAAGTGCAAACCAAACATTAGTTGAGCTATCGCTCAAAAAGAATAAGGAGCATTATGTGCCTAGAGATGAGTCCATAGAACTTTTGGAACAATTCAACGTTGTAACAAATATCTGCAGCAACACTTTAGGAAGAGTCAGGGAAGTAATCACAATTTTGGATGAGATTTTTGCACGCATGGTGCGCCCTAATAAAGTCATAGAGGCCCAACTCAGTGATGAAGAGGTCTTGAGGCAACAAGTGGCCAATGTAACTCTCTTAATAAAAAACCACACAGAATGCACTAAGGCATTTAAGGATGTAGAAATGATGAAAGATGCTATTAATAACCATCATCAACAACTAAATGTCAATTTTGCCACACTCTGAGGAAAGGTTGATAAGGAGGTCTCCAAATTAGAAGACATCCAAAAGGAAGCTAATGCAACCCTGGAGGAGCAAATAAAGAAGATCGAGACTCCAATTCAACCTAAACAGTTGAAAGCAATAAAGGAGGCCATTGAACAAATAACTATTAAAATTCTCGATGCTTTATCTCGTTGGGATGAGTTGAAGAAAGAACTCGAGCAGAAAGGGCTTGAGTTCCTTGAGGATGCGAGAACAAACTAGTTTGAGATAGACTAACAGATTAGTGTGAGGTGATGTTGGCGCCACAATTTTGACAAGTATCAATTCCATTCTTGGCGCACAGTGCGGAAGGACCATTGTCCATTTTGTTACAAGTACCAGCATGGCACAGGAGGACCATGGCACGGAAGAACCATGGCACAGGAGGACCGTGGCATGAAGCCAGTAGCACAAGACTTGATGGGTGCGGAAGGACAATGGCACAAAAGACCTAGCACGAGAGGACCCAATCAAAAGGGAACATGTCACAAAGGCCCTGAGAACAGGGGCTCAAAATAAAAGTGGAAGACTAGGGGAGCGCATGGGAAGCAGAGTGTGAGGGATGCATAGCAGTTAGAAGAACATTTCAAGTGGGACACTTCAACACCATTGATCAGAGGTTTTGTACTGGCCCGTGAGGAACGAAACACTTGGCCACCAGGGTATAGCATAAAACTTTGATCTAAGGGCACAGAAACCCAAGTCTACAGGAACAACTAATTGTAAGTGCCACGACTCTCAGTTTGTTGGGATTCTGTGTGCCTTCTATTCATAACAGTTAGAATTATGACACTTGGTCAGGGCAAAACAAGTATAAAAACCCCTATTGTAATCATTTGCAGGATGGACCTTTTTGGGAGAATAGTTATAACAATATGTCTTGTAATGTAGTACGTTGTTAATGAGAGATCAATGTTTGCCATATTGTGTTCGAATGATGAAGTATTCTAAGGGTTGAATGATGGATGTGATTTACATCTAAGTCATAAGTATTTTTCTTCTTTTACCACTACTGTTAAATAGTAACGATGATCCTAGTTATAATGATAGTTAAATCTGGGACAATAAGGATAATAGTAGTATATTTAGGTTGATGAATAATCTTTTAAGAACTGTGTTACAAATATGAACAAATATATAACATTATGCTACAAAGCCTTTAGGAACCGATCTTTCATTGCACGCTTTAGGTGAGTGCATGAGACTTACCTCTCGCATGAGAGGGCCAATGTGTTAGCTTGTTGGGGAGAAGCTTCAGAGCCGAAGTAGAACTAACTAAAAGAACCCAACAATAGAATTAGAGGTTGTCCTTAAGTGGATAGCTCTCAAACCTTGCACTAGGGAACAAAGTGGATACAAGGATGTAGTGATTAAGGAAGTTTTAGATCAATGTTAATTCAATCAATATCTGGGTGGTGGAGCAAGCAACACATTGAAGATTAATACAAATGATTTGATGATGGTATTTGTTTTGTTAGTGGAGGATGGATATCATAAAATTTCTCTTGAAAGAGAGCATCCCATAGTAGGCATTGCAATGTTGTCTATGTGCACCCCCCACAGAAGTCTATTTCATTTTGTAGTGTTTCTAGTCTCTTTAGATGTCCATTATAATCAAGGCTTCTATTGCTTTTCATAATTGTTTTAATGGATGCCCTAGTGTTATGTATTTGCTTGGTTTTTTTTCTAAATGTGAATTATAATATATATACATGATGATATACTATAGTGTCATAAACACAACCATTAATCAAATTCCATGTATAGATGGCATTAAAATACAAACTAAAAATAAGTAAGAAACATATAAGAGAAAATATTAGCACAAACATGAGTTTATATATAAGCATAAACACAACAAAAGCACTAATTGAGTGATAGCACATTAATTGAATATAATATTACACAATTCATTTCAGATGAGCAATATGCATTTGATTTAGGTGTTAATTGTACATAAATCTTTATAACATTACTCAAAAAACCATAAAACCTAAGGTTTAGACTCTTGTGTTTAAACCATAAACCTTAAGACTCCGATTTATAAACTCTAAACCCTAGTGTCTAAACTCTAAACCCTTTATGAAACCCTAAAACCTAATCCTTACACACTACACTTTATCTCCTAAACCCTAAAACCTATGCCTAAACATAACCTTGTTTTGAAAACCTTACCTTAACTATAGTGCCTAAACTCTAAACCCTAATGCCTAAACTCTAGTGTGTAAGCTTTAAACACTAGTTAATAAACTGTGAACCCTAGTGCCTAAACACAACATAATCACCAGTTCTTACATCCTAAAACCTAAATTAAATTCCTAAATCCTTCCACCTAAACCATAAACCAAAAACCCTAAACCCTTATGGCTATCTATAGTCTATGTTGTGGGGATTTTTTTTCTTCAGTTCAATGTGATGCATTTTGACAGTATGAAAAGACCTTTGCAACACTAAATAAAGATATCTCTTTTTGATAATATATATTAGCTTATCAAAGAAATTACAACCAATATTACATTTGCTTAGGTGTTAATCTAATCCAAATTTAAGAGGAAGCATTCGTAACTAGATTTGATACCAAGAACCTTATGTTCCACAACATAGTAATTTGCAACTTCTAGAGTAGGCAACGAATTAGGATTGAACACGACATGCTAGCAAGATACCCAATTAAATGAGTGCATCCTAACTATATTTAAAAACATTGTCAATGTATTTTCTAAGGTAATTGGAGAGTGTTTTACTAGAAGACCAAGAATTATTTAACCACCACTATATATTCCAAGACAAACTTATTATCCAAATCACAACCAAGGAATGATGAATTGAGCACAAAATCATGATGAATTCCACAAGGGATTTTTGTCATGTGTTGGTATTTTTTCCGTCTTCAATGTGTGTACATGCAATTACAACATCTCTTCCTAATTGTCACAAATTAGAATGTCACGTGAAGAACACTAAAGAACATTTACCTAGATATAAACGTTGAAAAATATTAACCATATGATTTAGTGGTGTTGTAATTGAAGGTATATTTTAAAGGGATGTGCATTATGAGTTGCTAGTTTTTTTTTTATATTTACAATATGTAGTATTATAATAGATATAGTTGAAGTTGTGAGCATGATACATATGTAAAACCATGATTACATTCCAAGATATGATAAACACTTGGCATACATCTACTTTTTTCCCTTCAATTAGTATACCTTCCTCTTACATTTACCTTCCTCTTACATTTTCTCTACCACTACAAAGAATTTTTGACACATTTCTACACTTCTCTACCTCTAAAAGGTATTGTTGCCCTCAGTTTCAAGGGAAATTCAGAGATACTACCATGATCTAGGGGAGGACAACCCCCTTTGATGAAATGGAAGTTGAGATTGGCCATGAACTAGAATGGAGGGAAATATTGACATGTAAGATGAGTGCAAAGCCTCAATACAAAGTATCATTTACGCCACATTTGGTAGTTCAAGTCCATACAATAGCTCGTTAAAAGAAACAACAAAGCAAGTATAATAATGAGAGTGTACGCAAAGTGTACGCGCACCCTAAGACTTTAAGAGAGTGCATGCACCCTGAGACTTTAAGAGAGTGCATGCACCCTGAGACTTTAAGAGAGTGCATGCACCCTGAGACTTTAAGAGAGTGCATGCACCCTAAGACTGCATTGATAACGTCATAGTAGGTATGATGATATAGACATATTATCTAGATGGAGTGTCATAGCATATGATGCAATGGCAAGTGTGTTAATGGAAATAAAAGTCTCTATCTTAAAACATGCACCCTAAGACTCTAAGAGAGTGAATTGATAACGTCATAGTAGGTATGATGATATAGACGTATTATCTAGATGGAGTGTCATAGCATATGATGCAATGGCAAGTGTGTTAATGGAAACCCTAAGACTCTAAGAGAGTGCATGCACCCTAAGCACCCTAAGACCCTAAGACAAATAGTGATAACGTCATAGTAGATATGATGATATAGACGTATTATCTAGATGGAGTGTCATAGCATATGATGCAATGGCAAGTGTGTTAATGGAAATAAAAGTCTCTATCTTAAAACATAAAATGTTACAACATAAAAACTTACACTAATCAATAGATGAGTGTCATACTTTTCCTAGATGCAGGTAACGAAGTGGATTCAAGTATGTAATGATTAAGTTAGTTTTAGATTGATGCTAACTCAATCAATGTCTACATGGTGGGGCAAGCAAAGCACATTTAAAGATAAATACAAATGATCTAATTATGATATATGTTCATTCACTGGAGGAGGATGGATATCAAATAAGTGCTCTTGAAAGAGAGCATCCATACAAGGCATTGCAATGTCATTTATATACACCCCAAATACATAACAGTAAGGCATCAATTAAATAAATTACTAAAGACTAAAAGATTAGAAACACTACAAAGTCAAATAGGATCCTATGAAGGGTGTGTGTGTGTTTGTATATATATACACTTACGTAGCCATAAATATATGAAATACATTAGATATATTAGTATAATAACAACAAATACACATAACTTATATGTATTATTACACCATGAAATTATGCAGGTTTCTATGATAATTGTACCTGTAAAAGAAATTTCCAAATACATCATATTATCTCAAAGTGATAACATGACATCTCGAAATCTCTTTTTTAAAGATTACACAATTCATTTTCAACAATCAATATACAATATATAAATATTACCAAAATGTAGACTATTATAAAATTACAACAATCTATTCATAAGATATTAAAAACCCAATAATACACAACATATTGTAAATATAAAACCTAACTACATATAAAAATATGCCAAAACCTAACGAGGTGAGTTTAAAAAAGCCCCAGAACGCCATGGTAGTAAAAAACAAAAATAAATGTCATAAAATTTTTGAGCACCCAAAAACCATAGATAACATAAATTTTCCAAAACACACAAAGAGACAGGTTTCCGTTGAAACCTGCTAACAATTATAGGAACGAAAAAGTATGTTGAATACTTCAAAAAAATATTTAATATCTTTCAACGCAGATCTCCCATCATCATACCAAAATTTAATGTTCTTATACTACCCTCAAATTGAGCTATTACTGCATGCCTCTATCCCCACAATTTGCCATTGTTTAAGTACACACAGTGCCTTAATACAATAGCCTCAAGCCAAGATGAAAATGACAAAACTATGCAGCTATTGATGGTTTAGAGCCAGCTGAAAGGCGAGAGTGTGCTCTCTTCTTGGCCAAACTCTCACTTCTGCGCTCACGCTGCTCTTTCAACCTTGACGCAAGAAGCTTCTGATATTCAGCTGCCTCAGACTTGGCCTTAACAATGCGCTTCTTCTTCTCAGCAATTCTAGCATGCTTCCGTTGCAAAGTCAACGGAGTTACAAGCCTCTGAATTTTTGGAGCTTTGCTTCGTTTCTTACCTGAAAACCAAAATATTTATTACATAACAAAAAAGGACCCACTTCGCTCTGAAAAACAAAAGAAACCTCACTCTCCACTCTTTAGAAACAGAGAGAATATCCCAAACAAATCGGAGATAAAATTTGTGCTGAAATTGGGTAAGAATATTAACCTGTTTTAGAAGTAAAAGTTCGACGATATGTGTTAACATACTTTCTGACATCATCCTCCTTGGAAAGATTGAACAGTTTTCTGATCTTTGAAGCCCTCTTAGGTCCTCGCATCCTTGGCTTTTCAGTGTCAGTTAACCCAGGAAGATCATTTTCTCCTGCGAAAGATTCAGATAGGAAGGCTCCCAAAATCTTAATTAAGAATAATAACTTTGCAAAATCCACATGTTCACAACTGATAATGAAATAAGTACATACCCTTTTTCACAATGACCAAGTTTAGCACAGAGAGGTCAGGGCTGACAATGCATCCTCGAACAGATTTACGCCTGCGCTCCCCATCACGCCTGCCATGTCCACGGAAGCAGGGGGTGCCTGAAGGCAAAATACTTATTTGTTAGTACAAATCTTGACACAATAGAGTCTGTGGAAACAAAACTCTTATAACCAGAACTCCACCTCTATGCAACAAGAGACGGACACGGCCAGGGGTAAGAACACCCTGTTTCATTGGAAACCCCTGCTTATCACATCCTCCCATAATTTTGAAGACGTATCCCTTGAACTCCTGAAAATCAATAGTACCAGTCAGAGAAATAATAATAGTACTACAAATGAAGTACATGTTACCAAAAACAATAAGAAAATAAAAAGATGTACATACATCTCCCAGAGAATCACCGCTGACTTCCTGTGAAAGTCTCTTGTCAAAAAAGGCACGCCTGTTGAGAAATCAAGCAAAACAAACAAATCTAAACTCAAAAAAAGGATAATTATGGAAAAACTCAGCCATTTAGAGGTACACATTCTCTTGGTCACAAAACATGCCCTACATAAATGAATAAAGCTATTTAGCACCAGCTTAACCATGCTGAAATCAAAGCAATTATTGCCTCAAATCTGGGTGTGACTAGAAATGGAATTAAATTACAATCTGTGTATTTATTAGGCAATACTTCTCATACACTCCATCTAAAAACTATCAGATTGATTCTTAACAACATATATATAGATCATTGATACAGTGTGCAAGGTTACTGTGCTCATTGAACAAAAAAGTTAACATGAAAGCATTGTCATACAGATCATTGATCCAGGCAACATCTCAACTCGAGATATCGTGCAACCTGCAGCATGGCTAATAGAAGCAGCTTATGTTCCCTTGGAACCAAACAACATAGCCATGGATTTCATGGTTGGCACAAATGATCCACATGTTGCAGCTGAGAACCAACTGCCAGCACACATGTTCTACCTCAGAACCAACTTTCAACATCACCACCAGATATGAGCCAATTTGGCACCAAATGCCAATTAGAGCCATTGATGTGAACATGAAACCAAGTTTCTTACACAGAAAAATGAACCACTTCATCGTATTTGCTCCTTTATTTTATTCTATTCAAAAACTGTCGCAATAAATATTTACATATGATACTGAATTAAGAAAGATAGTTGTTTCAACGCCCCTTCTAGGTAATTTTTGCCATGAACAGAACTTGCAAATTAATAAAATCTCATATTTGCACTCTAGGTAATTTTGTGCAACCTGCAGCATGGCTAATAGAAAGCAGATTATGTTCCTTTGGCTCCACACAACAAAGCCATAAAATTCATTGCTGGCAAGGATGATCAGCATGGTCCAGCTCAGAACGAACTGCCAGCACACATGTTCCAGCTCAGAACCAACTGCTAGCATCACTACCAGATAAGAGCCAATTAGGCACCAAGTGCCAATTAGCACCATTGCTGTGCACAATGCACCAAGTTTCTTTATAACATAAAAAAATGAACCACTTCACCGTACCTGCTCCCTTATTTCTCTCTATTCAAAAACTGTTGCAATAAATGTCTATATGACTCTTAATTACGAAAGATAGTTGTTTCAACACCCTTTCTAGAATATTTTTGCAATGAAGAGAACTTGCAAATTAATACAATTTATATTTGCACTCTAGTTATACCATAAATTCCTTTCTAATCATAACACAGCATTCTGCAGTTCAGTGTATTGATAGATCCTGTAATCCACATCATGTATGTATGTACATATATGCATCTCAATTCACAAAAAAAAAAAAAAGCCACTATAATAAGGTAAATAGGCTTACAGCAAAATGTGAACCACTTCAAACTTATATATCGAGTTGAAATTTGATAAAGCCATGGAATATTTCAAGATTATCAAGGCATCTATGCATCTGTCATATTAACTGTCAGAGAATTTGCATTATTATATTTAATGATTGCAATCCCTTATCAGAGTTAATGATGGAAGTAATATTCTAATAGTAGAGCTCTAAGGTCATCACTAAGTCAATCAACAGAGGCTTGTCATAACTGGAGATTGGATGCAGCACGTGATCTCTCTGTAAGCTAACTTTGACGATATTAATTTTAGGCATCTCAAAAGGAACAGCAGCATGGTGGTTTCTCAACAGCCTCCCTAATCAAGGGTTGGATCAATATGTTAGATGTAGCATTAATCTTAGTACCACTGAAACTCTCCCTTCCAATTCCTACCATATCTTCATCACATAACAAAGATCTTAACGTGTGGATTTACTTCACCACCAAATTTGCTTGTAGAAACTGCCATTCGGTGGGATGAAAAAGAATAATCATGGTTACAAGTACTCTCATAATTGATAATTTGTTCTCTAGAAACTCTGTACACTTCAGTTCATCTGCAAGTTCATAATGATTTTTTCCGCCTTGATTTGGTCTTCCGAGGCTTTAATAGAGAAGTAGACACAGTTCAATGTCTGAAGAAGCTACAGTGAAGTATTAAGCATTGGGGTTTGGAGCTATGTCTCTTGAAGCCCTTTTTCAGCCTTGCACTTTCAGGAGGGCATTTTCAGTTTCTGTGATCTCTGCTGATTTTCCATTATGCAGTCTGTAAAATTGTAAATCCTTCTGCTCGATGATTTCAGAAGATATTTCAATCCAGGTTCTCCTTAAGCACCTATATTTTAAAGTTAAACTCGTCTGCATGCCAAAACCTGCTGCTGAGAAAGATCTAATGATTGAGGGGAATGAACCTGTGATTGGTAATGTCAGAGGGAGATGGCTTTCAACAAGGTGTAATAATAGCTCTGGACACAGAAGGTGGATGTTCTGAAAGTGACAGAATTGAGATATATCATATATTGACTAGTGAATGAAGAAAACAAAAATCAGACATCTTCCTCTCTGCACTCTGTTCTCAAATGGCAGGAAAAGAACGTATTTCAACCATAGTTACCACGTTCGGAAATCCGGATGCATTCGGGAGGCCAAAAAAATGCAGAAATGCGGAATTCTTGAAAAGGTTCGGAAAAATCCGGTAAAATCCGGTTTGGAAAAAATAAAAATAAAATATATATATATATGTATGTAAAATATTTTAATCTAGTAAGGAATGAACATTGAATATTAATTTTACACTCGCAGTCGTTACACTCGTAGTCGCTGGGAAATTACCGTCGGATTTGCACTTGCCGTCGGATTTTTGTCTCATTCAATGATCCACTATCCATTACTACTTAATTTTTAGGGTTCCCGCGGCTAAACGACCGTCCCTTTTTAGGGTTTCCACATTCAATGACTTGCGCTTTTTAGGGTTTTGTGTTTTTTTAATGTTAAAAATTTTTAATAATAAAAAATAGTCTGAAGACTCTGAACCCGCATGTATTAATCCGCGAGCCGAAAAAAATGTGCATTTTTCCGCATTTGGCCCAGAGGCAGCCGAACCTGGTAACTATGGTGAATATCCAGACCTCCAACAATTGTAATAGTGTAACGTCTAGTAATCCCCTTGGCAATATTATTTGTGGTACAACAAGCCATTCGGCATGAGGGGGGTTGCAGACGTCTCCCTACCCGTCTCTCGTATCCGAAACGCGTCCGGAACCAGAGACACGTTCGAGAGTAAGGAGACGCGTCTCCTTACAACACTACCTAAAATAAAAAAAGAAAAACAAAAAATAAAACAAAATAGATAAATCAAACCATAAAGCTAAACGAAAATAAAAAACAAATAATTATATAAAATTAATATATATATATATATAACAAAAACTTTTTAAAAAAATTAAAAATAAAACACAAAAAGTATATACATATAGAATTATATATATATATATATATATATATAACAAATAAATAAATAATAATAATAATAAAAGTAAAACTAAAAATAAAAAAAATAAATGAAAGTTAAAAAATGATTAGAAAAAAAACTAAAAAAATCAATCGAACCATATAAAAAAATAAAAAACAAAAGGCTTACCTCACACAGCCAGCTACGCACAATCCAGTCGAAAGAGAGAGCAAACCCCACCGGAGACAAGAGTGGGTACAACAAGGCCATTTCCCCCTTCTCACAGAGCCAAACATGGATGTGACCGCTCATACAGCTCCTTGCCGGCATCCCCATTATTGAGTGCGAATGGATAGATATATGGCGACTTCGGTTAGGGCTCGATGCATCCGGGGATGGACTCGACCGACTTGCAAAGCACAGTATAAATGACGATAGCCAAAAAAATACAGAGCTAGGGCATAATCCTTCGCTGATATTAAAAAAACGACGATAGCCAAAAAATACATTAAAAAATAGACCGAACCGAACGCATTAATCCGGAAGGTCAAAAAAATGCGAAAATTTCCGGATTTCGTCCAGATGCGGCTGAACCTGGTAACTATGATTTCAACTGAAAAGGGTCATCAATAGAAGAAAATATTTTAGTGGGTGCAGGTTCACACTTCATGGATAGGTTCCAAATTAGATCAGTATTATGTAAAAGACCATCTGACAGAATCCATATACATTGAATGACCCCGTTTCTACGAAGAATAAATCTGAACCTCAAAAGTAAGTTGCAGGTTTGCCAGTATGGCAATTTTATTTTTGCCGTGGGTTCAGTACAGCTGGATACAGCCACACAAAAAGCTTACAAAAATAAAAATTCTAACCAAATAAACAAAAATTAACCACATAAATATGAATTAGAGTAAACAAAATAATCATAAAACACGAATAAAATTTGATAATTAATAATTCAATGGAAAATTTCATGATAAATAAAAATCGATTAATAATCAATGGTCAAACTATATAGTGATAACCACATAATATGAATTAGAATAAACAAAATAAATTATAATCATAAAACACAAATAAAAATTGATAATTTATAATTCAATCAAAAATTTATATCAATGGTCAAACTGTATAGTGCACATGCAAACTTGGTATAAAATAGTTTAGGGTTTGTTTTAGGTTTTTTTAGACATAGGTTTTTTGTTTTCTAGAGCATTCAATGACAAAAAAATTAGCCAAAAGGCAGGGAAAAAAAAAGGTCAAAAAGCATTTTTGGTGTGTGGTCACACCTCACCCTACCCGGGCTCAGCCCAGGTACACCCAGGCCAACTCAGGGACAAATCAAACCAAGACTGGGGGACTGGTCCCCTAAAAGTATAGCACCCGGCTTCTTAACTTCAAGGCTCGTAGTCATTTTTAACCACCAAATAGCCCATGACATACTGATTTTTTGGTAGATATATACTATGTGCTGCATTACAACATACTACGTACACAGAGATACACATACACTACATATATACATACGGTGTACATATACACCACACGTACCACACATTGCACGCAACTCATACCATGCACTATGCATAAACATTCATATCACACACTACACATAGAATATGCATACGTAATATAAACAATGAACACAGCTCAGCACATAATATTACACACTTGGCATGTACCAAAATACTCTGTAACATTCACTAAGCTCATCCTTACCTACTTATCATGTAAGCTATGTGATAAATACATATAGGCAGAGAAGCACTTACACAACCAAACCCCAGATCAATGCAATTGCACACAAATATATATAAACATAAATATATTATTATATATATAATACAATGCAATTGCACGTAAATATATATAAACATAAATGTATTATTATATATATAATAAAAGACATCAATGCAATTGCACATAAATATATCGTCAGTGTATCCTTAGAACTTAAATATAAGTATCAAGCAATTTTATAAAATCTAAAATATTTTTCATAATTTCACTTATTAAAAAGTGAAGAGTTATAAATTACCAATGCTAAAGACTCAACCTGGCAATTAGTTTATATTGTTTGCTCTATAATCTCCCACACATAGTGGTTTGTACAATTGTAATTTTTACATCAACAAATTATGACAAACATTATCAAATTTCAAAGTTTCAAGCAATTTACCAGTTTGGGCCAAAATAAAGTATAACACTTTGCTAACTGCAAGCTAGTTCTTTTATCTTTAAATAAATGTTTTTCAAATATGCCATTTTTTCATCATATCCCACATAAGGCATGCACATATATCCCCTGATCTTCTATAAACCCTAGTTAACTTAAGGCACTTGTTTTGAAAGTGAGACTCCATAACAATAAGGGCTCTGGAACCTGGATGTCAGTGCGACATGTAACTTCATATTTAAAACACTTGAAATAAATATAGAGAGAAATACTGGAAAGGGTTTCAAAATTTAAATATCATGTCACTTGTCTAAAAGGGTTGTGGAGCTATATTGCAAGAAACGAGAAACAAAAAAAATGTGACAGCAGAAGATACATAATGGGAAACAGGATTAGTAGAGGATACACAGGAAAAACAGGAATTCTATATATACATATAATTTTCTTTTTTTTTTAAAACAATCATTAATTTAACCATGCTTAAGAAAATTCTATTTTAATTTTACTTTACAGGATTTTTATATTTTTAATATGAAATTTTCGAATCCAATGCATCGCTATACGAGGTGTCAAATGCCATTATCACGTGTGTAAATCACATGTGATGTTACATTTTCATTAGAAAAATCAAAACAAGTTATGTAGATTGTAAAGTTTTTATACAAACATAACACAGTTGTATTAATTATTAAGTATAATTACACAAAAATAATGCTTCGCAAGTAAACAGAACTGTATCACACAATACAGAAGAATTGCAACGATGTGCTTTACATTACACTTGACAAACCCCATTAAGAATAGCCAGTGGAAAAAGGCCCCCATTGAAGCATGATAAGACAGACAATGAAGGTTGTATTGGGGCCCCTGACTTCAGAAAAGACAAAGCCACAGTGATGTTTGCAGACTCTACACATTACTGTTTCAGGCAATTTTAAATACAAACATAACACAGTTGTATTAATTGTTAAGTATGATTACATAAAAATAACACTTCAGAAGTAAACATAAAAATAACACTTCAGAAGTAAACAGAACTGTATCACACAATACAGAAGAATGGCAATGATGTGCTTTACATTACACTTGACAAACCCCATTAAGAATAGCCAGTGGAGAAAGGCACACATTAAAGCATGATAAGACAGACAAGGAAGGCTTTATTGGAGCACCTGACTTCAGAAAAGTCTGTGCCACAGCTGATGTTTGCAGACTTTACACATTGCTGTTCTAGGCAATTTTAATGTACAGTGGCTTCCTGATGTTGTAGTTCTTGCAACAGGTTTGTGGAGTAACAGTAAAGGAATGAATTAGAGGAGAGTGAAGAAGATTCAAATATCCACACCGCAGTAAGGCAACCCATAATCAGGACGATGTGTTACTAAGACAACACAAAATCCAGCTAATGTGTCACTAGTTTTTGGAATATCGAAAATGGGGTATGTTTAGAATGTGTAAACATGGTAGTAAGGAGGCCGACACTCTTAGTCATAAACCCTAAGAAGAAAAAATTGTAAAAATATGGCAGGTTAACAGTTCTCTTTGAAGTGTCCTACTAGTTCAAAACTCGCGTCGATGGCATTTAATAAGCAAACACGATAGAAAAAAATTCTCTCCAAATATTTTCCTTTTCGATCTGAGTTTGCATTTGCTGGTTAGAAACGTCCATCTGCATTTCTTGGTCTAAGAAGTCTTGTCAATGATTTTCCCATTAAACAATTATTGTTCCTGAAGCTTACGGAACCCCACCCTCCATTTAGAGCCTGCTATTGGACATGGGAATCGACCTTGTAACCGGAGATTACGCTATTAATTTCTTAACACAAAACACGCCTTACTAAATCTGCATTATAGAAAAACTAGAAGTATTAAATCCAGTGCAATATTTACACAAACCCAGATCACTAAAGCCCTTCAATTTTAATGCGTTCCGATCCGAACCCTAACAAGGCCTTATAAATCCATTTTTTTAATGGAGTCTGAATAAGAAACAAGAGAAGATGAAATCAAAGAAAAATAGTAAAGTGGGTAACTCACAGCTTTTGATCGTCATCGATCTCCAGCTTCTTCTGGCATCCCGTGGTAGGATTTGCGATGTTAAACTGCGTTGATAGTTCAGAAAAGATAAATCAATAAAAAATCAGACAATAAGATAAATCTAAATATCTAAACTTGAAAAGAAAAAGAACGAGAAACAAATTTAAAAAAGAAAGTGTGACTGCCAACCTTCATATTCGCTCAGATGAGTCGCCCAAACGTCCCCCTCCTGTGCAATATAAGCCCTCCCCTGCCAACTAAACGATGAAGATGCAATTTTTGGAACTATAAAAGCATGGCGCTTAGGGTTTGTGGATGGAATTAGGGTTTGGGCGACTTTAGGGTGAACTCTTTAAACCCTTCCAAAACTAAATTTAGTCCCTTAAAAAAGTTCAATTAGTTAATTCGTTTTAAGCAAAACCAAGATTAACTAGCGAAATTTGATCGATCTTTCTTTTTTGTCCAAGAGAAGAATTTAACTCGAATTTAACTCCAATTCGTATCAGTTCGAATAATCGCTCTCCTTGAGTGTAGTGTTAAAAAAAAAAATCTTTTTTTTTGAGATTTTTTATTTTTATTTATATATATATATATATATATATTTTTTGAGTATTTTTATTTCGACAGATGGTATAATAATTGTGACGTGTTATCATCAATATTAATTGATCTACAATGTCTTTAATTTTTAATGAAGATTTTTTTTCTTTATCTCTTAGATAATAAACAATCTGATTCTTGTGCTCGCTTAGAGTTGACGAGTGAAGGTATCCATTTTACAATTTTTTCTAGGACTAGGTGTCATCCCTTTTATTTGAGATTTTGTATCTTGGTGGATAATATAACACTTGTGACATGCCATCATCTTCGCTTATCAAACTGCAACCTCTTTGATTCTCTTTGCTCTTTTTGAAAGTATTAGAGTGGAGAGAAATCCTAAGGATATTCTAATTGTTCGGAAATAAATTATAATCAATTATATGTATTACATTACATGATAATTGTTATCAATCTAAATTGCACCCCTAAGAAGGTTGTTCAAGCCTTCTTACTTAGATGATATAATGGAGACACCTCTAAGTTGTGGGTGCCCTGATCAATAAGGTGAATCTCTAAACATGGGCTAGCTCCCTTGATGTTTCACCCAAACTACTACTAAACTTATTCAATTGACAAGGTGTAAACACCTTAATTTGGTCAAGCAACCACAAGTACTATGTCTTTTTTTGTTCTTTCACATGAAGGTCTTAGTGATGAATATAGTCCCTGTTCACATGGTCATTTTGAGCCGTTTGATCTTTATTGTCTTATTTTTCCTATTTGTGGCACCCCCAAGTGGTCCTAAATCACCTTCTCTTAGTCACAAGGGCCCCTAACCTATCTTGCTTGGTTTTAGCTTTGTTTTAAGCTTTAGGACAGTAGCGTCATTATTAGGACAATAGCGTCATATGACATTAGTGTCCAATTATGGATCTAGTGTCCAACGGGCATTTTCTCTCATATTTGAGTCCTAACCCTTTCTTGAGCCTTCTCTTATGTTTTTTATCCCTCTTTTACAACTTGTCGGCTAGCGAACAAGTTCCTTCTATGTAAAGAGCCTCACAAGGCATTTTACATCTAGCACTTACTATTTTGGCACATAATTACATAAAATCAATCTATAGTATAACTCAATACTCTGCATACTACTCAGCCATCACATCTAGACATTGCATGTTTGATCAAAGAAGGGCCTAAGTAAGAGTCATTTTAAAATATCATGTGGATTGATTATGCATGTTCCCTAAGGGAGAACTACATACAATTTGATACCCTTAACATTAGGTTAATGTAGGTAGCAACCAGGGCAACAGGGGTTCTGCTTTGTGCAATCGTAACATCCCACAATCCAAAATTTTCCTTCCTTTTTGCATTTGATCTGGTTGTCATTTCATGTGTGCAAATACTCATTATAGTTTTGGAAGAGATTCAGTAAAAATAGTGACACATGTGAGCCCCGAATGACACGTAACCATTTACAGGACCTCCAAAACCTCCCGTAACTTCCTATAAAGTTTCAGACAATTCCTATAGGAGGGACACTAATGCCATAATTGGAAACTAGTGTCATATGGTACTACTATCTAAGACTAGATTTCAACAACAGTAAAAAAATGGAAGGTATCTGCCTATTTTCATTCCTTGATCTGTAGAAAAGTCTATTTATTTATATATAAGTACTCTTTCTCTTCTCACTTGTTATTTTGGGAAAGTTCAATTAAATCAATCATTTCTAGATTTCATTTTAGATTAAGATCATACTCAACCCTTTAACAACATAAGATTTACACTAGTTAAGTTCTAAAAGGTTGAAACATTTGGTGAACCTGACTTACTTCGAATATTGCTTAAAACCCTAGTTTTGCCTAGGGTTTACCTTCTCCCAATTTTTGTGCACTAATTAGAGTTACAAACTTTTGCTTTTTTTATTTTTTGACATAACCTAACTCATTTAATCAATCTTATATTAGGGTTTTATTTATTTAATATAATTTGATTTTTTTGTAAAATGACCCTCGTTCAAAACCCTATATCCACATACTAGGTCCCTATACATCCAAACACTAATAATTAGGGTTCCACTTACAATCCTAGTTTGTATTACACACTTGGTTCAAAAGAATTCAATTCAACATATACTCATTTTAGATTACATGTTACTCTCGTGTGTTTGCTATTCATTATTTACGTATCTTCTTTGGCAAGTTTAAAATGGCATCTAAGGAGTCTTTTACCCCTCATGCGATTGATGAATTTTTTAATTTCTCTCGTAATTATAACAATGAGTGGACAAATTTTCAAGATTGCACATCAGAGCATAATAAAGACTTCATTTATAATGATGATGATGACTATTGTCATAATGATGGATATGAGGATTATTATGAGCATGTAAATGAGGATATATTAGATACATCATCTTCTCGTTCCTCTCACTCTTCTCTTACACCTCAAAATTAAACTAACAATATAATGCCAAAAGAGCCTCTTGTTGGCAGTGTTTTATATCAATGTGATCTTAAATTTTCAACTACTTTTGCTACCTAATTATTTTAATTAAATCAATATAAGTGTAATACACGAAAGCTACTTTTGCATGATTCAAGTAAAGTAGATAAAAACAATGCATCTTCTTTACCCTTCTCAATTAAATTTGAAAAAGCATGTACCAATGATATTACAACTTTTTTTTTTTTTTAATTGTACATATTACAACTTTTACCAATGCACAAACTAAGGTAGACAAAATTATTGTATCGCCTTCTTTTACATTCCAAGCTCAATGCAATTGTGTTTTACAATAAATTAATAATGCAAATGTCTCTAACATGTCATAATAGGAAAAAATAAAACATGATTGCTACTTCTTCTACCCTTTATTCCAAAATTGAAAGCGATAATCATTCTTGCTTTCCACACATAGTTAGCGAACAAATGCATTGCATTACACCTACACGTGATGACATATTACATAATAATAAAAAGTTAAAATCTTCTCCTACTCTCTCTCTTAATGAGCATGTGGATGATACTTCTTCTACTCTTACTTCTACAAGTGAATTAAACTCTGACTTTGATGAACCTTGGGATAATGATGATTATTGTGATTATGATAACGAGGACATAAAATCTACACCTTCTAGTTTTCCTCCTACTTCACCTATTTTTCTTGTTCAAAAAACACCAAGTCACATGTAAAAACACACACACAGTTACTCTTACGTTCATAATTTACATTTACTTGAAAATAAAGTACATTTTATTCAATTATCATGTGATACTTCTTTACAACTTAATAATATAAGAAATAATAGTGAATCTCCTTCGACCCACCTTACTATAGTAGACCATGTTTCTCAAACTAACCAGAATGAGGGTGATAACTCATTTTACTCTAACTAGGTCCCAGTTATCACACCTTCAAAGGTTACAGAGAGAAAACCAACCCTCCCCTAAAAAAGACTCTCAATACAATATAGTAATGGCTAAGATAAATAACAAAATTCAAAAGTTAAATGAACCCCTTGATAATGATATTATACCTTCACAAGAGGTAATCTCCTTGATGCATGTTGTGGGCACTTTACAACAACAAGTAAATCATCTCACATTGGAAAGTAAAGCATACCACTCATGGGTGGATTCTAATGCCATCCATAATAATCCCATTCCGCATAGGAATTTCAATGCAACAATACCATCAAAACTATAGATACCAAATTTACCAAAGTTCAATGGACATGGAGATCTATACTTGCATATCAAAGTTTACAAGAAATTTATGGCACATCTTACTAGTAATTTGACTCTTTTACAATTGTTTCCCAGGACTCTAGAGGGTCAGGCAATAGAGTGGTTTCATCATTCACTCCCTAGTGGTTCACTACACACCTATGATGAGTTAGAAGAGGTATTTCTCATGTGTTACATTCATAATAAGGGACCTTGGGTTACATATGAGAGGTTGCCTTCATGACACCAGGGACAAACAAAAATAGTAAATGAATACATTCTAATATTCAAAACACGTATGTATTAGTTGATTTACTAGCCAACATATTTAGAGGTCCAATACCTGTTTACTAGAGGTCTCATTCTCCCCATTCGAGAGAAGTTTCTATACGAGACATCATATTCATTCAGACATCCATGTTACATAGCTCTGAGATTAGAAAAATAATTGGAACAAATAGTTGCACATTTAGAGATAGATTTGGATGTAGGTCTCTTAGAGTCTCAATCATCTAACATGGTACAAGAGCCTACTCCACTTCCAATTAAGCAAGTAATGGAACATAAATAACCAATAAAGATACTCAACAAGGGCAAAGAGCAACTTCACAAAGCACCTCCTACAATGAACATAACACATGATACACATAAAGGGGTTATATAGTTTTCAGATAGGGATAGGCCTCATGACATCTTGCTTACATTATCAAATAGGGAGATGATCACATTTCCTCTTACTAATCATCATCTGGTACACCATTTGCATAGGGTACCAATTAAGCCATATTGTAATTTTCACAAGATAAATAGGCATTCAGATGATCATTGTTATGCACTCCAACCTCGCATTGACTAGTATGTCAATTGATGCATTATAGCATTTACACAGGGAGCACTGAAATCTCAGTCTCCATACTCTCCTAGATCACACTCCTCTACAATAGAGTTATCCTAGGATGTTCATTTTAAGAATCCATTAGTTACTCATCATATAAGCCATGTGGTTTCTAAAACACCTAGTTATGAATGATCTCATGTACCACAACTTCAGTAGAGATGGCAACCAATTCATAGAGATCGAAAGAAGAACTTCAGTTCGTACACCAATCAAGATATACATAAATAATTATAGATATCAGAGTAAAGCATTAGTTCAAACACAAATCAATATATATGGAAACAATTATAGAGATTAGAGCACAACATCAATTCAAACACCAATCAAGATATATGGAGATAATTACAGAAATCAAAGCACAACATCAGTTCAAACACTAATCAAGATATATAGAGATAACTACAAAGCTAAGGGAACAACATTAAATCAAACACCAATAAAGATATTTAGAAATAATTACAAGGATCAAAATATAGTTTCAGCATGAACACGATCAAGATATTTTCCAGAGATCACAAAGTTTAGACTATAGTTTCAACACACCAACCAATCAAGCTCTTTGCTATAGAGTTTACACATCTATCCACTGGTAGTATATCACACATAAATTTAGTTTCAGAGTCTCCTTCCACACCAACATAGCATGATCAATATGGTCATTGGTTCTCTATGGCACCCAGGTTCAAATAAGACATACTACAATCACATGATCTACACACAAAAATCTCATAGAATATTGATAAAACATATACCAGTAAATAACAAATCCTAATCCACTACACATATACCTAAAACATCCATAAATAGATAAAAAATCATTAACTCAGCTTTGACAAATACCATATACCAATATCATCATTTAAAACAATCAAAATAAATAAACACGTTTCAACATACACAATATAACCAGATCTAGATACCAATATACAAAATGCAAATATAAACAATGAACATCCATATATATAACTCAAAATATAGTTTCAATACAAGCATTATCCATCACAATAATGTGGACATGGCCATTAAGACTAGCTCCCTCACTCTCACTCTTAGACATATCCATGCTAGAACTGGAGGCTTCACTCTCCCTCCATGACTTATATCGATGTCCGCATCTATTCTCTCTCTCATGATACATACCCAACTCAACCATACACTATGCATGCTCTCACTGAAGATGTATGTAGTCATCCACTATTTGACTACTGACCCCACCTAAAGCATTAGGTGCATGTATGGTTTGCCTATGCAACTATGTGTGCCTCATCTCTATCAGTAGTCACTCGTTTGTACATTGTAGTAGTTATCACCACTTGGTCAAACAAATGGGCATGAACACCAGCAACATCAGTGGCCCTCTCTACCAATCCATCATTCATGACATCATTAAGAACATGCCATGTCAATACACGAAGCGATGACTCAATGGTAGTCTCCCAGTACTCATCATCACCTAAACCTGCATGTACCCATGAAATACATCAGATTCCTAATAAAATAAAAGAGTAACTAATTACATAGAATATATAAACACATTATACCAACTTATTGATGATAAACCTAAGGGGCTCTACCTCTAGTACATCCTCTATGATAATCCCACTGCTTGGAAATATATGTGCCCATCTATGATCTCTCCATCAGGATGTATAGGCATCAATGACTCCTACATCATCTAAATATTATATATCAATATTAGGATATTACTCTATTAAAATAATGGGAGCTAACTCAGCAACAAATGGCCTTGATCTACTACTTAGCCTTGTAGGAGCCCAAGAACTCTTCAACCATACCACTGGTATCGGGAGCACAACCTGAATTACACTAAACTATCACGTAACCCACTCATACTAAAATCACTCATATACATTGACCCAACAATCATACAACCAACAACTCACTCAAATCTATCTAAGTTACGTAGTATCCTTAGGCCATCCCTCATAACCCCTATAGGGCCTCCAGATAATATCCCTAGTTGTTAAACTATCTAACACATGTCGATACTACCTCGTACGCCTCCTAGCCATGAAACCCACCCCTATCCACCTATTTACAAATAAATATAGGTGGGACCAACCATCTCATTTAGGCAACACTGACCTGCTCTTTGCTATGTGCTTATATGCCCAATAATGTAGCAGTGTAGATGATCCAATCCCTCCACCACACATGTCATGTGTGAAATAGTATAACTCCTTGTACAAGTGGGCTAACATCATCCAATCCCATCAATACATGGTACCATGCTCCTTTATATCCTACATTATCTCATGTATCCTATAGGATATCAATACCCTACTCCTATCTATAGCCACAAATTAAGGTAACAAAATGACTAAAAACTTCTGTAGTTATGCAACCTCGATAATAAAAATCAGTGTCAATAGTATATCATTGTGGCTCCTTATGTGATGATCCCCTGCAACCATATCATAGAAATACCCAAAATCTCATTGTATAGTCCAAACACCTATATCTTCCTATAGTATGGCTCTCTGCCTAGAAATAGGTAGTCGTAAAATCCTATACACATCCTCTAGAGTAACGGTCATCTCCCCAGTCGATAACCATAAAGCGTAGGTATATTCATCCCATCTCTCACACAATGTAGTCATCATGTGTTTATCCTAGGGCATAGGCTCTAATAATGCCACATATCTCAAACCCACTCTCTCAAGCATGACCATATCAACATCTGATAAGGGTAGACCCCATAGGGTCTACATCATCTATTCAGTCTAAAACTCTCTCATATATGCATCAACTTGCAAAAAGTATAATTAAATCAAGCATCAATAATCTAAAATAAAAACCAATAGATAAATAACAAACATCAAGCTATATAGGCATCGGTGACTCTTACATCATCTACATCTTGTATGTCAATCTTGAGATCCCATTTTGTTAAAGGAATGGGAGCTAACTCAACAACAGATGGCCTCGGTCTACTACTTGGACTCATAGGAGCCTGAAAACTCCTCAACCATACCACTGGTGTTGGGAGCACATTTTGAATTACACTAAATTATCACATAACCCACTCATACTAAAACTACTCATTAGTCATGCAACCAGTAACTCACTCGAATATGTCTAAGTTGTGTACCATCCTCAAGCCATCCTTTGTAACTCCTATAGGGCCTCCAGATAATATCCCTAGATGTTAAACTATACAACACATGTTAATACTACTTCATGTTCCTCTTGGGCATGTGACCCACCCTATCCACCTCTCTATAAATAACTACAAGTGGGACCAACCATCTCATACAAGAAACATCGACCTGCTCCTTGATATGTGCTCATATGCCCAATAATATAGTAGTGTAGATGATCCAATCCCTCCACCACACATCTCCTATGTGAAATAGTAGAAGTCCATGTATAGGTGGATTAACATCATCTAACCCCATAAATACATGATACGATACTCCTTTATATCCTACACTATCTTGTGCTTCATATAAGAGATCGATACCCCTCTCCCGTCTACAACCACAAATTAAGCTAAGAAAATGACTAAGAACTTCCTTAGTTATGGAACCTTTACAATAACAATCAATGTCAATAGTATATCATTACGTCTCCTTGTGTAATGATTCCCTGCAACCATATCATATAAATACACAAAATCCTATTGTATAGTTTGAACACTTGTATCTTCCTATAACATGGCTCTCTACCTAGAAATAGGTAGTCATAAAATCATATACACATCCTCTAGAGTAACTATCATCTCCCTAGTCGGTAACCAAAAAGTGCAAGTATATGCATCCCATCTCTCGCACAATGTAGTCATCATGTGTTTATCCCAGGGCATAGGCTCTAGGAATGCCACATATCTCAAACCCGCTCTCTCAAACACGACCATCTCAACATCTAACAAGGGTAGACCCCATAGGGTCTCCATCATCCATTTAGTCTAAAACTCTCTCATATAAGCATCAATATTAGATAAAAATAGAGAGTGAGAAAGAACCAGATTGTATTCACAACATACATTCCATATCTGAACAATACAAGAGCACTTATTAAATAAGCAAAGAAATGAGCCACCTGAGAAACATGTGAAAAAGGTGGGTAAAACAACTAATGTTGACTATCATGAAAATAGTTAAGCCTGTTACATAAACTAACCTCTTAACCCAAGGGGTTAAGTTAATTAACCATAAACTTATTACCTTAGTCAATAACCCAAGGTAAATACATAATTACACTAACACCCTCCTTTAATGACAAAACTAGAAACAAGACCAAGTTTATCTATGAATTCTATACCAAGTGGTTTGGTCATTATATCAGTTGGCTGCTCTGTAGTGGGGCAGTAGAAGAGACTGATGTCTTCATTTGTAACCAACTGTAAGATGGAATGATGGTGAACCTCAATGTGTTTGGTTTTGGTATGGAATACTGGATTCTTCACCATATTTAGAACACTTTGGTTATCACAAAAAATTAGAGTAGGCTTTGATGACTCAAATTAAAGATCCTCCAAGATTTTCTTTACCGACATAGTTTCATGACCTGCACTAACCACAACTCTATAAACTGTTTCTATTGAATATAATGCCACTGTAGTTTGCTTTGCCATGAGAAAACTCCTGAACCAAGAGTGAAAACACATAACTTGTTGTAGATTTTCTTGAATCCACTGATCCTACTCGATTAGAGTCATAATATTCTAAAAGCTCAAAATTTATAGACTTCTCATATAGTATGCCAAAGTCAAGAGTACCTTTGACATATCTTAATACCCATTTTGTAGCTAACTAATGTACTTCATATGGTTTAGACATGAAGTGAGATAGTAAACTCACTACAAAACAAATATCCAGTCTAGTGGTAGTGAGGTAAATGAGATTACCCACTAGCTGCCGAACACTATTTCATTGACTAGAGGTGAAATAGTGTTAGTTGAAATTTTAGCTCCAACTTCCATAGGTATGTGATTTGGATTACAATCCATCATCCTAAACCTTTCCAGTAATGATTTGGCATACTTATTCTGTGACATGAATACAACATAATCACCTTGCCAAAACTCAACACCTAAATAGTATTTTAGTAGTCTTAGTTCTGTCATGTCAAAAGCACAACAAATGTCAGCCTTCATCTATTGAATGAGACTATCACTACTTCTAGTGATGGCTAAATCATCAACATATACAATGAGAATCAAGATATCATCACCAGACGCCCTTACATAGAGAGTTGGTTCAGAGTTACACCTTTTGAAACCAAACTCCCTAAGGTATGTATTTATCTTCATATACCAGGCTCGAGGAGACTGCTTAAGCCCATACAAGGACTTGATCAACCTACAAAAAATATGTTCCTTACAAGGAACCTAAAAACCCTATGATTGAACCATGTAGACTTCCTCCTCCAAATCTCCATTTAAGAAAACACTCTTGACATCCATTTGGTGCACCTGCCATCCAAACTAAGCAACAATAGTAACAATCAAATGAAAAGTTATCATCTTTGTAGTAAGAGCAAAACTCTCCTCATAATCAACCCCTTCCTTTTGTGCATAACCTTTTGCAATAAGTCTAGCTTTATGTTTGTCCAAGGAACCATTTGCTTTGCATTTTACCTTGTAAATCCATTTACAACCAATGGATTTCTTTCCTGGTGGTAGCTCCATGAGCCCCCAAATCTTCTTTTTCATCAAGGAATCATATTCCAATTGCATGTTTGATTCCCAGTCATGCTTCCCTTTGGCCTCTAAAAAAGAATTAGGCTCAAATACATGTGAAACAATAGTTGTTAGAGCAAAATTGTCATGCTCACCTCTATTACCAAACTGCTTTTATGATCTCAATCTTCTTCCTTCCACACCCTATGGCAAGTCTCCCTCCTTTAGTGTTTCCATAGTGGTAGAATACCATTTTGGCTTCTTTGGTTGTTCTATTAGAACCTCACAGTGACCTGCATCAATTCCCTCCTTGGAATGTGATTCCACTAATGAACTGGAATCCTGCTCAACTTTCACACCACAACTTATAATAGAATCATTAGAAGAAAATAATGACTCAATATTTGAATATGTACCAGTTGTTGTGAAGTATGGCATCTACTCATTTACTATGACATCTCTATTTACCACAACTTTGTTAGTAGAAACATCAAGTAATTTTTAGGTCTTTAACTACTCATTGTACCCAACAAACATGTATGTTTTGCTTTTTGCATCCAAGTTACTTCTCTTTTGACCAAGAATAACTGTAAAAGCTACACAACTAAAAATTCAAAAAGCACTTACATCTAGAGTTCGACCTAACTAAGCCTCCTTTGGAGTCATATTCTTCAATGCTTTTGTAATACTTGTGTTGAGGATGTACACCATCGTATTCATTGTTTCTGCCTAATATTTATACGAGATATTTTTGCTTTGGGCCATACAATGAGCCATGTCCATCACCATCCTATTTTGTTTTTCCACAACTTCATTTTGCTATGGAGTGTAAGGGGTAATATACTATCTATGTATGCCTTCAGTGGCACAAAACTCCTTGAACTGTTTTGAGATGAACTCACCCTCATTATCCATTCTAATAAATTTCACTGACCTTTTCTCCTATTTTTTAACCAGAGCTTTCCAAGTAAGGAAGTTAGAAAAACAATCAAATTTTTTCACTAGAAAGTATACCCAATTTTTCCTAGGGAACCCATCGACTAGCAACAGAAAATAACGAGCTCCAGAAGGGGTAGGTATCTGCATTGGACCATACAAATTTGGATGTACTAGATCCGATACTTCCTTAGCTCTTGAAGCTTTACCAACATCAAATGAATGTCTAACTTACTTCCCCAACTGACATCCAGTACATACATGATGACTATCTTGAATAAAAGGAATCCCCTTAACCATCTTAGTCTTACTCAATGTAGTCGAATACTAGAAATTCAAATGCCCATATCTTTCATGCCATAGTGAACTTGTGTTATCAACTATTATAAGTGCACTTTCCTTTGCCCTATGTGGATCTACAAGCTTATATAAGCCTTTCTTACCAATCCCAACAGTAATAATCTTGTTATCTTCGTTAGTGATTAAACATTGTTGTCCTTGAAAATTTACAACAAAATTAGATTTTGAAGTGATCTCACTTATTGAAAGTAAATTTTTGTTCATATTAGGCACATACCTAACATTCTTAAATGTATACTAAACTACACTATTAAAACTAATTTGAACATTACCATGTCCTTTCACAAAATGAGTCCTACCATCTCCCAAATATATAAATTCATTATAACTATCATTTTCAACAAAATCCACATACCAGTCCTTATTGCATGTATACTGGTGCGATGCCCTTGAATCAAAGTACCAAGCTCGATCCACTATAGAATTACCACTAGAAGCCATGAAAGCAAAATTAAGAGATGATTCCTCACCTTCACCTTCAGCTACATTCGCATGATGAGCTTTCTTTCTAGGGTTAGCCATATCCTGTTGTCTTTTCCTGCAATCTTTCTTAGGTTGACTAGATTGCTTATAGTAAAAAAAATTCCACTTAGATCTCTTATTAGAACCATTTACTTGTGAAGTTTCTATCAAAGAACTAGTAGTTTTACCAAACTGCTTACCCTTTCTATTGATGAAGAATGCACTCTCTATAGAAGTAAATGTAGACAACATTGTTTTCTCCTGTCATCTCTCCTTCTACAATAGCAATGTGGACAAATTTTCAAATTCCAATGTTTATGTCTCAACAATCATGTGCAAGGACTCCATAAATGACTCAAATGAAGGTGGAAGATTTTACATAACTAGAGCAATCAAATATGGCTCTTCAATATGCTTTTGTACAGCCTTCGACTAATCACTAATGTCCTTAATCTGCAACAAAAACTTAAAAATTGAGCCACTTTATTTCATCTTAGTAGAAAATAACAAATTCTTCAAATACAATACCCTACTAGCTTTAGAACCCTGGTATTTAGAAGTAAGACTAGTCCACAAAACTAATGCAATGGTCACATTTTTGACCTTTGAGATTAGATTATTTGCGCCTAAAGTTTCATAAGGAGGCCAATTTTCTGATTAGCTTAATATTTTCATGAAAAGTTTAACATAAATTTTTATTATTTCAATTATTTTTAATTTTTTAATTTAAATAAATCAAAACTTTAGCCAAGAAGGGTTATTGGGAACATACCGCTAATTAATAATCACAGAAGCATCTGGAAGTTAAATTTTTTATTATTTTCTAGGTTTTTAATCTAAATATGGATAGAGAAATAATTTTTTAAAACAAAGTTGTAGGTTTCCTGATTTATTTATTTCAATGGTATAAAATTTGAGATATTGTAAATGGTATTGAGTTTGTTGTTAAAAACTGGCAGAGTTGTTCAATGTCAATACAAAATCAGTGAGTAGAAGGAATTTTTATAAAAGTCATTATAGTTTTTTAATTTTAATTGTTCTCATGAAAAACTAGGTCAAATGGCTAGTATTCAACACCTGTTACTACTAGATTCTCAAAAATTGACTGGCAAGAACTTTAATCTATGGAGTCACAAGGTTTTGACGATATGTGAATATCAGAACCTTGATCAAATAGTGCTCGGTAAAGAGTAAAGGTCTACCACTAGTTATGATAACTATGATAAATGTCATCGTGAGGCTCTTATGTTGTTAAAACTATTAGTAGTAGATAATCTAATCTCAGAGGTCAGAAATGTGACCATATTAGATAAAACACAGACAGTGAGAAAGAACCAAATTGTATTTACAACATACATTCCGTATCCAAACAATACAAGAAGGCCTATTAAATAGGCAAAGAAATAAACCACCTGAGAAACACATGAAAAGGGTGGGTAAAACAATTAATGTCAACTAGCATGAACATAACTAAGCATGTTAAACAAACTAACCTCTTAACCCAAGTGGTTAAGTCACTAACCATAGACTTATTACCTTAGTCAATAACCCAAGGTAAATACATAATTATGCTAACAAACAACCTATAAAAAGTACAACCAAATCAAGCATCAATAATCTAAAATAAAAACCAATAGATAAACATAGACATCAACAACTAGTCAACAATGATTAGCATTGCAACTCAGGCCTACTAGACACTAGCATTGTATGTAGGATAGTAGTGCTACATCCTGGACACTAGCACCAGGTCCTGGATACTAGCATTAGGTCCTAGACACTAACACCCAAATAAGGACAATAATGCCATTTTTCCAAAACAACCCTTAAAATAGTAGATTTTCAATAAAAATAGTAAAAAATGCATTATAAATGATAACAATAGGAAACAATATGGGTTCCTTACCAAGGTAACCTCCTCCCCAGCTTGGATTTGTGCCTCCACCTCCTCATATTGGGTTAAATTGACTCTTCATATCCTCGACATATTTATAGCTCAAACAAATAATTGCTCTCAATTCAAATTCTTCAAATGAATTTAAAAACCAATCAAATAACCTATTTAAGTTACATTTATCAAATGCCACCTTATTAAGGTTGACCTTGCTTGCTAATTTCATCTACTAATAATAATTTCTTACCAACATGATATCTTAAGAATCGTAACTCCAATTTGTGACCCATCTCTTGCATGTGGGACTAAACATCAATGTGCCTCGCCCTATATTGGTTGAACCAATATCCTAACCACTTTTAACTGTATAAAATGACAAAAATGATATCATCATGATTAACTCAATATAGATGAAACATTTATCCAATTACCAATTTTAAAAATCAAGTCCATCACAATAAATAATCTATTCAAACTTAAAACAACATCACACTTGCTAACTTAACACCAGTACAACCAATCATTACCACTTTTAGTTAGAAACCCTCACCAGAGTCTCGACTCTCTCACCAAAAGGGGGGGTAAATACATATAGATTGCTTCAGACATACAAAGGTTCATACACATAGGTTTACATAGATATTTAGACACACAAGTCTACACAGATATTAAAATTCACAAGTTCACTTAAACATATAGTCTACTTAGAAATTTAGACACACAAGTATACCCAAATATTCAACTATTTAGATTCATAAGTTCACATAGATATATAGTCTACTTAGATTTAGATATTTAGACACATAAGTCTACACATATATTTAGATATTCAAACACAAGTCTACACAGATATATAGATAGTCAGATACAACTATTCAGATATACAATTTGCCTAGATACCACTGTGTAGATATACAATTTTGACTCACATATATTAGTTTACTCAGATATATAGATATTTAGATACAAAACTACATTACTCAAATACTACGATTAGGGGGCATGATGCAGAGCACAATCCTTGATATCCATTTTTAGATTATTAAGTTACACTCAATATCATCACTATGATGTCACCAAGTTTTTACCAATTAGGTCACATAATCATCTGTAACAGTTGATCCATATAATTTCACCAGACCCAATTTACATACCTAGATTTAGTTCAAACACCAGAGTAGGGGCAAGCGAGCCTTATTTCTCCACACATTCAGTTTACATACTCAAATTTAGTATAGATATCAAGGTGGGGGAAAAATAGGGTTTTTATCACTCATGATTCGGTGCCCCAATCAAATTTAGCATAGAGGACATCCACACCATGGTGTTCCTCTTCACATATTTCACTCCAGCTCCTGTCCACTTCGATGGCTAAGAAGTAGGCCAGGTCCAAATCACATTCACATAGGTAAGTATAGGTATATGTTCTTCTTTTTCTTTTACTCTAGTGCTTTCATTTTATTGCATTACTATAATAAAGTGGGGGATGTAAACACCCTAATTTGGTCAATCAACCACAAGTACTATGTCTTTTATTGATCTTTCACATGAAGATCTTAGTGATGAATATAGTTCTTATTTTCATGGTCATTTTGAGTCTTTTGATCTTTCTCTTGTGTCTTATTTTCCTTATTTGTGGCACCCACAAGTAGTCTTAAGTCACCTTCTCCCAATCATAGGGGTCCCTAGCCTATCTTTCTTGGTTTTAGATATGCTTTAAGCCTTAGGATACTAGTGCCATTTTGAGGATAGTAGCACCATATGACACTAGCATCCAATCATGGCTCTAGTGTCTAACATGCATTTTCTCCCATATTTGAGTCCTGACCCTCTCTTGAGCCTTATCTTGTGTTTTTTATTCCTCTTTTATAACTTATCGACCAACGAACAAGGTCCTATATTCAAATCAAAGTTCTTTCTATATAAAGAGACTCATAAGGCATTTTACATCTAGCACTTACTATTTTGGCACATAATTACATACAATCAATCAATAGTACAACTCAATAATTTGCATACTAATCAACCATCACATCTACACATTGCATGCTTGATCAAAGAAGGGCCTAAGTGAAAGTCATTCTAGCATACCATGCAAGTTGACTGTGCATGTTCCCTAAGGGATAACTATATGTGATCTAAGACCCCTAGCATTGGGGTTAATGTAGGCAACAACTAGAATAATAGGTTCTGTTCCGCATGATCATAACATCCCAAAACCTAGTTTTTCGCTTATTTTTTACATTTGATCAGGTTTTTATTTCATGTAGGTAGGTACTTATTAGGGTTTTGAAAGAGATTTAACCAAAATAATGACACAAGTGAGCCCTTGAGTGACACAAAATCACCTATAAGACCTCTAGAACCTCCTGCAGCTTCCCTAAAAGTTTTAGATAGTTCTTACAAAAGGGACAATAGTGTCATAATTGGATACTAGCACCATATGGTGATATTATTTAGATATTGGCACTACTATCCAAGACTAAATTTTAACAACAATACAAAAAATAGAAGGTATTTTCTTGTTTTTCCAGTGTGTTTCAATTCCTTGATCCATAGAAAATCATGTTTATTTCTAGATAAACACTCTTTATATTCTCACTTGTTATTTTGGGAAAGGTCAATTAAATCAAACATTTCCAATATTCATTCCAGATTAATATCATACTCAACCCTGTACAATATAGGATTTACACTAGTTAAGTCCTAAAAGGTTACATCACAAGGAATAGGGAGAGATATAAACTACAAACTAAAGGAAGTGATACACCAAACTTAGTATCCTCCACTTGCTTATATTTCACTAAGAACATGAACTAGGGCTGAATCTTATTGCACAACCCAACATGAGTATCTAAACATAAGTATTTTTATATGGAGGTTATGGATAATACATCAACCAAGAGGGATGATCAAGAGGTCTCTTGAGTAACACTAGTGAATATTTTCCACATTTAGCCAATGTAAGATCGTGTGACACACTTTATATGACCTGCTAAGATGACTAAAAAACTTTATTGAGGTAAGAAGATAGAAAAAATAAGAGGAATTTGTAGACACTATCACTAACATTCATCAAACTACCATGGACATACACTAGTTACAACATTGAAGAGGCTAGAAATCAATGTATATTCATTAAAGAGGCAAAATACAAGTGTTTATTTGAGCAAGGCTTCACCATACTCAGAGTGAGGATATATATAATGCCTTTAAAGGCTTAATTTATAGAAGAAATAAGGAGAGATAGAGAGGTAGGACATAGAGGTCTATCATGGCATTCTTTCATCATGAAATCAGTTGAAAAATAAAGATATTGTGCCACCAAGTCTATAAAGAGTATGTCATCTTCTTATTCTCAACACTCTAGGTTAAGTGTTAAATGGAGTTATAAATGAATGATGGCATGGAAGATAATCTTGGTAGGCTGAATACTTCTTGAAGCTAACTCCCTCTCCTTGGAGTTATACATCTACTTCTTTGAAGGGTAATTACAAGTTGCTCCTTTGACACCTGGCCTACTTGGAAACCTTATACACCAACCCTGACTCTTGAAATGCTTTTCCACCTTTGTGGCAATGAGATTCAAGTTATAAACCTCTCTCATGTTATACTCTTCTTCACTAGGGTCTACATTTCATGTCAAAGTTACCTTATCCAAATAAGGTGATATAGACCAATGTTTTGCTTGAAGTTTGTCATGACAATGTTGTCAAAACCATGTAGACATATTTATAACCTCTTCAATTCTACTTGGAATCATTAGAAATGATATTATATAGTTTTTTAAAAGGATCTAAATAATGTCATGAGATGTTCATAAGGATGTGTTGAGGGTTTTCACACCTCAAATACTCTTAATAAGGTCTGCAACTCAATTTTCTATGCAAACAAGAAGGCACAATCTTCATTTAGGCCTAGTCTAGTTACTTGAAACTTGCATTAGCATCATGGAGAATTTTTGAATGACTTATAAGGTACCATTATTCCTATGTTCAGGCTTATGAGTCTCTATAAATGGCTAATAAATTTCTACTCATCCAAAACCCTATAAGTAGCCCTAAAAATGCAATTTGTAGGCTATTTTCCTTGGGGTTTCAGTCCACACGTGCCAAAATAAATATCAAATAGATGCTTAGGAGCTATATATAGATCACACTAGTGGTTTCATATTCATTCCAATTTTTTTGAGTCACTTAGAAAACCAGTTGACTTCATCGAGCTCTTCTTGGGGTTCTAACAAGTTTTCAAGGCATCAAACTTGTTAAGGATTGTTTATAAAGAACAAATGATTGATATTTTGACTAATTCCACAAAATTGGAATATGTAGACCCTGTTAATATCTCCAATAGTCACTAGGACCCATCAAAATCCTCATCTAAGTTCACACATAGTGAAAGCTACCTTTTTCAGGCAATGCAGGCCTGTAGGTGCACTTGAGAGAGCTAATTTGGTAAAAAATGGTCATAAAGATGCTTGATTTTGATTTTTAATGGATAATAAAGGTATGTTATATGCCCCATGATGTTTTAAATTTGTCTTCTCAACTATTTGACACGTTAAAAGCATTGAAACTTGTATTAACCCATTGTTAGGATTTGTAGACATTCTTGTGAGAATGACCTTAATAGCCTCTTTTTTATGGCTTCTCAACTTTTCAAAGTGCCTTAAAAATTGTCAAAATTTTTATAAGATACTTCACACCTATTAAAATATTTCCCACCTCTGATTCTATGTAAAACAAGTGTCTTTTCTTCATGAAGCCATTCACAAGCCTAACACAGTCAAGTTGAGCCTATGTGTTCACACTGTTCACTTGATCATTTGACTATAGATAGTCAGTTATGAATTATAAAACTCATATAACTTAGGGATAATAATATGAGGTCTTTTTATATACCTATTTGATGTTTTCTCATTCATTTTTTTCTTTTCAAACCTTCAATAGACCTTAAAATGCTCAAGAACACATTATTCTTAGACTGTCTGTTACAACTACAAACATTTCCTCGACTAGGAAATCATGGGAGTCTTGAAAATCTAATTTTAAACCTTCATAGGGTTTTAATATATAATGTTACTCAATAATAAACCAATTATCCTATTGGTTTCTTGAGTACCTAGTTTCAAATGCAAGGTGATTGTCTCCAAACCTCACCTAGACCTAAAACACTCTTCTTCAAGTGATCTTGTCTTAAATTGATGATTATTCTTTCTCACTAGATTAAAAACATATAAAACACACTTTTTAATGTCTATTACCTTCCAAAATATCCCTCAAGACTCTTTTTCATAAATAACACTACCCCCACTCTTTGTTTTCTATCAATAGGCATGTAGGTGCCTCTTTTCGAAGCCCACACCTTCTTCACGTTTATTCTTGGGATGGTCTTGACTGACCTAATATAATCTATAATGGTTTGAGAGGTAGTTTATTTTCCTCAATTTTTTCTATGTACCCTTTTCATTGATAAATCTTACAAGCTTTATCATTTGTCTTTTAAACCTCCTTGCAAACCCATACAGTCCAGTTGTAGGTGTAGAATTGCATGGTGATTATTTTATTGGTCATACATGATCATGGAATTATTTTAAGTTTTATTGAAGATAAAAATAAATTTTATCACATCAATTATGTATTTAAAACTATCCATTAATCACAGGCTTACATTTGTTCCTCCAACACTTGAAGTTCTTGTTTATTCTTGCTTAAGAACATTAAATTCAGTAACCTTCTTGATTAGTGTCTCTTATAAAAATCACATAAGATGATTTGGGAAAATTGTGTACATTTTTAATGCTTCACTAAATCTATAAACTCTTTTTAATGTCTCAAAACTTTCACAAGAATGCATTGGTCTCCAAACATCCCATTTGTTCATCTACAAGATTGTATTCTTCTCATTTGAGGGCTATGTGTTCACATTAATGCAAGAGGGACACTTGGAGAATGAAAAAAAGTTTTTTGAGAATTTAATGGACCTTATGAGGCTTTTAATAATGCATTTAAAGATATTTGGCTTCTTTCACAGGTCACTAAAATTTTCAAAGTGTCAAGCTTACTCAACATTATACCTTCTCAACCGTACAAGTCTGTACAATGGCATTTCACTCTTTGTGCATGTGAATATTGTTTAGAGATGGAATATGGAACTTATTGGACCTACATGATACTAGGAAAACCATTGGAATTTTTTTGGAATACCTCCAAGTGAGAAAATACCTTAGGATTTTGCAAAGAGCTACATGTTATGCCAAGATAGCTGAACCATGGGGTATCCTTGTTGGTACAATCATGAACAGTTGAATCTTGCACTAAGTTTGATATTGAAGAGGTTATTAGTCTCTCAAGGGATACTCTCCAACCATTTTCATGTATTTACCAAGCTTGGACATGCCATTTCAAGGGAAAAACCATGGTAATGGGGTTTCCCAAGGGTTTTAGAGCACTTATCTTCTTAGCAATTGTTCATAGAGATTTGACTCTTGAACTCAAAACTATTGCCATTATTTGAGGTAATAAAGGTAGTATACATATTATAATGGCATTTGGTCTGAAACTTTACCTCCTCCATGGACCAATGTAAAACTGTTGACCCTATTTTGGTTACCAAGAACCCAATGAAGAAATCGAATAGATTTTTATCCTTCTAGTGCCTACAACTCCTTATTTATCATGTATTTGAGTTTAAGATAATTTTAGAGAGTCTTGTAGAGGCTTAGGATTTGATATTCAGTGGAAACCTTCTATAATGAGACTTCCACATACCTTTTTCCTTTGAAAAAATTGCTTATCTTGCCTTCTTAACCTATTGTAGTTATGAAGCAGGTGGTTATGGAGTTTTTCTTGATTTGTATGATGGTAGAGTAACATACAAGAACATATTCCACTTTTATCTCCCTGTAATTTATTCATTGTGCTCTTGTTTGGGCATTAGAATGATGAGTGAATAGTTTAAAAGTGTTCCAATGTTAGAAGAGAAGTTTCATGATACCTTGAACAAGATGTACGGGTGAGGTACATGTATCATGGCATTCAACAATGGAAAAATTACTCAAAAGACCCTATTTCATCTTTGGTCATAACATTATACTATCATACTTGATGATATTTTAAGGAGTTATATCACAAGTTTTCCACAAGCAATATAAGACAAAATAAAGGAAACCTTAAACTTTCCAAAAACACCTTAATTTCTTCAAAGTTCTTCAAAGTGCAATGTTGCCAACTTACTAGCTCTGCTCCTTGGTCTACTTGCCCATCTTGGAACACATTATCTTCTTGGATAGTTATCATCTTCTTGTCCTTACCATGGTTCAATATTTACCTTGACTTTCACAATAAACCTTAGCATTTCCAAAGTTACCTTAATCTATGTTAAACACCTCACAAATGACCAAGACATGGAGACTGGTTAATTAACTAAGAGTCATGACTTCGCAGTTTAACTAGATCTTACAAAAGACCTTGAAACAAACTAATACACCATTGCAAGACACCACCATAAGATAAACTATGACATCAATACAAGACCCCCAAAAGGCTATCAATAAAGTTAAACAAGGCCTAGTTAACAAGTTTTGAAATGTAATGGCTTATGGTAGCCAATTTGGCTAACAATAACAACCACATGTTATAGATGATTTATAAGCATGACTATAAAAGTATAGGTAATGTTAGTATCAAAGAGTAAGAGCATGTTAACACATTACCCTAGAGAATATCATCTCAAATACATGTTCCCATACTAAAAAAATGTATATAATATTTTATAAGGAAATATTTATATGTATACACACATATTGTTAGAATTGGCCATATTTGATAATTGACAAATTGAACAATAATTAGTTCATTTTATAACTATCAAATTAAACACATGAACTCAAACATGCAAGATGAGATGCAGAGAGAATTCTGTTGAAAAGAATATAAGCAACAAAGGGTAGAATTGCACTAGCTTGTATATAAAATTGAATTTTAAAACACCCCTCCCAAAAAAAAATTGGAATTGTATATCAGAGTACATTTTAGATGCACGTTGGACATAATTACATCGCTTACTAACACAAGCAATAAACATTCAATGTACTTATGTAAGTGAAATTGGAATTGAAGGAGGTGAACTGAGGTAATTCGTTAGAGGTAAATACATACAAAAAGTGCTATGGGGAAATGCGTTACTTTATTATATGTTTTATGGGGTTCATGGCGTATAAGTGTACGCATACATTGGATAGGACCCAAATGCCATATGTGGCACTCATACTTCCACATAAGACCATTTATAGGTACTTAACCCTAGATAAATACCTCACCTCCTCAATGGGCTTTAGTCCCTCTCGAGGATGATTAAGTTTAAGGATTAGTTTAACTGGGAAGGATAACTCTATTATCCTAATTTATCGTTCAAGTTAACAAAGGTTTATGGTAAAATTACAAGGTACTAGCCTTATATTTAAACATAATTCAAAAAAGTAAATATAATCATAGACCAGAAATCAATTCAACACATGTAGATTTTTAATCATTCATGCACCAGAAAATGTTGTTTCATAAAGAGAGAAACAAATTTAAAACTCAAGGTTTCATAGTGCTACCAGCTAAGGTCATAAATGCCTCACGACCTTTGAGGTCACCGCACCACTGTTTAAATAGTTCATACATCATTTGTTTACTAACATGGGTGTCATTATTTAGAATAATGATTAATGATATAGTTATGATCAACATCATTATTCTGTAAATAGTCAAGAAATGAACTCATGTAATCATTATATTGGCATAACCAATGCAATATTATGAAATTAAAGAGACTAAGACATTTAATTAATTAAACCTTGATTATATGATTATTTCAAGAGAAGAAAACTTATGTATTCATTCAATAACTAAGCCATTTTAGATAACTATATAGGAAAGGAATCAATTCTTTTCATATAATGTTCCATTATTATCTAAGTAAATTTACACCTAATAAACCATTGCATTAAACATTAAACTCACAATTCAAATACACTAAAAGAGGACAACAAGTGATTTATAATAGTAGAACACAACATAATCAAAGCAAATAGAATCCAATTGAGTTTCAAATTGAGTGGAACCCAAATAAAATGTTCCACTTAAGGAACTCTTACAATTTTTCTCTTGGGTGAGCCAAGGGTAGCGAGACAATTAAGTGCAGCTATCGGAAGGAAAAGTGAAAACACATACAACCCAAGTAAAATAAATCAATAAGCATACAGATTTTAGTTCTATAATCATGTAACATCAAATGAAGGAGCCACATTATCTAACTTTCTTATTTCCTTATATTGATTTTTAATGACGATATTATCTTAAAGGCATTTAAGAACTTTCACTTGATCACATGATTATTCTATGCAGAAGTATTACACATGCTTATGAAACATCTTTATTGAGTAATGGGATTAAGTTAACCTCAATTAATTTCTTATTTAATATAAGAATGAAATAAATAATTTTTAGATCATATATATGTAGCATACATACCTTAAGAAATGGAAGTAATAATTTTTAGATCATATATATGCAGCATACATACCTTACACGCAACCAAGTATATCTAAAATACATGTTACAAGGAAGGATTCTGGTTTATTTTTTGTAAGAACTAACTACCAGTATTTTGAATAGTTTATGCATTGCTAAAAATGACTAAGAGATTCATATACATGCACCTATGTAAATGAATTTACCGTATACATCATGTGATAAACCAAAGGTATTTATTAAGCTTAGTTTTCAAGCTTAATTTAAGACTATGTAATGATGAATTAACAACATTATTTATATCTAATTCACTATATAATCTAATCTTTTCATCTTAGAATTCAAATCAGATTTACATGATATGAGATTAAGAAATCTAGTGTAAACATCTAAGAAAATCCTACTAAAGATAACATTCATATATCAATGCGTGTATCCAATTATCTATGTCAAGAAATCAATGTGATAATGATTATATAGATTAATCACATATAATAATTTATAATTAATCCAACTCATATATAAATTAACATTGGAATAGTACTTCCACATTTGTTAATAGAATGCTTAATCAATATGAGAGTTAAAACCAATAACTACTAATTTAATGTACCTAAAGTGTACCACCTTTAACCATTAACCATATTACCCTTAGACAATGTTCAACTTTCATTTTAGTTCCACAAACATTAATAACACAGGTTAACACCAAACATGGTTAACTATATAATCAAGATTGCATATTATATAACTCAATATCAATGCTTAACAAGATATACTAAGTAATTAAACATAATTAACAAATTAAATTGTTGCCATCTTACTTTACGTGTTTGAAAAATCAATGGAGTCAAAAGTGAATGAACTGAATAAGGACAAGCCCATCCTACTAGCCCTATAAGCCCAACCATCGGTGGCCCTCACCACCCCAACCATCAACATGATGGTGGTTATGGTAACCAAGAACATGAAGGTAATTTTGAGCAATCAGATTTCCAACCAAAGGACATCTCGAAATAAAGAATATAAAAAGACAACTATACCATCCTGAGGTGACACAGGAATAATTAGTTCTGTCTATAATATAGATTGAAAGTAGGGATGGCTAATCATGGTCATCAAATGATATATAATGGATTAAAATTAATCCATTATATAGTATTCAAATTAACCATCTTGGATCCTTGTCCAAGTTAATCAACCCTAAATCATCCTAATTGCCAATAAATACTGATATATAATATACCCATTCATTTTAATCATTCAGGTCTAGTATAGGAATGGTAACCAAACAATATACAACCCCAAACATATAACCACATAAACATCAAAAAAATAACTTAAATTATTCAAACCAGAATAATAAATCAAATAAAATAATAATTCAAACTAGAATATAACATTCCTAAGTTTAAAGGGTCAATACAAACCAAACAGTTCATAAGGGTGAAAGGAAACTCCTTCAAACTTTTCCAATGCCCTCTCAGGTCTAGAAAAAATAAAACCAGTCATATTCATGCCATCCTAATAGAGTCGGGTCACTAAGTCTGGCATGGGAGCCGACACATAGATTAAAAACTTTAATCACAATAGAACTAAACATTAACTGTAGTCAAAGTTTCAATCACCAAACCTTATAATCATAACACAATGTTATGAGATGCAAGCAAGATACCCAAGTGACCCCATCAAAATCACACCAACATAATCACAAACCCAATCATGTCATAATGATCAAATGCAGTCACCAATAATAAACCCAACTCAAATATAACTTCAAGTTAACACACACACACACACACACACACACACACACACACACACACACACACACACACACACACACACACACACACACACACACACACACACACACACACAAACACACACACACACACACACACACACACACACACAAACAGACACACACACACACACACACACACACACACAAAACAACAACAACAACTACTACTTTGGTGTAATCAAATAAAACAAGCATCATAAGACGTAAATGAAATAATCATAACCTAGTCAATTATCAAAATACATTGGTCAAAACATAGTTCAAACAATTTTAAAAACCATAACTTATATGCAATTGACTTAACTCATTTAACTATGTCATTAAAACATAATATAAAATATAACCATAGTCATAATATTAAACCTAAATAACACCCGAATAATAACGCAGTCAAAACAAAGTCTCCATTGATGTTATCAAATATTCGATCCATGATTAAATTCTATGAAGACAAAGATTCAACATGAAAAACCCATACCAAGATAACGTAAGGGTATAACATAGGTGAATCACATCATTCATTAATACGACCACAAACCCTACAACAAATTTGAACAACTTGGTAAACTGATAAAAGCAACATTCTGAAAAGGAGTTTATACAAAAAACCATAAAATTAATAATACTTCCATGTATCGATATAACAAGCAAGGTTAAATTAATCAAAGTGATAATAATGAAATGCATAGCCAATATCGAACCAAATATCAAGTGGTTAAATGAAACCTAAACACACTCATGAAAACATTGTATATAACACTTGTTCGAATTTCATCAACCCAGAGTATTGGAAACCCAAGTAAAGATAAACCTGAGCCATACTATATAAAAGAAAATGTAGTTACCTTTTTTGAAAAACCAAAATAACTTATAGGTCTTTGCATGCAAACAATAACACATTTTTTTATAAAAGGCAAACAATCCAGTAGGGGTTACCTCCATTAATCCACTTAAAGATTGATATATACGTAGTCAGATTCAACCCACTAGTTTACACAACAACAAAATCCACATAGAGTGAAGCCACATAACTTCTATAATGAGTATATAACTTATATGTTCACGATAAGCCAAAGAAACCATCACATAACAGGTAAACCCTACGGGGTATCGATTATTAAATCCATGAAAATATGTAGAGTCAAGAACACTCAAATCAGTAGATTTAAAATAATAATACAACCATATCATCATATATATATATATATATATATATGTATATATATATATATATATATGTATGTATATATATATATGTATATATATATATATATATATATATATGTATATACATATATATATATATATACATATATATATATATATATACATATATATATATATCCATTTATGATTTATATGCAAATAATATATTGATATATCAAAACCTTGAGGGTCTGCATATGCATCTAGAAGTCCTGAGACTTTCGGCTATATAAGCAGCCCTTTTATCTTTATTTCCAAATTTACATAGTAAAATAAATAACTAGATAAAAAAACATAACTCATCGGATATTGCAGAGAAAACTCAAAAGCCAAGATAAAAACCAAAAACCTCAAATCCTTCCAAGCAAGCTGTTTCCAAAGAATCCATCATGGCCTCTATAAGAACCAATCCAATGCCCACTATTCTCTCCCATTTTCTTCCATCTTCCTAACCCCATCAACTTTCTCCGTCTATCATCTAACTCCCCATTCCTTCCATCCATTTCCCCCATACCCATTCAATTTATACATTGAATGGGAGGAGAGAGAATACTCCTCTATTCCTAAAGTAAATCCCCTACCAAATTTGCCATAATAGTCATTAAATGATCCATTTGGAGAACTTGATCCTCAATCCAACCATCGACCAATAGAAATGCAGATTAGTGACTAACCTAAACACTCAATGTAAAACAAAGTGGATTAATAACATAATGTCTACCATTTATGCCACTGATTAAATTAAATGACATTAAAATAATGGTCGAACAAGCCATTGACCTAAGTCGATTAAAATAAAAGATTTTAATCCATATAAGCCATGTTAAAAACTAAAGTCGATGCCAATAATATAACCAAATCACTTTAATAACATACTACCACCTTAATATATAAGATGTTTATAAAGTCGATGGGTTAGTCGAAGGGGGTAGGGTGTCAAGGGTTCCAAGGGGGTGTCAAGGGTGGGTCTAGGTAGGTCTTAAGTAGTACATCAGATTAGGTGATTAAGATCCATGTAGGTGTGTAAAAGTGAATGAAAGCCTACACAGAAGGAAAAGTTGGAGCTAAACACGAAGGTGGGATAAAAGACTGTGATCATAATAATAATAAAAAACAATGACATGCAACAAAGATAAAGTACATGAAAGCAACAAGGTGAAAGTATAACAAACAACAAAATGCACAAGTACTAGAGTCGGTTAATGACATAATCAATGATCAATCAAGATGTTTGAAGGATAGAAAATGTAACCAAATAAGTATACCTATCAGACATGTTTGACTTGCTCAGAATTCTTTCGATATCGAGTGTACTGCCACCAACATCTGCCTAGCTCATAGATAGAACCTACAACCACCATAAAGAACATCAATTGTACCATATCAAAAATCACTAAATAATTACATATTTATAATAATATAACTACAATAATTAGTCTATGAAATCATTAAAAATAGAATTAAGCATGCAGTCCAATACTGTTGTAATAAGTACCACATATAATCCAACTGAAGTAATAATCAATACTCAGTTTAACAATAATAATAACAATATATTTTTTTAAATCAGAAAAATAGATTATAAAAAGTAGGATTGTAACAAATTTAACATAGCTTAGAGGAAAGGTACATTTATAGGTACAAGAGAGGCATAAAGCCACATACATTTGGCAATGTGAACACATGTCAATTGCCAAATGAATAGTGCATCCAAGTTGACTACAATTAGGCATGTGCATGTGAAACTAGTGATCTCATTATTACACCTATGTGACCTCAATAATACACCTAAGCAAGCTATATATATGTGTGTGTGTGTGTGTGTGTGTGTGTGTGTGTGTGTGTGTGTGTGTGTGTGTGTGTGTGTGTATGTGTGTGTGTGTAAGAAAACCATAAAACGGATAAAAAACCTTCACCAACACCCCACTTAAACATAGCTTAGGTGGGTAGAAGAATTAGGTCCTAGTAAGTAGGCTTGATCAAGTACTCCAGTATAAAGCAACTCTCATAAAGTGGAGTAAAGGAGAAAACCCGTAGGAAAAAACTCCCCCCCCCCCAAAAAAAAAAGAGAGAGAGAAAATAAGAGAGAGTTAAAAGGCCCCACTAGAAGTTACAACTCCTTGAAGCCATCATGTATCCTACAAAATATGGAAAATGTGTGGCTGAACAAAGAAGAGAGAGAAGGTAAACACAAAATTTTGCATGGTGAATGTTGTAGTAGGTCCCTCTGCAACAAATGATATCTCTTCCTTTTGGAAGAAATAACCTCCAAGAAATCAAACTGTTGAATTCCCACTCTAGGGGAATGCATGTAGGAGTTAGGATGTAAATCTCTAGAAAATGCTCAAATATCTCCAAGCTCATGCTCAAATGTGCTAAAATTTGATCAAAAATCTCAGGTCTAACTATAGAAGATGGAAATAAGGAAGCATACAATGAAGGAGAGAGATTAGGGGGGTTTCTAAGTACCCTCATTACATATAGAGAAGAAGATGCAACTCCATCAGTATTATCATCGAAGAGAAGACAAATTTACTCAATGGTGTCATCTAGATCCAAAATGTGAGACTCTACAAATAAAGAAGAGATGTTTGATATAAAAGTGTCCCAATAAGGTGAATCCAAATGACATATGTAATCCTACTCCAAAGAACCATAAAAAGCTCATGAAGGAGTAACTCTAAACTTTTTATCAATAATAGGGGAAGGTGGAATCTCAGTGCATGTCATGTGACTACACTGCACATCCCATAAAATGTCCTACTGTGAAGAGTCATTAGAAGCTCTCAATGAAGCAACATTGAACTCTAAAGTGTTAACAGGGACAAGTGTGTCCATAGTATAAACACGAGTGGATGAAGCTACCAATGCTAGAATGCAAGAGTCCTCAAATGTAGATGGGGTATCTAAAGGAGGAGAAGGATCAATATCATCCACATGTGAATGGTCCTCCAAGGAAGCATCACTCTTAGATAAGAATCAATGTCTCCATACACCTATCAAATGAAGGTCTAAATAGTGAAAGGGTATTCAATGTACTCAATCTAATGTAGAATATCCTCATAAATAGTGAGACACATTTGTTTGTAGACCATGTCATTGTTGTTAAACCATGAATGTTTATGTTTATTATTGCTTGGCTCAAGAACAAGTCTAAAAAGATAGGGTATTAGATTATGATCCAAGTAATGATTCATTATCTCATTTTTCCAAGACAAATAGTCCTCTAAATTTAGCCGCACAACATTAAATTGAATAAAAAAAATTCATAATGAGACTCCTTATAATTAATTTCATGTCACACCCCCCAAAATTTATCACTATATAATTTAATTTTTTTTAAACAAAAAATGAGACCAATAGATAGGGCATTAAAAATCATGCACTTTTGAACAAAATGACTCTACAATCCGAGTTGCCTATCAAAAGTTGCAATAGTTTTTGTTTTCTGCCATTAATATCCTATTTTGATTAAAATCCAACTCTAAAAACAATCCCACTTAATGTTGTTTTGTCTTTTATGAAAAAGACAAAAAACTTTGAAAAAATAAATTTAGTGTGGGTTGGGGTTAAACCTTGGACCTCGCACTAGACTTGTTCTTACAAATCAAATGCCACCAACTCCCCCATGGAACACTTCAAAGACATGAAAGCACAAATAAATATTTAAAGAGTAACAAAAGCACCTTTTTTTACTTTTAGGCCTTATGGATGTGTTGAAAGGCATGGGCGGTGTTTAAGGTTGCATGTAGGACTGTGTAAAGGGTGTGGATGACCAAGGACAGATGTAGGATGCCTTTGACTAGTTAATAAGCTTAAATGCCAATGTAAATTTGACTTTTTCCTCTTTGATGTCTCATCCAATGTTGATGGATGATGATTCTAAGACCAATGGGTAGGGTTTTTGGGGTTTGAATAATAACATACATTGAACAATAACTTGATCAAATCAGCCAATGAGCCTTTTGGATATGAGATTTAAATCCAATGAACTTCATGGTTATTAGCTCAACTAATGCTTTCTTATTTGTATGAAGAGGCATAAGGCAAGGGTTGATCAATAGGGTGGTGATCAAATATTGATCCAAATGCATATACAATAAATGTATTCCTTATCAAAATGCCAATCTAACACCAAAATGTTAATTGCATGAGCCAAATAAATGAAACAAATGAATCTAAATGTTGTATTATAGTTAGAGGATAATAAATTGCAGATGATACTCTTAGATCTACAATTTCCTCTAAACAATTTACATTAGAATACAGTTTAAGAGTCTAAACTTTATTTCAATAGAAAAATGGTCTTTGTTACCATAATTAAGGATCAAGAATTGGATAAACATGAATGCACACCTTTTGAAGAAGTTATGGCATTCATCTACCAAAATTACTCTGATACCATGTCATAATTGGCTATATTTGATAATTGGCAAATTGAAGACATCAACTCAAACATGCAAGATGAGATGCAAAGAAAATTTTGTTGAAAAGAATAGAATCAACAAAAGGCAAAATTGCACGAGCTTGTATTTAGAATTGAATTAAACATAGCTTAGGGGAAAGATACATTTATAGGTATAAGAGAGGCATAAATCCACATACACTTGGCAATGTGAACACATGTCAGTTGCTAAATGAATAATAAGCACCGTGTGCAACATGTCAAACACCACATGTGCATAATGTCAACATTGGTTGCTAAATGAATAGTGCATCCAAGTTTACTAAAATTAAACATGTTCATACATAACTAATGACCTCATTATTACACCTAAGTGACCTCAATAATACACCTAAACAAGCTAAATTATATATGTAGAAAAACATAAAATGGATGAAAAACCTAGACCAACATATATATGTACATATGTATGTATGTGTGTGTGTATGTATATGTATATATTTGTACACACACACACACACACACACACACACACACACACACACACACACACATGTATGTATGTATGTATATAAACACACACATATATGATGTGTGATGTATGTATGTATGTATATAAACACACACATATATGATGTGTGTGTGTGTGTGTGTGTGTGTGTGTGTGTGTGTGTGTGTGTGTGTGTGTGTGTGTGTGTGTGTGTGTGTGTGTGTGTGTGTGTGTGTATGTATATAAACACACACATATATGATGTGTGTGTGTGTGTGTGTGTGTGTGTGTGTGTGTGTGTGTGTGTGTGTGTGTGTGCGTGCACATATATGTATATACACATACATATGTGTTATATACACACACAATCCTTTATGATTTTTGGCATTATACTTAAAATTTCAACTTACATCTCATACATTGTATAAAATTGATTGTATTTTATAAGAAAAAACATATATATAGTCATATGGCCATGAAATGTAACCCTTAAGGGTATTGATCCCACCATATAGAGGGATTATCACACTCAGTCTTTTGGATATCTATTGTCATGTATCTTATCTATGTTAAGATTGTGTTGTGTTAGTGTTAAATTAATTAACAAAGAACATTTTTAAATAATATTGTCAAAGAAGGATAAGGTTATAATCCCATAGAGAGGATGGTGGTGTAAGTTGTAATTACACGTGTGTTAAGTTGACATCTATAATTATTCATAAACTTAAGCTAGAAATATTCCTTATTTTTCTATTTTAGTTATTAGGAAATTAGAAAAGTCTTAACTAAGTAAGCAATCTGATGGGAATTAATATAATCACTCGGCCAATTAGATTGAAGGGTGAAGTCACTCAACCAACCACATAATAGATGATGTAAATTAGCGAATAGAGTTATTTATAGACTTAAGCTTATTTTTTCTATAAATAGACACTTCATCCCTCAATTATGATGTTAGGATGTTGAAAAACATACAAGGAGAAGATGTAGCTTGAGGACGTATGAGAGCACCTAGGCACATGTGACACTGATGTTGAGCAACTTGAAGAAGCACAAGTTAATATATGTTTTGATTTGTTTCTTTAATTTTGTTATTTTAATTCTCTTCTTTCATTAAGTTTGAAAATAACCCGGTTTGCAATTCAGGATTAATTTGATGTTTATTTTGCAAGAAATATTTTAGTGTTCTTACATAGGGTATGGAAGTGTGGTCTCCCCACTTATTTCTACATGGTACTAGAGATATATTTTTGCATGCTCAAGCATTTCCACAACTTCATAATATATACAAAATGACATTTTTTTATTTTTTGGTCTCTTTTTGTTTGTTGAAACGCTCTTTCTCTCCTCAAAATTCTTTAAAAAATCTCATTTTGTTTAGAAAATTAGTTGTGGGTTTTTTAAAGTTGTAGGGGTTATTTTATACCTAACTTTGGAGGTATTTTTATAAAAACAATAATGGGCATTCTCTTTATAAAAATAAAAAATAAGGGTAGCCTTTTTCATGGGGTTTTTGGGATTTTAAAGGAAAATCGAGGCTTTTGTTCACAAAAGAAGATTTTATAAGACTTTTTTAGCTAGTTTCATAAAAAAATATTTTTTGGGGATTTTTATTTTTATTTTGGAAAAGAATTATGTTGAATGGATATGAAGGCTTTAAACAAGGTTTCCCTAAAGGTTGATCCCACCTATTTTAGATTCCCCATGACCATTTCCTATCCCCCCGTGACTTTCCCTTATATCTCCTTGGTCACCTAGGCACACCCCATACCCTCCCTTGTTCCTTCTATAGCCTAAGCTCCACTACGTGCTTGCCACACTGATTTCCCTTGATAAATTTTTAACTTAGGTAGATCCCCATATCCTCCCCCCATTCCTTACTCCATTCCATATCTAATTTTATACCCAACAAGGTGCCTCGACCATAGACAACCCATTATCCCCTCCTCATGCCCTAATAATACCCAACATGGGATTCCCCATACAAGGTTCCCAACCCCTGGCATCCTATTATCCCCACCCCTATAGTTACCCCTTTATCCATCCCTTTGAGCCCTGATGTCCCCAAATCTTGAGCATATTTTCACATATCAAGGGTCGTCCTGCCCTATAAGTTGCTCACCTAAGGTCCCCGACCCCATTCCCCAATCCACCCCTAAGTCATACCATCACCAACCCACTACTTCGAGGCCATCCACCCTAAGAGAACCTACCCCAATAAACCTCTCTTTCAAGTCACCCCATCACACTCCAAAAAGGTTATTATCTTGCCTTCACATATCCTTGACCTGGTGGAGAAGGTTAGTCTTGCCCTTCCTTCAAGGTCGACCCCTTTATTTGAAGGTCATTTTGACCCTTTGGACTTTTCCTATGCTAACATCACCATGGGGTTCTTAATACTTCCTAGACTTTTAAAATTCATTGAAAAACATTCTTGAAGACTAGAGAGTGGGACCTGCATGGCAAGAGGTCATGCAACCCATAGATACATTTTTTACTTGATTACTTTCTTGGGTCTTGTTGATATTGTGACTTCAATAACACTTTTCTATGCATTTGTGGATTTGTTTCTAGTGTTGTTTATTTTTGAAAGTTCATGATTTTATGCCCTTTTGAGAATTATTATGAAAATTACTTCATAGTGTACTAGAAATATAACTTCTTTTTATTTCTCATTTTTATAAAATTTTGTAAATGGCCATTATTTACTGTAAAACTACATCATTATAAGAAGTTGGGGAAGAGGTATTATTTTTTGATGCACTACTCTATAGAGTACCAACACTTAATGTTTGGGTAGAGACGTTTATATTTGAAACTTGTTTTCATGCCTTGTTATTTTGAAGGGGACATATTTTTAGCACTCTTGTTGTTTGTACCTTGATGTTTTGGGGACATTTCTCAGGACTCAACATACATATGAGTTGTGTCATGATCCTTCTTGGTGATTCTTTATAGGGTATTTTAGTACATTATTGTTCTTATAATATGTGTGAAACTCTAGGCACACTTGTAGTTTTCATTTATATAATACACTCTCATTCTCATTGTGTCACATTACTTGAGGTCATAGGTGAACAACTAAATCTGCTACGTTGATTTTTTTGATAAAATAATTTTAAGAACCATGAATAATGATTCCTCATTTTATTCATTGGTGCCTTATCAAGCACATTATTTGTTAAGATCCATATTGATAATATGCACCACCTTGTATAAACATTGGTGCCTGTTGAGTGATGGTGTGTGCAGAGTAGTTGTCTTTCATGAGCTAGGCCATTTGTGCATAGTTTATGAGTGTACTTTTATTTGGTTTAATAGATGCTTATTGATTATTTTTCCTTTCTACACTATGTCAATTTCATTTGAGTGGCATATTATCCCACCCATATACTGGTCATTTTTTGGTGTGGAGCCAACACCTTCTTTGTTGGAGTTTTGTTATGCTACTTGTGTCAAATTCCTTAAGTATTACCCTTTATTTCTTTCAATCATCACCCTAATTCACCATTACATGGGGTATTATGATTGTGTAATACTTCCTTGATGTGATCACTATTTTTTTACATCTTTGAGTGATGATCAAGCCATCCATGATGATACCTTATCTCATTGTCTATATGCCACTTCTTCAATTTTTTCTACATTATCGATAAGAGTGACTATCTCCTTGTGTTTGGAACAACTTATAGTGGTCCCAAAATTTGCCATATTCTTTGTTTTTTATTAGTGTATTTAGACCACTTGTGGAGTTTGAAGGTCTCCTTATAGACAAGCTGAATACTTCTCATGCATTAATATTGGTAACCCCAACACCTACATTTTCAAAGTGATCCTATTATTCAATATCATCTCCTTTTTGACTTGATAGTTATAATGGTTGGTTACCAATGCATTCCAAAAAGATTGGATGGAAACCATAAGACACTTCAGCGTTTGTCTACATTGAGCATATTATAAATGGGTAACTCATTAGGACTAGTTAATTGGACCTATGTCAAAGGATTTAGCCTCCTTTTTTGACACAATCCCTAAGTTGCACTTAAGAGGGGTTGATGAGCCCATTAAATGGCTTGTTATATCCAAATAATTACCTAATTCTCCCCTAAAAGTCTTCCCTTGTAAGTGGATTTAGATGTGCATAATAAAACTAATTGTTAATTCAAAGTAGAAAATGATTATTTTATCTTAGTATGTGTAAGTTATTATTACATTTTTAAACCATTGTGTTCTAAAAAATGCATGGTAAATACACCAATTTTGTATGTACTGGTCATAAGAATGTACTATAGTCTAAGATAGTATTTTTTTGGCATCAAAATACTGCTAAGGACTAGTCTAGACCAGCTTTGAAGATTATCAGTCTAGCTCCGAAGATCACTAGTTTAGCTCTGAAGATCATTAGTCTAGATCCAAAAATGTGCAAACTGGTTCTAAAAAATTCTAAAAAACTAGGCAAAGAACACCTAAGGATTGAACATTCATGCAACCTTTTATATTTATAGGGAACCTCCCCTTGATGAGAGAAGAGATTAGTCCCCTTTTGATGTGGTAAACCCACATATTTGGCCGACCAATCTTCCTATTGTGGTTGATCAGACCTATTTTGTTTATCAGTACGCTAATTGACAAAATATTCACCCAACAAATGTTTAGTCAACATGTGGTCAAATATGGTCAAACTAGGAAAATTGATGGTATTAAAATATTTTTAAATCAATTCCATGGTGTATAACTCATCACAAGCTTTCCAATGCATTTTGAACAGACCCATTTAGGGTCCGTATGCAAAAGTTATGGCTAGTCAAAGTTATGGTCAAACTCGATAAAAGTGATGATGTGGCAACATAGACCAATTAAATGTTGGCACATGGACAAATTAGCATGGGACATGTGGAAAAATTTGTAGGTAAGACATGGACATTGAAGCATGGAATATTAGATGCTACTTTTAATGTAATGTTTTATTAAAACATGTAAAGGCCTTATATTGTAATCCCATGATAAATGGGATAATTGTTAATCCCATTAAAATAGGTATTGGGATCATTATGAATTTTATTTAAATCCCATTAAAATAGGTCTTGGTATAATTATGAATATTATTAAAATTGGGAAAGGATAATCATCTAAGCTCACCTTTTGTGGACCTTGTTGTCACTTGGATTTGCACACCTTGAGGAGATGCCTAGCTATCCTCATCCAAGTGGCAGAATGGAAACAACTCTCTTGCTGTGGGTAACAGTTTGTTGAGATGAATCTCTAGAAGGGCTAGTTCCCTTGATGCACTCTTTGAAACACTCTCTTACCTATCAACTTTACATGAAAATGGTTAAGAAGACAAACTAAGAAAACTAAAGGTGATGCACCAATATTGAATTTCCTCCTATTGACTGAACTTATACTGCTTAGAGCTAAACAAAGTTTTTTCACACAAAACTCACAACACAAGACAAATTGTTACATCAATGTTTCATAAGCTAGGTTCAAAAAGGTATTGTTGACCAAATTAACTATCTAGATAATTTGGGTTAATCTATATAGCAACAAATTCTATTAGAGGGTTTGTGATAAGTCATTTAGTGTTAATTCATGCTTGTAATAGTCTAACCATGGTCAATTTGGCCCCATAAGTCATTTCAAATCTTTCTAAGGTCTTTTCAATAGCCAAAATAGTGCATTTAATGTCTTGTACAGATTTATTGGGAATTATTCAAGCTTCAAAAGATAATGTCACCTCACATGTGTCAATTCTAACTTCTAGTAACTATTTCAGCTAACAAATTAGAAAAATATTAAAAAAGAAGTAATTTTCTTGAAGAAATAAGAGGTTTTAGGCACTTGGACGACCTATGAGGAAGAGTGGTACATGTGGGAAGGTTGGAGTGTGACCCTTCAGCTTCTCTGACCAATTCCTATGTTTATCCATCTTTGGAAACACCAAAAATGGCTCAAAACATTTCCATCTCTCCATCTCTCTCTTGGAAAGCATCCTGACATTCACAGGTTTATACTTGGTAGAGTCAGCTAGAAGAGTTTCAAGTCTAGTATTTTTGGGGGTGGATAGTACATGAGTTAACCTTCATTTTCATAGTATGAGTTTAGAGATTGGTGGGTTGAGCTTTATGAACCATCTCTTAGAAGTTAGCCACTCCATTCTACTTGTCATTCCCCATACCCTGCAGGTTTCCTCTTTTACTGAGGTGGTTCATATAGTCTAATTGGTGGAATCACTTCATGAGGTTCAAAATATCTTCTTCACCATATCCAACCTTACCCATAATAAATTGGCATGTGTGGAGCACTACGACACTTCCATGTTTCCCTTTGGATCTTGAAAGGAGTTTTTTTGGTTTTGTGGATGAAGGTGATGTTTCCATGGTTTCAAGAGCTCATACACCTTTGTGTTGATGTTTCATATCCTAATAAAGCTCATGAAGTGTTGAGATAAACATGAAAACCATATTGGTATAGAAAAATGCATGGAGAACTTTATTGTTTTGAAAGTAATGTTGTTTGTTTCCCAAGTTTTGGTTTCCATGGTACTATAGTAGGAGATATGAGGCCATGAAACACTCAGCCACAATAGTGCCAGATGGTCAAGGCTTTTCCTCACCATAGCCATATCAAGAGTTTCTCAATGGTTTGAGAAGAAGGATCACCATTGCTCATGCAAGTTTCAAAACAATATAAACATGAATGGTTATGTTTCCATTTTGGGGTGAAGTAACCATAGTTTCTCTGAAGTAGGATTTCACCTCATCCAAAACCTTGTGAATTGATCCATTTAGAGGCCCCAAGTGCTTTCCAAAGCTTATGTTTCATTTCAAAATGGTGATATGCTCATTTGAGCAAGTTTAAGAAGGATCTCCAATGAATATAAGTGTATTGTCAAGGTGGCATGTAGAAGGTAATTTCACATCAGAAGCTACAACAAGTTCAAAGCTCAAATGGAGTCAATACACCTATAGGTGCCCTACAAGGAAGATAAATTGGCAATGTGGATTAGTCTTTGTGAGGCATGTGTAAATACATGGGGGTAATAAGTGGAGTAAGTTTGGATGTTTGGAAGTGTTCAACGAACACATACACATGGATTTCCCAAGATTACAACCCTCATCTACCTTGTACAAATCACCATTCCATACAAGTGCTATAGCAAGCCTATAGCAATGAAGAAGTGAACAAAATACATGAAGAAGGGAGTGGTGACTTGAATGGTACCTAAATAGTGTTATCTACTCCAAATGAGGTTATATATGCACCGAAGAGAACTCCAGTCTAGATGTTACATCTCATCTCAGTTGAAAGTACATCCCAAGTGTATGGAGGAGTGTAGAAAAGTTGCAATTGGCAAAGAAGGTCACACTTTGATGAGGGTAATGAACTCTTAGGAGACAATGATGGCTTATGAAATGAAAATTAGTGTTGTTTGGATATGAGATGTCTTTAAAAGGTAGTAACATGACTCCTACATGCAAAAAACAAGCTACAACCAATGTTCAGAGTGTCAAGAACACACACAATGGCAAGTGGGATGAAGACAATTGGAGAGTCAAGTGCCTCCATAAGATCAAGTGAGAATCTCCAGGGCTTAAATATGATGCTAAGAAACCCAAAGAGCAAGAACAAATATATAAAATAAGGAAAATATATCAAAGTTCTCCACTTATGATGTTTAAAAGGGCCAATTCCACTCTCAACCTATAGGCAGTCACCTTCAGAAGTTAGTTTTGAGTTTCATGCTAGTTGGAGGGGTAAATGAAGGATTCAAGAGCTGAAATTTAGTACAGGGGGTCCTCATGACCTAAGGAATCCTCCCATGTATTCAAAAATAATGAACAATAAGGGATAATACTCTCTTTTTTCTTAGATATAGGCCACTTTTAGGGCTTAAAACTTATGAAAGAGAGAGAAAATGGTGGAAATTAAAGGCTAGGGTTGAAGTGGCTCTGAACACAAGCTAGGGAAATCTTAGATAAGCATGAAAAAACATGAATGAAGGCTCTTAAGGCATTTTAACAAGCCCAAGTGATGATTGGAGAAGCTGGAGGACACCTAACACAAGCTAAAACACCTTGTTATAAGCTTTGCAAACAAGCAGAATGCTCTGAGCAAGAAGGGTTAAATAGAGATGTTGAAGCCATAAAAAAACTATGGTCTCAATCAATCCAGCTTTAGACTCTTATATACAAACTACAAACTCAATTAGTCTAGCTACAAACTCCTACAACAAAACTATGGACTCCATCAGTATAAACCCTATTTTAGGACCCGATGGTGAAAATGAGCCTAAAAGTGAATCTAGATGGATGAATTTGACCATGAATACTGAAGAGAAGTTGTTGAAAACTCCGTGAGGATTAGGGCCATGAGATTATATTATATGGACCTATATGAAATAGGAAAAAATAGGGCTTATTTTGACCATTATTTATGTTGTGTAGGCATGGTGAACTTATAGGAGACCAAATCACTTTTGGAGGAGAGATTAGGACTTGTTCTAAGTCCTCATGGTCATTAGATTAGGGATTCTAACTCCTAAGTGTGCCTAGTAGATTTCTCACTTCAGCCAGTCTAGAATGAAAGAAGTGATCACAGTGACAGATGATGATTCTTCTTGTGCAAGAGAATACAAATGATTTGGAAAACTTCTAATATAGGTAGAGGATTCCTTGTAACTTTCTCTTATCAATGCAAAAGAGACACTTGGCCCTAGCCAACTTTGGAATGCCTAATGAAGGCCAATGATGAAGGCAATTTCATGAAAGATGCTTGAAGAGATGCTACACCATTTTTGAAAGAGGATGATTATCTGGAATGGACACATATGCAAATTAGTTTCTAACTCCTCTTACACTTCACCTACATGCATTATAACTAGTTTCCAACTTTAGACACATGTCCTTGTGTCTCTTGGACTTATTTTTCCTCTCTCTCTTTCTAATTGCTATAAGTATGAGCCATTTTGGCCATTGTAAACTAATACCACATCTGGTATGGTAAAGCCCCACTGGAATAACATTGTACTTTGCTTTTGAACATTGAATGCAAATATAATTCTGAGTTGTGAACATCTTTGTCTAAGTGTGAGAGAGATGGATAGTGAAGTTAAGTGATAATATCATCCTTACTTCCTCTATCCTTCATGTTTAAGTATGAGTTATGATCTAATAGGTCGTGTGAAGTGTAGTTAGGATACTAAGCTCCTCTTCAACCAAGTTATTGTCTTTATGGTTTGCAATCTGCCCCTGGACAAGTTGTCTTGTTGATTGTCTCATGTATGTTACATTCACATTGAATCACTTATGTTAGGATCCTTTAAGGCTTAGAGTTTCTCTTAGAAATCTTTGTTATTTAATATAATTATGATAGTTTATGGGATATTTCTTGGTGAATCACCACTTTAGTGTAGTTTTACTTCATGCAAACTTCTAACTCTTTCCCTATAAGCAAGCATTATACTAATTTACAAGCATTTCAAAGAAGATATAGGGTGCTAGCCCTCATAATACTAGAGATTCATATCTCTTACAAGTTCCCACAAAATTTAAAGATGACTCCATGTTGCATCAAATCGTAGGAGTTGATAAAAGAGTCCTAGGGTGCACAATTTGATGCCAACAGTTATGGCTTGCCCGATGGGATAGCTGGTCCTAATTGTTTCCATGTCAAGGTGAATACTGGCCTTGACAAGTCCAAGGTTTTAGAAGTGTTCTTAATCTAGTATTTAGTGATTCCAAAAGGTTATAATTTCTGGTTGTAGATCAAGTTCTTCACATTATACTTCATGGTTTTTACTAGATCATCTTCTAGTAAAGCCTTCAATCAAGTCCCTCTACTTGAAACTCCTCTTGAAGAACGACATCCTAAACCATTCTTAGAATTTATAGATTGGAAACAAGAAGGTTTTAAAGAGGAAGAAGAAGTTGAGGGAATAGAATATCAAGAGGAAGAAGAAGGGGAAGAAGAAATGGCTAGGCAATATGCTTTCCCAACCTTCAACACCCAAAATCCAATTAACCTTCCTGCATATGATCCTATTCCTCCCAATGCTACCAAAAGTCTCCCTAACTTTAATAGAGAGGGTCCTATTACCTTATCTGAGCACATTAAGGACATTTAAAACTTTTTAATTTTCCACAATATCACCCAAGCTAACATATCTATTAGATTACTTGTCATGTCTTTAAAGGGTAAGGCACTTGATTGGTAGAGAACTTTGAAAGGTGGTTTCATTACTAATTGGGATGACTTTGGAGAGTTGTTGGTGAATAGGTTTGAGAATAAAAGTGACCATACCTCACTAATTCACTAGTTGAATGTGATAAAGAGAGGTCCTAATGAGTCTATGGGAAATTTCAATGAAAAGTTTCAAAGGACATGGCATAGATTGCCACGTATCATGAGGCCTTCTCCAAGATTTGTATTCCCACTTATCTCAAGGCTATTGGTAATAATATAGCAATAATGTTGTAGTCAATGGGAGGACTTACTCTAATAGATGCATATGAGGTAGCTATTGAAGTTGAGAATAGTCTAATACAAGTTGGGAAATTACCCCCATGAGTCTCTATGCCTTTATTGTGTCATAGTTCAGTTGAAACTCCAAGTGTATCACAAGTTCCCAATGCTAATTTAAAGCCTAAAATAACTCCCAAGAAGGTGGATAATGCCATAGATAAGGATGTGATGTTTTAGTCTTTGCAATCCTAGCTCAAACAAACACAAATATATGCAAGTGCTCCACCCAATCCTCAATACTATCTTCAACAAGGCTATAGACCTCCACCCCAATATAATAACCAAGGAAGATTCCAAGGTCAACAAGGTTTTAATAGGCCACCCAATGCCTATAATCCTACTTATACTTCCTCTACAAGGGTTGTTGTGAGTCCACACCAATCTAGTTCAAGGAGATGAACATTTGGATCATTGCGAGCAATTTCAAGGTCAGTTTATGCATAATGTTGGAGAAGGTAATCAAGCTTTGGTAGCTCAAGAAGGAACTACTCCTTATTTTATAGTAGAAGAATAAACTCTTATGCAAAGGGATGTTTAAGGAGAAGTTAATAGCCAAAGTACTGGTTTTATGAACTTCTAAGTAGAAGACAATTATGTGTTGAATCAAAATACATTAGTTACAACTAACATAAGGGATAAAAAGAGGGATTTAAGAGATACTCCAGAAACACAAGTGACTCCAAGTCGTGCCTCTCTAAGGCCACAAAGTGTAAGTACCAATGTAATAGATCCTACTAGTCACACTACTCCTCAAAGTCAGAATGTGAGTAAGGCTACCAAATCTCTAATATAACAAGTTCAAGCTCTCTCATTGCCTTTAATAATGAAAAACAAGGTGAATACTTCCTATCTAAACATTATTTATTCTTTGAAGAATACCAAGACACGTATTTCTCTTTGGGTAGTCTTACATATGCCTGGCCAAAAGGAACTTCTACAAGAACAACTCTCAAACATTCATGTAGCCCATCAAGTTGCAACACACAATGGCGTAGCTCTTACAAACACACCTAATTATGTCCTAAAACCATCCATGAAATCTAAAAAGCCTCCAACTTTCTACCTCACACTCATTGTGAGAAACAAATTGGTTTATAATTGCATTGTGGATAGTGGAGCTAGTACCATAGTTATGCCTAAGGTGGTTGCTGACAAGTTGGGACTGAAGTATGAGCCTCATAGTAAGGGTGTGTTACAGCTTGATGGAAATCCATCCAAGATGGTTGGGTTGGTTAAAGGTTTAAAAGTTTTCTTGCATGATTGTCCAAGCTTCCCCATCTTATAAGACATTATGGTGGTTGATCTTCCAACTCATTTTGTTATTTGCTTGTCAAGAGACTTCACAACTAAGATTAGAGGGTGCCTAACAGCTGATTGGTCTTTTCTAGCTTTTAGAACAAGATATGGAGCTAAATTTAATATAAGAACACAACCCTCGGCAAGGTTCCACATTGAACCATATGTGGAGACAAATTCAAATCATAATTGTAGAATTAGTGAGCAATAAGAAGGTGCCACTAGTGTGAAACATCCTTAAATCTTAAAGGTATTTCTGACCTCTTTCTTAATGAGTATGGTACTAAAACTTATGAGCATAATCCCTATGCATTCATAAAAGAAATTGAATTAGGGGTATATTATATGCATGCAAAGAACATTCCTATACCATCACTCACTAATGAGGATCATGAACTTGAAGGGATATGGGAAATGTTTTTTGATGGTTGTAGAAGCAAGGTAGGGGCAGGAGCTGGTGTCATGTTGGTTTCTCCCTCAAAGAACTAATATTACTCTTCAAATAGATTCCATTTTAGTTGTACTTGTAATGTGGTAGAATATAAAGGCTTGATTCATGGCCTTCAATGGACAAAGAGAAAGGGAATAAAGAATTTGAAGGTCTACGGAGATAGTGAATTGATTATACATCAAGTGAGAAACCAAGATACAACCAAGAACCCTTTGCTTAAGTCCTAAAGGCATAGGGTGTGGCATATAATTGAGGACTTTGATGCTTTCAATATCCAACCTATACCAAGAGATTCAAATAAACATGCTGATAGGTTGGTTGTGTTAGGAGCACACTTTGATATAGTTGTTGATGTAAGTAAAGAGAAAGACTAATCTCACATCAATGTAATTATGAGACTTTCTATTCCAGATAATGAAGTGTCTTGGAAAGTGTTTGAGAGTGATAAACACATTGTACACTTCATACAAAATGAGATAGAATTTTCTTCAAAGAACCAAAAGAAACTTAACAATCAATATGAAGAACAAGTTATTCAGCTGAAGACAAATAAGATACCAAAAGGGCTGGTTACTTTGGAGAATGTGTTCAATGAAGATGATCAAAGAAGGAAGGAAAGGGTAAGCATGTCTGCAAAGGAATAGAACTATGAAATAATCTTGATAATCAAGGACAAACTTCTAAAAATTGGTAAGATAAGTTCTCTTTTCGAAAGGCAAGCCTTCATTGAATTGTGTAAATAATTTCATGATATATTTACTTGGGAATATAAGGATTTGAAAGGGTTTGATCTAAGTGTAGCTCATCACACCATTGAGTTAGAACCTAGAGATAAACCAGTTAGGTAAAAGCAAAGGTCTATCAATCCCAAGATAGAGGAACTAATGAAAAAAGAGCTCACCAAATTGATTGAGTCTAGGATTATTTTTCCTATCAAGCACTCAACTTGGATAGATAACCTTATACCTATTCAAAAGAAGAGTGGAGAGATCAGACTTTGTGTAGACTTTAGGTATCTCAATAGAGTTTCACTCAAAGGCCATTATCCACTACCTTCTATGGAGTAAATGTTGCAAGTGGTTTCAGGTTTTCAATGATTTTCACTATTTGATGGCTATTTAGGTTATAACCATGTATTGGTGAATGAGGAGGATCTATGCAAGATAGAATTCACCACAAAATGGGGGACATTTGCATATAGAAAGATGCCTTTTGGTTTGTCTAATGCTGGTGCTACCTTCCAAAGAGCAATAGACATGGCCTTTAAAGGTTTGATCAATGAATTTTTGCTTGTATACCTTAATGATATAACTATTTTTTCCTTGGATGCTAATGACCACATGAAATATCTAAGGCAATTATTTGAGAAGTGTAGAGAGTTTAGAGTTTCTCTTAATCCAAAAAAATGTATCTTTGTTGTTTATGAAGGCAATATTGGGTCACATTGTGTCAAAAGAAGGCTTGTCTATTGACCCTGAAAGGATCGAAGCCATTCTAGGCTTGTCTTTACCTCTACACAAGAAAGGTTTGCAAAGTTTCCTGGGCAAGATTAACTTTATAAGAAGGTTTATTCTAGGATTTGCTACTTTGGTGAAGCCTATCACAACCATGCTGAAGAAGAACCAGGCTTTTAGTTAGACAAAGGAAGGTATGCATAATTTTGAGGCAATCAAACAAGTAATTGCCCAATATCCTAATCTTTTGAACCCAAAATTTTCAAAGGATTTCATACTCTATACTTTTTATAACCTTGACACAATCTCAACTATGCTTATGCAAAAGAACGATAAGGAAATTGAACAACCCATTACATTCTTTAGTCAAGGATTGGAAGACTATGAGGTCAAGTACACATTTGTTGAAAAGAAAGCTCTATCTAAGGTAAGAGGTTTGAAAAATTTTAGGCACATGGTTTCAAATAACAAGATACATGTCATGGTCTCTCATCCTAGCACCAAAGAGTTCCTCCTAAGCAAAGACCTCAATGAGAAGAAAGTTGGGTCGATCACAAAGGTAATGGAGTATGATGTTGATATCAAGGTAACAAACTTGGTAAGAGGAAAGGGGTTATGTGAACATCTAGCTTCGGAGGCCAAGGGAAGAATTCTTGGTCAATCAAGCTCATCCCCGACTAGTTGGTCATGTACCAATTCAAAGTTGGACACAAGACATAATTGGTTTCTTCCAAAATGGCAAGTGTCCTAATGGTTTGAACAAGTCACAAAGAAGGTATTTTAGATTCAAAACCATTCCTTATTGTCTTTTAGATGGTATTATCTTTCAGAAGGATGTGAATGGTGTGCTACTAAGGTATGTTGATAATGATCAGTTTGGCATCTTGCTGGAAACATTTCATAATGGTGTAGATGGAGGTCATTTCTCCCCAAAAACAACTGCAAAGATAATGAGGGCTGGGTATTATTGGCCTAGCCTTTTCAAGGATTGCTACTCTTGGGTTAGGAGGTGTCCTCAATGTGCCTTCTTTGTGGGAAAATAAAAAATTGCAGCCCTTCCATTAAATCCCATCCAAGTAGACCAACCTTTTATGCAATGGGGCCTTAATTTTATACTTATGACCAACCCTCCCTCTAGTGCTAGACATAAATGGATATTGACTGCAATAGACTTCTTTACAAGGTGGGTAGAGGCTGTAGCACTAAAAGAGACAACTGAAAAATGCCATCTTAGAGTTTTATGAGAGCATCATAACAATGTCTGGAGTTCCCTACACTATCATTTTTGATAATGCACTAGCTTTCACGAGTGCCAAAACTTTTGATTAGGTAAATAAGAATGGAGTTTAATTGAGTACTTCATCTAATTATTACTCCAAAGGTAATGGATTGGTTGAGTCAACTAATAAAAATCCTATCAAAATTATCAAGATGACCTTGGAAAATAATCAAAGGGCATGGCACATCAAGTTGAAGACAACCCTATGGGCTGATAGGATTACTCCTAAGAGGTCAACTAGAAATTCTCCCTTTGTGATTATTTATGGAAGTGAAGCTAGATTGTCTATCTCTAAAGACCTACCTGCTCTAGAACTTGCACAATAGTTGGAACTACTTGAGAATACTTCAATGCAATTCAGATTGACTAAACTTATGCAACTGCAAGAAGCAAGAGACAATGCACATAGGACTATGGAACACCACCAAGTGCTCATGAATAAGTCTTTTGACAAGAGAGAAAGTACTAGAGTGTTCAAATAAGGTGACATAGTTTTTAAATGGGATGAGGATAGAGCCAAACCAGGTAGACACACCAAATTTGATGCTTTATGGAGTGGCCATTACATCATTAGCAAGTGCAAGAAAAGCAACTCCTTTTAGCTGACCAAGATAGATGGAGAAGAGTTACCTATCCCTATGAATGAGATACATCTAAAGTTATTTTATTAGTCCTTGTGAGGTCTATTTTGTACATAGTAGCATAGGTGTGTGCTTTTCTTTTTTTGGGCGTGTTCCCTAAGTGTTCTAGTCGAACACATGTGTGTTTCCTTTGGGTGTGTCTTGTTGTGTGTGTTTTCCTTTGGTTTGGTGTGTTTTTCAAAGGCATTTGAGTGTTAGAAAGGTGTTAGAGAGACTCTATGGCCCAATGGATGAGATAGGCGACTGGTCTTAGGTATAGTAGGCATACCACCCTTGAAAAATCACTAAGAATGTTGACCAAATTGACTATCTAGTCAATTTGGGTCAACCTATATAGCAAAAACTACTATTAGAGGGTCTGTCATAAGTCATTTAGTGTTAATTCATGCTTTTAATAGTCTAACCATGGTCAATTTGGCCCCATAAGTCATTTCAAGTCTTTCTAAGGTCTTTTTAATAGCCAAAATAGTGCATTTAATGTCTTGTATAGATTTCTTGGGAATCGTATAAGCTTCAAAAGATGATGTCACCTCATATGTGTCAATTCTAACTTTTAGTAATTATTTCAGCTGACAATCATATACCTTTATGTTGATGTTTCATATCCTAACAGAGCTCGTGAAGTGTTGAGATAAATGTGAAAACCATATTGGTATAACAAAATGCATGGAGACCTTTGTTGTTTTCAAAGCAATGTTGTTTGTTTCTCAAGTTTTGGTTTCCATGGTACTATAGCAAGAGATATGAGCCCGTGAAGCACTCAGCCACAATAGAGCCAGATGGTCAAGGCTTTTCTTCACCATAACCATATCAAGAGTTTCTCAATGATTCGAGAAGAAGGATCACCATTGCTCATGAAAGTATCAAAGAAATATAAATATGAATGGTTATGTTTCCATTTTGGGGTAAAGTAACCTTAGTTTCTCTGAAGTAGGATTTCATCTCATCCAAAACCTTGTGAATTGATCCATTTGGAGGTCCCAACTGCCTTTCAAAGCTTGTGTTTCATTGCAAAAGGGTGATGTGCTCATTTGAGCAAGTTTAAGAAGGATCTCCAATGAATATAAGTGTATTGTTGAGGTGTCATGTAGAAGGTAATTTCACATCAGAAGCTACATCAAGTTCAAATCTCAAATGGAGTTAATACACCTATAGGTGGCATATAAGGAGGATAAATTGGCAATGTAGATTAGTTTTTGTGAGGCATATGTAAATACATGGGGGTAACAAGTGGAGTAAGTTTGGATGTTTGGAAGTGTTCAACGAACACATACGCATGGATTTCCTAAGATTACAACCCTCAACTACCTTGTACAAATCATCATTCTGTACAAGTGTTGTAACAAGCCTATAACAATGAAGAAGTGAACAAAAGACATGAAGAAGGGAGTGGTGACTTGAATGGTACCTAAATAGTGTTATCTACCCCAAATGAGGGTATATATGCACTGAAGAGAACTCTAGTCTAGATGGTAAATCTCATCTCATCTAAAAGTACATCCCAGGTGTATGGAGTGTAGAAAAGTTACAATTGGCAAAGACCGTCACACTTTGATGAGGGTAATGAACTCCTAAGAGACAAGGATGGCTTTTAAAGGGAAAATGAGTGTTGTTTGGCTGTGAGACGTCCTTGAAAGGTAGCAACATGACTCCTACATGCAAAAAACAACCTATTAACAATGTTCAAAGTGTCAAGAACAAACACACCTGTAAGTGGGATGAAGATAATTGGAGAGTCAGGTGCCTCCACAATACCAAGTGAGAATCTCCATGGATTGAATATGATGTTAAGAACCCCAAATAACATGAAGAGATAGAGAAAACAAGGCAAATATATCAAAGTTATCCACTTTTGAGGTTAAAAGGGCCAATTCCACCCTCAACCTGCAGGCAGTCACATTCAGAAGTTAGTTTTGAGTTTCATGCTAGTTGGAGGGGTAAATGAATGAGTTAATAGCTAAAATTTAGTACAAGGGGTCCTCATGACCTAAGGAAGCCTCCCATGTATTCAAAAATAATGAAAAAGAAGGGATAATACTCTCTATTTTGTCTTAGAGATAGGCCACTTTTAGGGCTTAAAACTTGTAGAAGAGAGAGAAAATGATGGAAATTAAAGGCTAGGGTTAAAGTGGCTATGAACACAAGCTAGGGAAATCTTGGATAAGCATGGAAAAAAATGAAGTAAGGCTCCTAGGGTATTGGAGAAATCCCAAGTGATGATTGGAGAAGATGGAGGACACCTAACACAAGCTAAAACACCTTGTTAGAAGGTTTGAAAACAAGCAGGATGTTCTAACCAATAAGGATTACATAGAGATGTTGAAGCCATAAAAGAAACTACGGACTCCATCAGTCTAGCATGAAACTCCTATAGCAAAACTGTAGTCTCCATTGGTCTAGCTACATACTCCTATAGCAAAACTATGGGCTCCATCAATATAAACCTTGTTTAGGAGCTGATGGTGAAAATGAGCCTAAAAGTGCATTTAGATGGATGAGTTTGACCATGAATGCTAAAGAGAAGTTGTTACCAACTCCATGAGGATTAGAGCCATGGGATTAGATTGTATGGAATTGTATGAAATAGGGAAAAACATGGATTATTTTGACCATTTTTTTGTTTTATAGGCGTGGTGAACTTCCAGGAGACCAAATCACTTTTGGAGGAGAGATTAGGACTTGTTATAAGTCTACATGCTCATTAGATCAGGGATCTCAAATCCTAAGTGTGCATACCAATTTTCTCACTCTAGCCAGTCCAAAATGAAAGGAGTGATCACAGTGACATATGATGATTCTTCTTGTATAAGAAGATGTAAATGATTTAGAAAACTTGCAATGTAGGTAGAGGATTCTTTGTAACTTTCTCTTATTAGTGCAAAAGAAACACTTGCCCTTAGTCAACTTTAGAATGCCCAATGAAGGCCAATGATGAAGGTAGTTTCATGAAAGGTGCTTGAAGAGATGCTATGCCAATTTTGGAAGAGGATGATTGTTTGGAATGGACACATTTGCAAATCAGTTTTTAACTCCTCTTACACTTCACCTACATGCATTGTAACTAGTTTCCACCTTTAGACACATGTCCTTGTGTCTCTTAGACTTATTTTTCCTCTCTATCTTTTTAATTTCTATAAGTATTAGCCATTTTGGCTATTGTAAACTAATACCACATTTGGTATGGTGATGCCCTACTGAAATAGAATTGTACTTTGCTTTTGAACATTGATTGCAAGTCTAATTCTAAGTTGTGAACATCTTTGTCTAAGTGTAAGAAAGATGAATACTGAATTTAAGTGATAATATCATCCTTGCTTCCTTTATCCTTCATGTTTAAGCAAGAGTTCTGATCTAATAGGTCATGTAAAGTGTAGTTAAGATACTTGGATCCTCTTCAAGCAAATTATTGTCTCTATGGTGTGCAATCTACCCCTTGACTAGTTGTCTTGTTGATTGTCTCATGTATGTTACCTTCACGTTGAATCACTTATGTTAATATCCTTTTAACGTTTAGAGTTGGTTTCCTATTAACCCTACTTATGCACTTTTGATCTTCAAAATTGAGTCCACTGCCTACTGACTGAGACACCCTGAGTTTGACTATTATAGGTGTGTATTTATCTTACTTAGACCATGTTCATGATGTGTATAGGCTTTCATTGAATCCTTATGCATCCAAAATGTAGGTTTGAACTAGAATTCTTCTTTGGAAAACCTACAAACACCACTTTTAACATCAAATTTTTAGGTCATTATTTAGACTGAGATGGTCTACCTCTAAACACTGCCTGTAGGTGTAATTCACATCATGAGACCTTTGTTATTTTGTTTGGGAACCTCCCTTGAAACCATTTTGGTCACACAACATCTATACTCATCTTGGGTTCACTTATATGTTCTTTAGAAGCATAAAGTATGTTCTCTTTTAGACTAAGACACCCTTGCCCTTAAAATCCTATTATAGGTGTGTATTGAGCCTATGAGGACCTAGGCATGATGTTTGAGGACCTACTTTAGAGCTATAGTAACCCTTTGATAGATTTTTATAATTGTGCTCAATATATATGTGCTTTGTACTCCTTAACTGAGTTCCCCTTTTATCATGATTGAGAGACCCTACTTTTGACTACTGTAGGTGTGTATTTCCCATTAAAAAGACACCTGTAGGTAGTCATAGGGGTTTATAAGACCTTGTCTTAACCCTCTCTTGATGATTTTCATTCCATTTAACATCATCTCATCAGTTGAAACCTACTAGTCATGAGGTTTTATTCAATGCTACTCCTTATGATGACAAAAGACCATTTACCTCAGATCTTTAGATGTTAATGAAGCATTTTAATGCTTTTTTAGGCTACTTGAACGTTCCGAACTCCCACCTTGCATTGACCTTTTGACCTCCGTTCTTGGCATGTAAACTCTTTATGATAGGGGCTACAAGATTAGCCAAGATAGATGCTTTAATACCTTTACCTCCATGTTTTAGGATAATCACAAGAAGCCCCCTGATCTCTATTTTGACATTTTAGGGACAACTTCCCAGAATACAGTCTTCATCTTCTCAACATGGTTTAACACCTCTTCTTTCCCTTTTGACACCTTATATGAGTTTTTCATAGCTTAGAGACCTTACCAAGACTTTAAGGAGGTGTCAAATTCTATCAACCTTCCCATACAAACATTTTAATAACCTACTTAGCCACCTATAGGTGGATGTTTTGGTGCATAAACCATGAGTTGAATATGGGCAATATGAAACTATCCATGACTATGGACTTTATATGATTTCATCAAACATCATAATGCACCTCTAGCAATACTAAGAGGTTAGAACACACATTGAACTTTCCACACCTCAATATGATGTCAATAAAGCCCTGTAAGTGTGCATTAGGCATGTTATGCAAGTAGGGCATGGAATGTAGCAAAAACATGGTGGTGGATATCTTAAAAACCACTTGAATTCATTATCAGCCTTCAAGCACAATATTTTGCATCAATAACACCTTGAAACTAGTTTAAAAACCTATTCTTCAATGTGAAAATCACTTGCACATACATGGAATAGAGCGACCAGGAGCATGAAATGACTGTTTTAGCATGGTGAATGAACTTGTGACCACACTTTCACCTTTTCCAAGCATCTAAATGGATTATTTCAAACTCTTCATGGATTAGAAAACTAAAATACCTTGATTATCATCCCATGAACAAGTTGAACAAGCTTCAAACATGTGACTGCAAGTGAAGTTGGGTAAAGAGTTGACAATGGAGAAAGACAAGATTGCAAGCTACCCAAAAGATGACATGGTGAAACCAAACATGAAAAAATGTGGTAATATTACCATGAGACCTTTGAAAACTCATATCCAAACTAAATGAGACCCACACAAGAGAACAACACTCTGCAAACAGGAATAACTTTAGCTGAGACTACACATGGTGGCACCTTCTTGCAGCATGGACTAACTTTATCATCCAAACATTATGAAAATGTAACTAAGAATGGATAAAATATTAAAAGTAATCCAACATCATTTAGAGCCAACATAACCAACTAGTTCATATGGATTTGACCAAAATGGATCAAAACTTATAGGGTGCATGGAATAACTACTAGAAAAGTACATTCAACTTCATTATGATGGTTAATGAAGCATAACCCACCATTATTAAAAATATTTATATGTAAATTAAGGTATATAATTTTAATATCACTTCCCAAAATCATTTTTCCTGAAACCTCCTGAGCTGTCCATATTGAGCAAAAACCTGAAAGTCACTTTTGTGTGTCTTGAAAACCAAGAAAGGAGCATAACTATTTTGGCCTTAAAATATAAATTTTAGAGTAAAACAAACATTGATATGAGTTTTATGGATGTGATAAGGCTCTCCATGATCTTTTTACATGTTTCACACTTCCCCATGGGCTGTACAAGTGCCATTTTCTCCTTTTTTCAGTTGGTTTCTGCAAGTTTAGTTAGACAACTGAAAATATTCTAGTGTAACTGAAATACATTATATTTAAACTAATCTCTTGGATGTTTTAAATGAAAATAATATACCTAAAAATCTTTAAAAATGTGCCACTTGCATTTATGACCCTTAAAAGCCCACTAAATGACCCAAAATTACAAATTGACTAATATGACTAAGACCAAGGCTAGAAATACATTATATGACATCAAATAAAATGTAATAAACCCCATTAAAATATATTATACCCCATTAAAACATCTAAAACTCATGTTTTGACCTATAAGGGGCCCAATTTGGCCTAAAAGTCAAATTTAGTTAACAATTTGGTGACTCATAGGGGTAGTATGCCTACTATACTATTGACTAAAAACATTATCCTATCATGGGCAAAGGGATTCAATGATTTATTGAAGACAACTAGCAATAAATTACCTAAAAGACACAAAAAAAACCACAACACACTAAACAAACACAAGATAAAGCAAAACACAAACAAGACTCACAAATGTGTATAAGCACTTAGGGAAAATAAGGAAAAAAACAAACTATGTACAAGGAGAGAAGAAGACATTAGTATCAATGTTTGAGATATATCCCATTGACTAGAGTATGAAGCTCCTCTCCATCCAAATTTGAGAGTTGAAAAGCATTATATTGCTTGCATTGGGTGATAACATAAGGGCCACTCTATAAAGCATCAACCTTTATGTGTCTTCTAGGTTTAGCACTATCTTCATCCCACTTTAGAACAATTTATTCTTATTGGAATCTTGTTGGCATGGCCTTCTTTTCAAAGTATCTCTTTGTTTGATCTTGGTGAGCTCTCATAGTTTGCATAGCTTGATCTCTTGTCTCTTCAAGCTCCATCAACTCACACAACCTGACTTCTATGATTTCATTCTCCATCAACTCTAGCTGATAAGTGAGATCAAAGGTTGGTAGCTCAATTTAAATAGGTAGTCTACCTTCTTTCCCATAAACAAGTGTATAGGTTGAGTTTCCAATTGCTCTCTTGGGGGTAATCTTATAAGCTCAAAGAGTTGTCTTCAAATTGGAATGCCAAGTCCTTTGGTTTTCCTCCATAGTCATATTTATGATCTTGATTGGTGGACTTAGATATTCCATTTCCTTGTGGGTAATAGTTAGAGGAAGCACTAAGATAGATGCCATGTTTCAAAGCCCATTCACTTATCTTCATTCCAAGGAAAACTAATGCATTTTCTAAAATTATTGTTGAAGGAGCCCCAAACCTTGTCACTATGCCTTGATAGAAGTTTAGAACTGAACTTTCATTTTCTTCCTTGAGAGAAACAACATCCACCCATCATGTAAAGTAATTAGTATCAGTCAACACCCACTTGTGACCAACAGGAGAAGGTGGGTTGATTAGGCCTATGAAATCTAGACCCTGTTGCACAAAGGGTTGGTCAACTTGAATTGGATGAAGAGGCAAGGTAGCCAGCTTTGATTTACCATAAAAAGAGCTTATTTTTGACACTTCCTTACCCAAGCATGGGTGTCTTTGAACAAACTAGGCCAAAAGTATCTAGTTCTCATAATCCTCGCAGCTGTGGTTTTTAGAGTAAAGTGACCACCAGCTAATCCATCATGAAACTCAAACAATATTTTCTCAATTTGATCTAATTCAAAACACCTCAATAACACACCTAAGAAGTCCTTACTAAATAATACTCCATTAACAATCACATAAAGAATAGATTGTAATCTAAAGTACCTTCTTTTAGCTCTATCTAGACCTTGTGGACACTCACCAATTTAAATAAAATGGATCATATCTTGTGTCCAACTCCTCATTAATGGAGGTGTAGTTGTCATAGGGTCATCATGAAGTGCTAAAACAACGTCTTTTTGTTCTTTCAAATCTGAAGAAAGATTCTCACATAACCCTTTCCCTTTCACTAGCTTGGTTGTCTTGATTTCTACATCATACTCCATCACTTTTGTGATCTAACCAGCCCTTTTTTCATTCAAATCTATATTCAAAAGGAATTATTTGACACTAATATGAGGTACCAATATGTGAATCTTATTTTTATATAACATATTCTTAAACATCTTTAGATTTCTAACAACTGAAAGTACTTGCTTCTCAACATAGGTGTATCTTACCTCATAGCCTTCCAAACCTTGACTAAAGAAGGCAATAGGCTACTCCAAGTTTTCTTCATTTGATTGAGTAAGCATGGTAGATATTACCTCCTCATTTCCAAAGGTATATAAGTTTAAATCCTTTGATAAATTAGGACTTGCAAGAGTTGGAGCTTGGGCAATGGCTTATTTAATCTCTTCAAAACTCTCCTTATTTCTTCTTGTCCAAGTGAACACTTCATCTTTACTTAGCATAGAGGTTAGAGACCTGAATAAATTAGAAAAATTAGGAATTAACTCCTTATGAGATTAATTTTACCAAAGAAACTTTGCAAACCTTTCTTGTGTTTGGGCAAAGGCAATGCCAAGATTGCACTCACCCTTTCAGGATCTATGGATAGGCCCTTATTTGAGATAATGTGTCCTAAAAGTTTTCCTTCATGGATAAAAAACACACACTTCTTTGGGTTAAGAGAGATTCTAAATGCTCTACATCTCTCAAAAATATACCTAAGGTGATTGAAGTGATCCTTTGCATCCCTAGAAAAAAATGTTATATCATCAAGTTGTACCAACACAATATCATTTATGAGTCCTTAAAAAGCCATATCCATTGCACATTGAAATGTAGATCCAACATTAGACAAGCCAAAAGGAATTTTAATATAAGCATATGTACCCCATTTATTAGTAAAGGATGTCTTATATTGATCACTTTCTTTCACCAAAATCTGATTATACCCAGAATGTCCATCAAGGATAGAAAACCTTTCACTATCTACCACAACTTGCAAAATTTGATCCATGAAAGGAAGAGGATAATGGTCCTTCAAGGAAACTCTATTAAAGTCCCTAAAATCAGCACATAACCTAATTTACCCATTCTTATTCCTAACAGGGACTAAGTTTGCCAACCAATATGAATGCTTAATAGTAAAAATGATTTTGGACTCAATCAACTTAGTAAGCCCCTTCTTCATTAGAGGCTTAATCTTAGGATTGATTGACCTTTGTCTTTGATTGATAGGCTTAGAATTATCATCTATCTCTATGGTATGTTGAGCTAAGTTTGGATCAAATCCCTTTAAATCACTATATTCCCATGTAAAGACATCATAAAACTCCTTGCATGACTCAATGAAAGCATGTTTTTCTTCACTAGTACATACCTTCCCAAGTGCAAGCAACTTATCCTTGAATATTTTTACTTTTTTTTCATAGTTTTATTTATTAGTAGACATGATTACCTTCTCTTTATTCAACTTATCATCATCATTTAAGATACTCTCAAGTGTGATTAAGCCTTTAGGGAGCTTGTTTGACTTCAATTGTACAATCTACCCTCCATATTGATGTTGTAGTTTGGACTGATTCTTGGAAGAAAACTTAGCCTCCTCTTGTATAAAAAGTTTTATTTGTTGGTCAATATCAAACACTTACCAATTAGTGACATTATAAATTATGGAGGGCCTTACAATCACCTTGAGATATGGCTGGTTCTTATCTTCTTTTATCCGCTTTGGAACATCAAACTGAGCTCCAATTGCTACCAATCTATCAACATGTTTGTTATCTTCTCTTAAGATGGATTAGATGTTGAAAGCTTGGAAATATTCCACAAGATCCCACACTCTATGCTTGTAGGACTTCAACAAAGAGTTCTTAGTCACACTTTGGCCTATTACTTGATTCACAATCAAATAACTATCACCATACACTTGTAATCCTTTCACAACTCTTTTCCTAGCCCACTCAAGGTCATGAATGAGGGCCTCATATTCTACCAAATTAAAAGTACAAACTAAGTGAAATATAAAAGTGGAATAGTACCTTTCCTTGGATCGTGAAACCAACATTGCTCCACCACCTGCCCTAGTTTTGATTCTGGATCCATTAAAGAAAAGTTACCATAAAACATCCATGTCTTCACTTGGATTCATCAATTTTGGCATGAAAGAGTCATCCTCATGAATAAAATACACTCCAAGAATATATTTGTCTATGAATGTGTAAGGATCATGCTCATAATGTTGATTTCCCCATTCATCTAAATACAAATCAGAAACTCCTTCAAGAGAAGATATTGGAGATTGATCTATGTGAAGTTCCTCCTCATCAGTAATGGAATAATTAACATTTGCCACTTTAGACATGTAAGGATTTAAGTGATTGTGATGGATAGTATTTGATTCAATCTTCACTTAGTACCATACTTTGTCCTAAAAACCATATACAACCAATTGGTTGCCAAGTATCCACCTATCTTAGCTGTAAACTCTCTTGACAAGCAAAGAGCAAAGTATGGAGGTAAATTTGCCACAACCATATCATGAGGGATGGAAAGAGTATGAAAATAATGTAAAATCAAGTTCAAATCCTTGACTACTCCCAAGGGCATTTCTAGTGATCCATCCAATTGTAGCACTCCTTTAGCCATTGGTTATACTTGAGGCCTAATTTATCTGGTATTGATTTGGGCATAATTAAAGTACTAACCCCACTATCTATAATGAAATTATTAAATAGGAAATCACCAATGATCAAATATAGATAAAAGGGAGGAGTCTTATCAGTTTTCTTCACTTTTTCATCAATGGGTTGAGTTCCATTCACCAAGACAACATTCTCATTCCTAGTTGATCCAACTTGCTTACCTAGTCCTTGCAATTTCTTTTGAAGCATATCTTTTTGTCCTAGTATTATCAATGAATCCCATAAATAAATATTCATATATAACTTATTCATCTGATCCATAATATTGATATAAGAATTTCTCACTTTGAAATGCTCTTTGGAAGCACTAGTACCTTGTGGTGTAGTTTGAGAAGGTAGATGTGTAGGAGCAGGCCTTACATTCTGAAACTTCTAATTTTATTACACCTGAGGGACTGAGTTATACCCACCCACCATTGGAGATTATGTAGGAGTCAAAATAGGTCCTTGATTATCCCCTTGTGTCTCTTCAACAACCCTCTTCTTAGATCTAGTGTTAGAGCCCACACTAGTATTCACAATACTTGGATTTCCCAAATGATTGATGGTACAAAACTCTCCCTCCAAATGATTTATGAGATTATAATCAAATTGTGTTTATCCGTTCTCCATTATAATTTTCATTTCACTTTGCATTGGCACCTCAAAATTAGAAACTTGAGATGTTTGATTGCCTTGCATTGTCATGTCTCTACTAGGCATTTCATTAGCATATACAATTTGGCCTTGATTTTAGCCATAGGAAGGATAACATGGTTGTTATTGAACAAGTTTGTTTTGAGTGGGAACAATATCTTTAGAAGATGATGGGACATTAGGATTGTAACTTTGATAAGGTCTAGCATGAGTGATTTGACCTTATCCTTGAACATTATCTTGAAAAGGAGGCCTATTTGCTTGCCTAAACTGATTATAGAACTAGTATGGCCTATAAATTTGATCTTCTTGCCTTTTGAGGGCAACCAATTCATTAGTAACACTTTGGAGCAAACTCTTGACTTCATCAATCTCATTGTTGGGGCAAATGGCAAAATTTTCTTGACTAGGCAAAGGAGCCAAGCTAGGTAATACAACTTGACTAGGAGGTTGAAAATTAGGTAACAATGTCATTGGTGGCCTAGGAAAAATCTTCCCTTCTTGAAAAAGACAATTCTCAACATTGATAGCTATCTCATAGGCAACAAGTAGTGTATTCTCACCCATAGATTGGATCATCGTGGCTACATCACTATTTAATGATTTTAGATAGTACAAGAAGGCATAATTTGGAGTAGGTCTCACAAGGGTTGGGATCCTATCTCATGTTAAAATCTTTCATAAACTCTTGTGGTTCCCTCTTGATAGTGGTTAATTGCTCAACTAGTGATTGATGATCACTCTTCTCTCCAAACCTCTTGGTCAATAGATCTCCTAGTTCATCTCAAGAACCAATAGAATTTTTAGGTAGAGTCCCATACCAATCTAAGGCCTTTCCTGTAAAAGACAATGCCAATAACCTAATGGCCACATTATCTTTAATGATATTATGAATATTGCCGAAATTTGTTATGTTTCTAATGTGCTCAATGTGAGTAATAGGACCTTCTCCACTAAAATATGGAACACTCTTAAGGGCTGATCCAAGAATTTGGTCATATTGGGCAAGATTAAAAGGATATGATCTAGTGAAAGGTACAAAAGGTTGGTTTCTATCCATCTTTGAATGTAGATTATGGGTATTAAAGGTTGAACTTAGTAGGAATTTGGACTTCTTAAACACCAACTCTCTTGAATAAGGATGAGTATTCACAAACCTAAAACTTTTGATAGAATACAAAGGCAATTACGCAAACTCAAAGGGTATACCTTTAGTAGTAAGCCTAGTGGTCACCTTTGGCATGTAATTTAGGGATTGATCAGTAACCAAAGAGTTGAAAACTTTAGTGGAGTCACCAAGTACTGAATGTAGATGTTCTTGTAGCTGCAACTATACCAAGACCAACGATAATCTTGGATAATCTTTTAGGACTTAGAGTCCCACCAGGTGTGCCAAAAAATGTTTTCACTTGGATTTTCACCCCTTGAGGAGATGCCTAGCTATCCTCATCCAAGTGGCACAATAGAAACATCTCTCTTGTTGTGGATAATAATTTGTTGAGATAAATCTCTAGAAGTGCTAGTTCCCTTGATGCACTCTTTGAAGCACTCTCTTATCTATCAAATTTGTATGAAAAGGGTTAAGAATACAGCTAATAAAACTAAAGGTGATGCACCAATATTGAATTTCCTCCTATTTAATGAACTTATACTACTTAGAGCTAAACAAAGTTTCTTTCACACAAAACTCACAACATAAGACAAATTGTTACATCAATGTTTCATAAGCTAGGTTCAAAAAGGTATTTTGATAATTAAGAGGGTAATGAATGATGAGTTTATGGAATACATTCATGAAACACTTCTAAGACACTCATACACTTAGGAAAGAACACTAACAAAGACCTGTAACAATTACTCTTTTGCACACTTGGTGAACAATCAGGGATAACATGCTAGAAAAGATCATCTTCCACTAGACAAGATCAACAAGATTATAATAAAACTCAATTGTACATCATGTAAGTAGGAAAAATTAATTTTATATTTCTTCAATAGTCATTCAATTAAAAAATTGGCTAGGGTTTCACCATTAACCAATAGAGGCTGATAAAAAGAGTTAAAAGAGTTTATATTTATAGCCTTTGAGAGAAGAACAAGACAAGGGAAGTCCAAAGGTCACTTGGACACATGTACATCTAAGAAAAGGGGTTAAAATTGAATTTTAAAGAGGTGTGGAATGAACCATGCAATGTTAGGATGACCAAGTGCCCATACAAGTCATGAAACTTATGAAAAGTGGCATAAAATTCCCAGTCTTAGCTAAAAAAATTGCCTTCATAATTTGAACCTATTTGAACATCCCATAACTAATTATGGATATGTATGATGATTGGAATGAGAGGGAAGGACTTAAATCATGCTTCCCCATGCATTTTTTCCTACTCATCTAAAAACTCTTGAAAGGAAGACATCACTACCTATAGTCTAAAAAACTCCTTTTTCAGTCACCCCTCACACTTGTCTTCAAAATTAGATTTAGTTTTCCATGAAAATCCATGGGAGGGAGTGAATTACACTTTGAAATACTATCTATGGCCTTAGACTACTTAGGTACACCTTAAAAAGGCTCACATTTAGATTTTTCACCCTTCTCACCCTTGTGTCCACTATTTCAGTTTTGATTGGCTGAGATGAGAGATATTATTTGAAAACTTAGAAGTTTTTTCCTATAATAAAATAACCATTAGGAGTTATTAAAAGTATATATCCTTCCTTAAAACTTGATTCATCTTTTGAAACCTCCTAGAACCTACAAAACATAAAAACTGGTCAAAACTACCCTATTTTGCACTCTGTTCATACAATTTTGTACAACTCATCTTGATTAGAGATAGATTGAGGGAGTATCTACATGGTAAAATATCTTTAATTTCCAAAATATGTCATTAGGATAGCTTTCCAAGATTATTTTCTCCATCAGGTCATGACTGAGGGTTTAGTAGGGTTTTAGGTAATTTTTGGTCTTAAGTTTTGTTTTTAAAGCTTTGACATTAGCCCTGCCACTAAATACCACAAACTTGATGATAAGGGACCCTGATAACTCCTCCAAATCCATTTGGTTCCCATGCAAACCCTTAGAGGAGAAATGAACACTTAAAAACACCCCATTAAACTTATTTATACCCTTTTTTCATGCTTGGACTATATTAGTGTTAGGTTGTGGAGCTAAAAGCTTCAACTTTGTAGACGAAGAAAAGGAGGTTGCTAAAGATCCAAAAGCACCGGCATCAACAGCATGACCGACGTCAGTCAAGATGAAGCAGAAGGCAATCGACATTGGCAGGGAGTCGGTCGACGTTGGCAGCACCAGGCAAACAGGGACCGACGTCGATCGCCTGTGTGTTCCAGAATTGTTCGTTGCACGAACAATTAATTAAGTGAACTGAGTGTTTGCATGTAAAGGCTATTTCGAGTCTTGAGTTGTGTGGATAATTATTCCAAATTAAGAGTCTAAGTTATTGTTTAAGTCTGGGATCTATTTATAGACCCATTGGCATGTATTGTAAGTATGAGCTGATAAGGAAGGCAAGGAAGTTCCTTCCATTGTAAGATCATTGAGTTGCAGGTTGTTGCAAGCTCATAGGAGATCTACATGTGTAAGTATGGTCTATTGAATTTTAGGTTGCAGGTTCATGGGAGATCAACTTGAAGTACTAAAGAGTGCTTGGTGTACTGGCAGGGTTATTACTGACTGGTTGGAGAGGTGAACACCAATTCTGTGTGTGAGTTGTGTGTTGGGACCATTTTTGGTAGGAGAGCGTTTTGAAGAAGAATTACTATACACTTGAGGTGTGGGAAGCCTCTGTAAGGTGGAAGAGTGTGGCGGCTCTTTATTGTATTCTTCTCTGTACAAATGTTAATACAAGATAGTGTATTGTCTCTCATATTCTGTGCTATTTGTGAATTCTAGTTACTTGTGCTTCTGGTTATTTCTGCATGTTTAATTGCTTATATTTGGTAATCATATTGTGCTCTATCTGAGGATCAAGATCCTAACAAGTGGGATCAGAACAAGTGTGTTTGTTCTTGGATTCCCTGATAACTGGTATCAAACCTGATCTTACATACATGGGGAATCCTACTTGATTCCACCATGGGAATAACTCTCCAAGCTCTACATAGATCTTCTACAAGTTCAACACTTAAAAATACAGCCCATGAGTCTATTATATAGATCTCATGCATACACTAATTTAGACAAGCGGCTCAAAGACTCGAACTGGTCTTTATCATGCAAACTCTGCGTTCACTTAACTGACTGTTCATCAACAGCAGTTCTGACTGCCACAGGTGATCGACGTCGGTCCCTGCCTTACTAGAGGTGACCGACGCTGGTTAATATCCTGTCGATGTTGGTTTCTTTTTGTGTCCCCTGATCGATGTTGATTTTGGCCTATCGACGCCGACGACTGTCATGCGCAGAAAACCTCCCTGTTTGCCTTAGGTGAAGCTTTTAGCTCCACACCCTAACAATTAGAGCTATAATTAGCTTTCATGTAGGTTATTATACATATTAAAAATTCAAGCATGTATATTTTCACCTCCTCAACATGTCCCAATCATCTGGATGTCTCATCAAGAGCTATAAATGAAGGTAGAACCTCAATTGGCTCTAGGTCCCTTGAAATCCTAATAGGCCTAGCATGCACCCAGCTAGCTTTGGATAATTGGACTGATTTTAAATGGTTTTATTAGTGTATTATTAATTTTCAAATCTAATTACATATTGTAATATAACCACACAACTTCCAAAGCACTCCTTTTCTGCCATTTCTCTCATTCATCAACTAGGCCTAGTGAAAGCTTGCCTAGTTGGACTGTGTGCAGGGGTATTTTGACCATATTGAGAGGTATGAGAATATTATAGTGTTATATATCACCAAATTTCCTTTAATAAACGTCAAAACATTATTATATAGGTTTCCCAAATCTTCCATCAAGTTCTTTGCCCATTTTATACTCACTAGCTTGCTTTGCTAAACCTTGATTTTCCTAGACTGGCTGACCTCTGAGATAAAATAGTGAGGTATATCCCTCATCCCCAAGGAAACGTGATTATTTTTTGAGTTTTAAAAATTATTTATTATTATTTTTACCAGAGGTTTTTAATTTTATTCTTTGATTTAGGTCCTTAACCCTCTCAAAATGCCCCAAAAAGTCCTAAAAAAACCCTGTTTTCCTACATTTTCCTCAAATCCACCTAAGATTAACCCTTCCATGATAAACACATACTTATATTATTATTAAAAATGTTACCTATACCTAATTAATGCTACTAGATATTTTTACTCACCCCAAAAGCCTTCCTTCTCTTTGAATTCCTCATATTCATTTATTGAGCAAAGAGGTTTCCTAGCCTACAGTACAGACTGTTGCCCTTTAGCCAAGTAAGGAAGGTAAATGATCAATTTTTAAGAGTATTTGGATTGATGGAGACAAATTTTGGCCTATCATGGACCACCTTACATTATTTTTAACCCTTTTCCACCCCCCTAGAAAAGTTCATGCCTTACACTACCTTCACTAGCTTAGACCCTATTGTTGGTGCTTACAAGGGTTTTGGGGACCTATGTAAGCTTATTTTTCCATCAAAATAGTATTATGAAATCAAAAACATCCCCATTTATGTGTTCACTCATTATGTCATCAATTTTTAGCTCCCATTAACCCTGCCTATGCACTTTTGATCTTCAAAATTGAGTCCACTACCTGTTGATTGATACACCCTGAGTTTGACTATTTAGGTGTGTATTGATCTCACTTAAACCATTTTAATGATGTGTATAATATTTAATTGAATACTTATGGGTCCCAAATATAGGTTTGAACTAGCATTCTTCTTTGGAAATCCTGCAAACACCACTTTTAGCATTAACTTTTTAGGTGACTATCTAGACTGAGATGATCTACTTCTAAACCCTACATGTAGGTGTAATTTACCTCATGAGACCTTGGTTATGATATTTGGAAACCTCCCTTGAACCCATTTTTGTCACAAAACATATATATTAATCCTGGATTCACTTATATGCTCTTTGGAAGAATAAACTATGTTCTCTTTTAGACTGAGACACCCCTACCCTTAAAATCCTATTGTAGGTGTGCATTGAGCCTATGAGGACCTAGTCATGATGTTTAAAGACCTAATTTAGATATATAGGAACCATTTTATAGATTATTATACTTGTGTTCACTATATATGTGCTTTGGACTCCTTAACTGAGTTCCCCTTTTGTCATGACTGAGAGACCCTACTTTTGACTACTATAGGTGTGTGTTTCCCATTAAAGGGACACGTGTAGGTAGTCATAGGGGTCTAAAAGACCTTGTATTAACCCTCTCTTGATGAATTTAATTACATTTGACCTCATCTCATTAGTTGAAACATACTAGTCATGAGGTTCTGTTCAATGCTGCACCTTAGGGTGACAAAAGACCATTTACCTCCTTAGGCTTGTAGATGTTAATGAAACATCTCAATGCTTTTTTAGGCTACTTGAAGGTTCCCAACTCCCACCTTGCATTAACCTTTTGACATAAATTCTTGGAATGTAAACTCTCTATGTTAGGGGTTACAAGATTGGCTAGGCTATATGCTTTAGGACCTTTACCTCCATGTTTTAGGATAATCACAAGAAACCCCCTGACCTCTATTTTGACATTTTAGGGACAACTTCCCAGAATACAATCTTCATCTTCTCAACATGGTTTAACACCTCTTCTTGCCCTTTTGACACCTTATATGAGTTTTTCATGGCTTAGAGACCTTAAAAAGACTTTAAGGAGGTGTCAAATTATGTCAACCTTCCCATACAAACATTTTAATCCCCTGCTCAACCACCTATAGGTGGATGTTTTGGTGTACAAATCATGAGTTGAATATGGGTAATATGAAACTATCCATGACTATGGAGATTGTATGCTTTCATTAAACATCCTAATGCACCTATAGCAATATTTAGAGGTTGGAACACACATTGACATTTCCACACCTTAGTATGACATCAACAAAGCCCTGTAAGTGTGCATTGGGCATGTTATGTAGGCAGGGCATGGAATGTTGCAAAAACATGGTGGTGAATAGTTTCAAAACCACTTGAATTCATTATTAACCTTCAAGCACAAGATTTTCCATTAAGAAAACTTTTAAACCAGTTTCAACACCTATTCTCCAACGTGAAAATCACTTACATATACATGGAATAGAGCAATCAAGAGTATGAAATGATTGTTTTAGCATGGTGAATGAACTTATGACCACACTTGTACCTTTTCCAAGCATCTAAATAGACTCTTTCAAAATATTGATGTATTGGACAACTAAAATACCTTGATTATCATCCCATGAATAAGTTGAACAAACTTCAAACAAGTGAAGTTGGGTAAAGAATTGGCAATGGATAAAGACAAGATTGCAAGCTACCCAAAAGATGACATGGTGAAACCAAACATGGAAAAAGGTGGTAATATTACCATTAGACCTATGAAAAATCATCTCCCAACTACATGAGACCCCTACAAGAGAATAACACTCTACAAACAATAAGAACTTCAGTTGATACTGCACATGGTATCACCTTCCTATAGTATGGAATAAATTGTTCATCTAAACATTATGAAACATGAAAATAAGAATGGATACCATATAATAATGAAAAAATAATAATATATAGCCAACATCACCAATTGGTTCATATGGATTTGACTAAAATGGATCAAAACCTATAGGGTGCATGAAATAACTATTGGAAAAGTATAGTCAACTTCATGAGGATGGTTCATGAAGCATAAGCCACCATTATTAAAAATATTTATATATAAATGAAGGTATTTGAGTGAAATATCTCCTCTCAAAATAATTTGTCCTAAAACCTCTTGAGCTGTCTATACTAAACAAAAACTTGAAGGTCGCTTTTATGTCTCTAGAAAACCAAGAAAGGAGTAGAATAATTTTGGCCTTAAAATGGAACTTCCGGAGCAATTTTTTTTTTAATGAGTTTTAGTAATGTGAATAGGCCCTCCATGATCTTCTCCCATGTGGCACACTTCCCCATGGGCCATACAAGTACCGTTTTCTCCTTTTTTCAATTAGTTTCTATAATGTTAGTTAGACAACCTACAATTTCTAATGTAACCAACATAATTAATAGTTAAACTGATATCTTGTATTTTTTAAAGGAAAATAAGACACCTAGTTACCTTGGGAAATATGCCACTTACATTTATGACCATTAAAAGCTCACTAAGTGACCCAAAATGATAAATTTACTAATATGAATAATACCAAGGCTAGGAATACATTAGATGAAATCAAATAACATGTAATATACCCCATTAAAATATATTAGACCCACCTAAAACATCTAAAACTCATGTTTTTACCTATAGGGGCCCAAATTTGACCTAAAAGTCAAATTTGGTCAATAGACCCATAAACTTATATAAAGGGTCTAGAGGGGTCATTTGAAATCACAATCAATGTATGAAGAACATAAAAAATAAGTGTGAATAACAACACATAAGACTTGATAATATTCAAGTAGTGTCAAAGCCAAGCGTGAGTGCTAGAGCCAAGAGCTAGAGTCAAAGCCAAGAACTAGATCCAAGAACCAAAGCCAAGAGCCAAAGCTAAGAGTTAGATCCAGAGCAGAGAGTTGAGAGCCAAAGCTAGAGCAAAGAGATAAATCCAAGAGACAAGATCTAGAGCTGAGATCTGAGAGCCAAAAGTCGAGAGTTGAGAGCTAGAGCTAAGAGTTGAGAGTCAAAGCCAAGAGCTAGAGCTGAGAGCTAAGAGCCAGAGCCAATTGCTAGAGCTAGAGATATAGGACATTAAAACATTCATTTATAGATTGAGAACACCTACTAGGGTTAACTGATGTATAAAATGATTTTTGTATCAATAATCAATCAGTTCTACCTTTGAGTAGGATCCAAAAATGCAACCTAGATTAGGTGAACTCCATTATCAATTCTCATTTTCATATTATCTCTATGACTCATGCTTATTTCTTATTATTTGATTTTAGTGATGATTTTAATTATTATGCCAATTTCAAGTTAATTAATGGTAACTTGAGAATTTATAAAGCATTCATAAAAATAGAGTAATTGGTGTTATTTTGGACACTGCCTACTTATGGATCAAGTTTGGTATCAGAGTGGTTGAATTTAGTGGCTTGATTTAGATTTAGATTTGATATAAATTTGGTTTTGATTCAATATTTTTAGACATTTGGGCTTGTTAATCTTCCATTTGTAGTGTGTGTTGTTTTGGAAGCACAAGTTATTTACAAACAACTATGGTTAAAGCCTTGAAAAAAAATAAGTTGGAAGAGCTTGAAAGCATCAACAAACAAATTCAGGATGAGAATGCTTTCTTGAGATGCAAGCTCTACTCCCTTGAAGAATAGATTGCATGCTTGAAATTAGAGCTAGAAACTAAGGACGAGCTCTTGATGAGATTACAATATGGTGAATAGAAGAAAGATCTACCTTCCATTTCAGATGTAGAAACCATGATAGATAAATGTACTGTAAGTTCATCACCATGTTGTTCTTCTACCCATTCAGATTCATCTTCAGGTAATGCTTTTGGTGATTTTGAGAAACATACTAAAGGCATTGGATCTAAATTATTAATTAAAATGAGATGTGATGGAAGAGGCCTTGGTAAGAATGGCCAAGGTATTTATAACCCAATACAAGTAGAGGATCATCCTCATTTGTAGGTTAGGGTTATTCTAGTGTGAGAATGGAAATTAGAGAGTGATCCAAGAATGTTGAAGGGAGACAAGCTTTTGACAACCAAGTGATTACCCCACTAGTCCTATAGGAAGATTCTTTACAGGAAATTATTGATTCTTCATCACAAGATGAAAGATGTAAGAAATTTTAGAGAAGAGGTAATGAGATTCCACTTCCTTGTTCCTTCATAAATTATAATCATAACATAAGGGAAATTGTAAAACTTATGATGATGTACTCTTTCAATATAAACAATATGGTTTTAATATACAAAAAATGATGTATGCTTTTCCATGTACTTTTTGTGGGTTAAGTAATGATTCTGTTGTCTATTGTTGGAAGAGAAAGTCATTCTTGCAGATGTGGTTTCCTAATGAGCTTAGTGCTAAATACCAATCTCATCATTCAAAGGTGAGAAATGGAAAATAAGTTTCTTTTCCCAGAAAGAGGAATATTTGTGCTCATTCTCATGTGAATGGGCATCAGGTTGAGCAGTGTTGGAGACTTCATCCATCTCAAAATAGTAAGATGAAGATGGAATACAAAGCTGTTACAAAGGTAAATGAAGTTCTTAATCCACCACTAGTTGATGAGACAACAAAATTTACTAAGGAAATAAAACTACCTAAATGGGATAATTCAATAAAATGGGTTGGTAATAAGTTCCTTAGTTTTAAGTTTGCATAGCTGGAATTGTAGATTAGCATGCAAAATTTTCAAAGCATCTTTGGGATTTTCAATGACTGATGAAAGAAAAATTAGCCAATGTTTTAGCTTTGAATATTTTTGGAGTAAGTAGATGAGGAGAATCTTGTAATAGGTTTATCATGCTTGGTTTCTCTTGCTTTTTAATTAACTCTATTGTGAAGTTGATAGTAGTATACACAAGTTGTTTGAGACATGTTCAGCGTACCTAATAGATACTTGTAATTGAAGTAGTTGTTATGAAATTACATCTTATGATAGAATGTGTAGGATGCAATTCAAGACCCATACATGGGAAGCATTTTTTTTGTAGTTGTATTAGGTGATATTTTTTAGTGACATACAGTCCACCATTTTGGGAATGTAGCTAGTAGAATAGATAAATTCTACTATCCCCACACTATACAGGATAACTTATTCACTTGCAGATCACTAAATCAGTCGAACAATTGTCTCTTTGACATTGAGATGTCTTTTTCAAATTGATCATTTTATGTGATGCTATGCTTATAGTGAATTGATGATTTTCCATAGGAAAGATATGGTGTAGTTTTCCCATATCAGAATAGTAGTTTTAGAGACCACAGAGTCCACTGTAGAGATCTCCATGAGGCATTGTAAAGAACCAAATCTAAATGGGGAGGTGTGATTTGGAGGATATTTTTAGACATTCCCTAGTTTTCTTTAAATGTGATCCATTGTGTATAGATAATCAAGAGCTTTCTGACAACTGTTGGAATGCAAAAAATGGACATCGTATGCTCTAATTATCATTGGTCAAATTTTAGTCAATAGGTGATCAAAGCTAGTCAAAATAGAAAAATTAATGGTTTTAAAATATTTTTAAATCAGTTCCATGGTGTATAACTCATCATAATATTTTTGATGTATTTTGAATAGACCAATTTTGAGTCCATATGCAAAAGTTATGGCTAGTCAAAGTTGTGGTCAAACCTGATAAAAGTGATGATGTGGCAAGATAGACCAATTAAATGTTGGCACATGGAAAAATTAGCATGGGACATGTGGACAAATTTTTAGGTAAGACATGGGCATTAAAGCATGGATTATTTGATGCTACTTTTAATGTAATGTTTTATTAAAACATGTAAAGGCCTTCTATTGTAATCCCATGATAAATGGAATAATTGTTAATCCCATTAAAATAGGTCTTAGGATAATTATGAATATTATTATAATTAGGAAAGGATAATAATTTAAGCCCACCTTTTATTCACCCATAAACCTATATAAAGGGTCTGAAAGGGTCATTTAAAATCATAATCAAAGTGTGAAGAACAACACACAAGACTTGAGAATAATTGAGTAGTGCCAGAGCCAAGAGTAAGTGCCAGAGCCAAGAGCTAGAGGTAGAACCAAGAGCTGAGAGCCAAATCTAGAGAGAAGATCTAGAGCTAAGAGTTGAGAGCCAAATCTTAGATCCAAAAGCCAAGATCCAGAGCCAAGAACCAAGAATTGAGAGCTAGAGCTAAGAGATAGAGTCGAGAGCCGAGAGCTAGAGCCAATTGCTAGAGCTAGAGCCAATTGCTAGAGCTAGAGCCAAAAGACATCAAAACATTCATTTTTAGATAGAGAACCCATACTAGCAATAACTTATGTACAAAGTGATTTTTGCATCAATAATTGATTGATTTTGCCTTTGAACAGGACCTAGAGACATGGCTTGGATCAGGTGAACTTTGTTATCAATTATGGTTTGCATATTATCTCTATGACTCATGCTTGTTGCTTATTATAAATTTTTAGTAGTAATTTTAACTATTATGATAACTTAAATTTAATTAATAAGAAATTGAGAATTTATAAAGCATCCATAAAAATAAAGCAATTGGTGTTGTTTTGGACACTACTTGTTTATGGATTAGTTTTATTAAGCATGTAAACAAAGATGTAAATTTGAAATCAGATCTAAAAGATTAAAAACACAATCATGAAAATATATGGAGGAAGGTCTAAGTGTTTAAATAACATATGGGTTCACCAAAATGTTTTTTCTTTTTAGTGTTAACAATGAAAACAAGACAAAATTATTCCATAAGGAAGATCTAACATATAACAATGTAAAACAATATTTGAAGATCTATCCCAACAGATAAAAATAGTAAACATGAAAAATGAAAATTTTGAATTGGTAATTAAACTTGAAAAGAGGAAAAATATGATGGAATGATCACACCTCAATTATTTCTATAATTTTAAATATGGATTTGACTTATGCATGCATGTAGTTGACTATGTGCCAAATTTGATTATTTAACTATACATGGATGGGATCAATGTCTACATTGTTTATGCCTAGGATGGATTGGTGTTGACCAAGTTTCACTATTATTCATGTCTACCTACATTATTAATGTTATGCACTCATTTTCATATTATAATTTTTTCATATCACTTCACCACTAATTATCGTGTTTGTCTATATTTGCACTTCTCTAATCCGATGGGCATAAATGTGTAATTGATGTTTTTTCCTTCTTCTTGACCTATCTTACCATCAAATAAAAAAAAATTAAGTTATGGTTTGGGAAAATACTATGGGAGTTATATCTACATTTCAACATGTTGGAATCACACTTCAATGTAGTTATGTGTATTGCAAATGGAATTTTGAGGAATGGTTTTAAACCTCCTGTTCCCTAAATGTGAAGATGAAACTCCATGTAATTTCCATCAAACCTTACTTTGGTATATCGTGGTGATGCAAAAATTTGACTCTGTCATAAGTGTAGTGATACATTTGGCAAGAGTTAACTCTAACTTGAATTATGGAGTAGATGATAAACACTTAATTCTCTCTCTCTCTTGTTCTTCTAGGTCTTCACTCTTTTCTATGTTTTTTGGTTATTAAATGGCTTAAGATGACTTAATATAAATATGATACTCCAAGACATAATTCACACTTAGGCCAGATCAAAAAATAATAATAAGCGATAATCAAGACACATGGAACACAACAAAAGGCAAAGGGACCCACAAAATGATGGGGGATATAATAGTAGCATAAGGATGTGTACAATTAATTGCTAGTGTTGAGAACTAATATATTTAGAGAAGTGTTAGATGAATTTGTAAGGTTTAAGGACTAAATGAGAAGTAGTGTGGGATAGGATAAATCTTTAAAAAAAAAATTGTACACAAATGTGGAAAACATGAAAATATAGATAACATACAACATATAAAAGTGTCTTATACCAAAGTTGGGGTTATACACTATGCAACTCGGAGGAACCATTTAATTACAAAAAAAATCAAGGCCAGGTTTGCTAGATGTTTAATATAGTTGTAAAATTTGTATCCTCATATCATTAATTTATTATTTTAAGACCAAATTATTAGATGCATAAATAAGTGCATCATTTACTTTGATATGTGTATGTATAGGTGCCTTAAAATTATTAAAATGGGTAATAAATGTAAGGTTGGTGTTGTGACTATGTTCAAGACGAAGAGATTGAATATATGAAATCATTGGAAGCACATTGGTCTTCATATTTTTAGGCATAATCTATTTCATCTAAAAATAGATTAACAAAATAATAACCCTTTAGTTATATAAAAACTAATAGAACAAAAAAATAACTATAGATGACTGGAATATAAAAAATATAGATTTAAAACTATGATTCAAACATTCAAATTTGAATATCACAATAAGCAAGTACAAAGGGATAGAGAGAAATAGAGTTTATTTATTGCATTTCCTTATTCTGCACAGGCATGCTCCCTATTCTGATGATGTTTATAAGGGACTGCATTCTACTTGTTTCTAAAATTAACTTTTGTTTATGTACTAGTCAATATCGATTATTGATCTAGACTTATGGTAATTGATCTTAACCCTATAAGTGTAAGATTATGATTTCTTCTATGATGATTCACTTACATCAACAATGCCCTTTTCTATCCTTTTATTCCTCTTAACACATGCACATGCACCTAAAATTTCAAACTCTAATTTCTTGTACCAACACTTACAACATCAAATGGGGAGGGGGGAATCGAGTGAAATTGATTGAGTTTTATTAACCTTGGTTAATCCTTGTTGATCAACCAACTGTTGCACCACATTTCAACTTCTTTGAATAAGGATAAAAATTGAATATATTTATCCTACTAATATGTATGTGTGTAATGGTGAAAGTAATCTGAGATGCTCTTTCTCCTTTTTTACCCTTGGCACAAGCATGCAAATGCAATAATACTTAAAATATAGCTCTAATGATTCAATATAAGTAACATGTAATTTTGTATATCTCTTGTAATGTAATAATGTATTTCCTAGATGTCTCTTAACATCTATGTATATATAAGATTCTTTTTGAATTTCAATTAAATACCTAGTGGCCCACTAAACAAACCTAAAAGAAAATCAAAAGGACCAAAGAAATTGTTATAAAATTAAATGTGCCTAAAAAAATAATGAAGGGTCAAGATCAACTAAATTAGGTCAAGATCGAAAGTTGATCTTAAACATAAAGGTCAAAACCAACCTAGGATAATATCAACCTCGAGATGATGAAAGGAGGTTAAAAATCCCTATTTTAAAAACATGATTCAATTGAAATGGATGGGAAAAGGGGACCATAAAGTCATATAAAATCAACAACTAAAAGATAAAACACAAAATACATGCAACACTAGGTACTTAATTATTAACTAGAGATATGTATAAACAAAGTGGCTAAAAGACATTATAAGACAAGGCATGTGCCAACTTTAAGTGTCCAAATCTATAAATTTAGTGGAACTACAAATACTAGATAAAATGGAAAAAGACAATGCAAACTTGCATAAATGATTGTGATGTTGACTTGTCATTTTTCAAAGTGATCCATAGTGTTCTTGCAAAAAAAATATGTGTAATTAGATAGATAACTATCGAAATGAATAAAATGTATAATCATAAATGAAGATTTCAAAATCATTCAAATAATAATTTAAAAAAAGGTACCCCATAATTCAACCCAAGGGGATGCGACCAATGACTTAGGTCGCCTAAATTTTTGATTCAATTAATGATTCAAATTCTCGAGTGGGATTGGGTCTTCCTAGCGAGGTTACATGGTTATAGAGGCTCACCCTGGCTTCTAATGCCTTCTAAATGAGCATTAGGTTTTTGGGTACTGATTCCACCAAATATATATAAAAAACACATAAAAATGTATTATGCGTAGATTCTTGATTGCTTCATCATGATTTTCTCCCACTTTTACACGTGATCGATTCGATCAATCTTCTAGCCCTTGGATCTTCATGGATCTTATTTTCACTTTCCCAATCTGAATATTCCAAAATAGTAATATGATATAGACACATTTTTTTCATTTAGCATGTTGTTTCAATATTTTGAATAAAGTAGACTATATTTTCCATCACGGACAATATCGACTAGGTTTTTAACCTTTTATAGTTTTACTATGTAAATCCTAAGCTAGATTAAAAGGTAGGATCTATTTTTTTAAAGATAATTACAGAGCTTTTGATCAGAATAACAAACCAGATACATTCACAACCATAATTGGCCAATTCTAGCATTACGCTTAATACCACCACAACCAGTGAATATAAACATTATGTACAAACTCACCACAACTGGAAAAATACCACCAATATGGCCACAACCAGCCCAAGAATACCACCTACCATAATTGGTGAATACCACCCACCATAATTGGTGAATATCACCAATATGGCCATAACCAACCAATATAAATGAAATAGTCTCAACTGGCTTGAGAATACTAGCGATACACACAATACCACCATAACTGATGAATACCACTGATCAACCATAATTGGCCAATACCAGTGAAATGGCCATAACCAACATTTTGATACCTTTGAGATTTGAACCTAGGTGGTGCATATAAAAACTAATATTTTACTAATGCACCCCCATCTCATCAGTTAGTAAGATCTATTATGAATTTGTAATAAAATTAGAATTTATTAATTCTATGTAACTTTCCAAAAATATTAAATGCAAGGAGAAAGTGGACTTATTTGTATATACATAGAGTTTCTTATGAATCTAAATACTAGAGATGACTGAGTAGACACAGAGGAATCTTTCATTTGTTGACTATTTTTAGAGATATAGCTTTGGATGGTAACACCCCCTTAGGATAGTAGCACCATGTGGTGATAATGTTTAAACATGGTGCTAGTGTGCCTCCTATAGTGACTATTCTCAACCTTCAAGGAAGTTGTAGGAGTTCTTGAGTGTCTTATTGGTGATTTTTGGTCACACAGAGGCTCATTTATGTCATTGTTTTGGTTGATTCTTCTCAAAACCCTAATGAATACTTGCACACATGAAATAATAAACTAATCAAATACAAAAGGAAAGGAAAAACTTAGATGTGGGATGTTACAATCGCATGAAGTAGAACCCCTATTGTCCTAACCACTATCCACATTAACCCCAATGTTAGGGGTCTCAGATCGTATGTAGTTATCCATTAGGGAATGTGTACCATCAACTTGCATGATATGCTAGGATGAATTTTTCCTAGGCCCTTCTTTGATCAAGCATGTAAATGTCTAGATATGAATGTTGAGTAGTATGCAAAGTATTTGAGATGCACTGTTGGTTGATTTTATGTAAATAAGTGCCAAAATAGTAAGTTCTATATGTAAAATGCCTTATGAGGCTCTTTACATAGGAATATCTTTGTTTGGAAGATAATACCTTATTCATTGATTGACAATTCATAAAAAAAGATATAAAAAATATGAGAGAAGGGTCACGGAGGGGTCAAGACTCAAACACGAGTGAAATGGCTAGCCACACACTAAATAAAAAAGTGGACAATAGCACCATGTGGTGTTACTATCCTAAAAATGGTGTTAATGTCCTAAGGCTTATAATAGAGAAAAATTTAGGGATGACAGGCTAGGGGCCCTTGGGATTGGGAAAAGGTGACCCATGACTACTAGGGGTGTCAAAAATAAGGAGAAAAAGGCATAAGAAAGATCAAAAGACTCAATACGACCATGTGAACAAGGACTATAACCATCACTAAGACCCTTTATGTGAAAGAACAAAAAAATACATAGTACTTATGGTTGCTTGACCAAATTAGGGTGTTTACATTTTCCCCCTTTTATTCTATTAATGTAATGAAATGGAAGTATTAAATTAAAATAAAATATAAATGCATACCTGCACTTACTCATGTGAATGAAATCTAAATTTGGCCCACTTCTTGGCCAAACAAGTGTATGAAAATTAGAGTGTAATATGTGAAAGGAAGCATATGATGTAAATTCCCTTATACTAAAACTAAGTGTGTAAACTGAATATGTGGAGAAATAAGACTCACTTTTCCCCACTCTGAATCTAAGTGCTATAAGCTAAATATGTGGAGAAACAAGTCTCACTTTCCCCCACTCTAAATCTAAGTAATGTAAACTAAATGTGTTGATAAATAAGGCTCATTTTCCCCCACTATGAATCTGAGTAATATAAACTGAATGTGTGGAGAAACCAGGCTCGCTTTCCCCCATTCGAAATTTGAGTAATGTAAATTGAATGTGTGGAGAAACAAGGCTCACTTGTCCCCACTATGAATCTAAGTATGTAAAATGGGTCTGGTATAAGGCTATAGATCAATTGCTATAGACAACCCTGTGACCTAAACTAGTGAAAACCTGGTGATGATACTGGTTTAACCTAGTAAGTCTAAAAATGGGGATCAAGAACATGCACTCTACATCATGACCCCTAATCTTGATATCTGAGTGATGTAGATGCATATATAAATATCTAAATAAATTGGTATACTTGTGTCAAAGTTGTATATCTATGTAGAGTGTACATTTGAATACCTGTGTAAACTTATGTAAGAACCTGTGTAGATTTGTGCATCTATATAATCTAAATAAGTTATGCAATTGAATGCCTATGTAAGATTATGTAGATCTGTATGCCAATATCTATAAATAAATTATGCAACTGAATACCTATGTAAAACCTATGTAGACATGTGCATCTATATAATCTAAATAAGTTGCGTAACTGAATGCCTATGTAAGCCTGTGTAAAACCTATGCGTTTGTATAATCTGAATAAGTTATGAAATTGAATACCTATGTAAACCTATGAAAACTTGTATTTCTATATAATATGAATAAGTTATGCAACTAAATGCTTGTGTAACCCTATGTAGACTTATATGTCTGTATAATCTAAAAATCGGTGACTCTAGATGTGTGTCTAAAAATATGAATGTAGCTCTGGATGTCTAAATCAATCTATACATATTTGCCCCATTTTTGGTGAGAGAGTCAACATTATGAGGAGGATATGTCACCAAAAGTGGTAGGGATTGATTTTACTGGTGTCACTTGGTAATTATGATGGTGTATTAGGTTTGAATAATGTATTGATTGTCTCAAAGTTTGATAATTTAGTGTGTAGTTAGATAGGTACTTGGTCCATTATATGGTTAATAAAATGTAATTGTTTTTATCATTTTGTAAATTCTAAAATGATGATAGGATTAGTTTTACCAATATGGGATGGAGTATATCGGTATCAAGTCCCATGTGTAAGAAACGATTCATGAATTAGACCTATGGTTCTTGAGATATGGAAATAACAAGATAATTATATTAATTAACAAAATTGGCATGCAAGGGTAACCTTAGTAGCATCACACTGGGTAAATGATGACTTAAATAGGTCCTTTTGAATCATTGGCAATTCATTTGCATCATTTGAGTGGAAAAAAGTTTGAGTCTACGAGAGAGAAACATGTTGAGGAGATGAGATGCTAGTTTTTCATGCTATGAGGAGGTCGAGACATGTATTCAAGTTGGGGAGGAGTTTCACCTAGTAAGGGACCCTAACATTTCCTAATTTTTATAATTTTTATTTTTTGTTTTACTAATTTTACTAGAAAAAGGTTATTTTTGGCTTGTTTTGGGGAAGGTGGTGCTATTATCCCTTTCTAGATGCTAGTATCCATATCCTGGTGCTATTATCCAGAGTATGGTGCTACTGTCTAATTCCACTATCCTCTGGGTAATGCTAGTGTCTAATAGGCCCCATATATGGTGCTCAACATTGTTAACTGGTTTTTGATTTCATTTTTTTTTCTAGTATTATTTTTTATTTTATTGGTGTCATATTTGGTTGAAATCTTATAGGTTGATACCCATATGAGGGAGTTCTATATTGGTCAAATGATAGATACTATTTGGGGTTTGCCCTTGTCTACTACTAACATAGAGATTCTTGAGAGAGAAAGGTTATGACATGTTGTTTTCCTAGAGCTTATTCCTTGGGATAAGCATATAATCACTACATTATGTGAGAGGTGGAATGGAGACACATGTACATTTTGGCTACCTATGGGTAATATGACTATGACATTAGAGGATGTATATTAGATCCTATGGTTACCAATTTCTAGGCAATGAGCTATATTATAGGAGGCTACTAATCCTCAAGTGATATAATGAGCATCTAGGTACTTTTATACTATAGTTACAGGTACTCATCACATAGGTAGTTAGAGTGACATATTATTGACCTTGATTGTTATTACCAATGTTCTACGATTGCAAAAATTTATAGTAGTGTTGTTGTCATCATTTATTGATATGGATGGGAGTGGTGTCTCTATTTCACACAAGATGCATGAGATAGTGTATGACATTGAGCATCAGGTATTGTATATTCTTGGGGTCAAACCATGCTGTCTCATTTATACTAGGACTTGTACCTATTTACATAAGAGATGAGTGGTGGGGGTAGCGATGTATTGACACTATTGCATTATTGGGCATACAAGCATATAGTTGTTAGAAGGCCAGTGTCACATCCATAAAATGGATAAGATCACCCATAGGTATTTGTAGATAGATGGACTAGGACAGGGCATGATCGAAGGAGGAACACTACCTATTATTGACAGTTGCTAGATAGCTTGATAGTAGAGGACATTGTCTGGAGACCCTATAGGGGCTATCAGGGGTGGCCTGAGGATATCACATAGTTGAGATGGATTCAAGTTAGTTGTTGGATACATGATCATTGGGATAATATATATGAGCAATTCTAATATAATAGGGTTACTTGATAGTTCAGTGTTGTACAAGATGTGCCCCCAATACTTATAGTATGCTTGAGGAGTTCTCAGGGTCCTGCAAGGTTAAGGAGTAGGTCAAAGCCATCGATTGCTGAGCTAGTTCCTATGCTAGTGACATGGTGGGATCCATATATTGAGGTACAAGATGTGGATGATGTTGGAGTGATCAAGGCCTACTCAACCTAGTGGAGTGAGCATAGGTGATGGGATGATCATAGAAGAGGTACTAGATGTACAGGCCTTAAGGGTTGTTGATGGTAAGTTAGATAGTTGGTTTGTATGTTCTATGTAATATTGATAATGTGATTTGATATAATAGGATTCTTGTGAATTGTATAGATACTTACATGTGTAGGAGATGATGAGTATTGGGAGGTCACCATTGAGTTGACATTACATGAGTTGACATGACATATTATAGATGATGCCATGGATGATGGATTGGTGGAGCGAGCCACCAATGTAGCTAGAGTGCATGCCAATTTGTTTGATCATGTAGTGATAGTGAATATAACATTTAGGTGAGTGATAACAAATAAATATGAGTTACATGCAGAGCTATAGAGGCAAACTATACCCTCTCCTAATGCTATAAGTGGGTTAAGTAGTCATATAGTAGATGACTATATATAATTTTAGCAGGAGTATACTGAGTGTAAGGATGAGCTAACTATGTATCAAGAGAGAGAGAGTAGGTGTAGCTATAGATTGAGGTCTCATGGAAATAGTGGGGCCTCTAGTTCTATTTTTGATGTGTCTGAGAGTGAGAGTGAGGAAGCTGGTCCTAGTGTTCATATTTGCATAATTGAGTGATGCATCACATTTATATTAAAATGATGTTTTTCATTATATATATATATAGTGAGAGAGAGAGAGAGAGAGAGAGAGAGAGAGAGAGAGAGAGATAGATAGAGAGAGAGAGAGAGAGAGAGAGAGAGAGAGAGAGAGAGAGAGAGAGAGAGAGAGAGAGAGAGAGAGAGAGAGAGAGAGATGGATGCATTTAATTTGACTGTGTATTGGCATCTGGATTTGGTTATATTGTATAATTATGTAGTGTTTAATTTTTTTTGATTGTTTAAAAAGTTGATGTCTGAAATTTTGGTTCAATTGGAGTAATTACAATTGATTTGTATATGTTTTATGAATATTTTAGGCATATGTGTAGGAGATTTTAGTTTTTGTATTATATTGTTATATGGTTTTTTGTTTATATTTCATAAGATGTTAGCATGTATAACATGTGATGGTGAGATGCCCTATTTAAACCCAGATGGCATGGAGAACCAATGACCATACTACTCATGTTGTGTTGGTGTAGATAGAGACTATGAAACTAGAGCTACCCATGATGCGCTGCTAGTGAATAAATGTTTAGACTTTGATGCAAAAATCTTGATTGGTTGACACTTTGAGACTACACTCTAAGTTGTCTGATTTCTTACAAATATTTTGATCGATGTGTAAATTGAAGCTAGTTTTTTATATTTTTAATGATTGCCATATATATTTATCATTTTTTGAACTAAAAATGTGGCCTTGGATTGATAGTTATACACAAATATTTTGATCGGTGTATGCACTAGAGGTGCATTCTAAGATCTATAATTATTTCTAAATATTTTGATTGGTGTTTATACTAAAATTGTGCCTTTGGGTCTATAATTATTTCCAAATATCTTAATGAACGTACACACCAGAGGTGCATTCTAAACTCTATGAATTGGTTGCCATTATTGTTGAGATTATGACATAGGAGAACGTGGATAAATAGTTGTCCTAGAAGTCATAGGGCTCATACAATGAGTAACAAATGGTTCCTTAAAAGGAACATCTTGGGGTAACTCTATCATAAAGGAGTGTGATCTAGGGACTATAATGAATGAGGGCTTGATGGCCCCTGTGTGAACTCTATGATGCCTCTGCTAACATATTGGTCGATGCAAGCTTTGAGTGCATAAGAATGCTCATCTAAATATCTATTAATCTAGTGAAAATGATAATAATGCTTATGTGGTACATGGTTCAAATAGTGTGGCACATCATGATTAGTTGAAGGAAGTGTGATCATCCCCTTATCTAATAGTGTAATCAAGATTTCATGAGGCCCAGCCTTATCTGAAAACTATATAACCACTCTACATATCTTATGTGCTACTCACTGTAGATTGTGTTGTGTAGAGTGGCTATTTACCCTTGCTAAGTATTTTTATGGACTGTTTGTGTTCCACTAGTTTTTGAATTGGAAATGGGGTAGACTCTTGTACTAAATTTTATGGATGAGGTTCTGAGGGGTCTATATCCAAATCTGCCTTTAACTATGTAATTACTAATCCCAACTGTGCCTCTAATGATATAGTTGCATTGCATAGATATCTGGATGATTTAGATGTATGATATTGCAATTTATCCTTTAGAGGAGAGATTAAACCTCTAGAAAAGATGTATTGTACTTCTAAATGTGTTGGTTGATAAATCAACTGAGGCAAACAAGCTTTGAATCATAGAATGTATTCTGATGTAGTCTTTGTCTCACCCTGATATAGTGAAGGTAACCTCTCATGTGTGACTAAAGGTCCCTTATTCTATATATAATCCTTGAGGAAAACTATCTGTGGCTCCTCATATGTATGTAAAGATCTACTAGGGAGTGTATGGTGGAACCAATCTAGTGCTTTGTCCTTTAATTACTTTAGAAATACTTGTAGTAGAATTAACATATTCGTAATATGAGCCATGACTCTCTCATAATCCTGAACGTGTAAATATGGATCTCCTTATCCATAAAAGATAGGTAACACTAGTATCTAAAAATTATGTGGCAAAATCATAATTGAGATTCTATGTGGAATATGATTATTATGGATAACATTGACATCAACTTGAGATTCATATGCTTCATTCTCCATGGTAAGATAATGTACTTATTTTTGAAAAGTACCCACAACATGCATTAGATCAATTATCACTTGTGAAGGTATATTATCATTACCAAGGGGTTCATTTAATGCTTTAGTTTTATTGTTTATTTTAGACATTGGTATATTAGATTGGAAATCTTGTTTAGAAGGGTTCAGTGTGCTCTTAGTAACCTTTGGAGGTGTGATATCTTAGACGTGGTAGATGGAAATGAGCTATGACCCTCATTTGGGTTTTGTTTGAGAAATGGGTTCTACTATAGTAAGGGGGTCGAGGGGGATTAATTAGTATCTTTTATATTGTTAGGTTGAATAGAAGGTTCTTTATTCTCTAGTGAAAGGAAATTGCGCATAAGAATAAGTGTGTGTGTGTGTCTTTTAATATGTGATATATTATTTAGTTAAAAAAAAAAGATATGCGAGGTAAGAGATGAAGTAGAATTTGTAGATTCTATGTCATCTTCATCATAATCACAATGATCATCATTATCCCATGGCTCATCAAAATTGGAATTTAATTATTTTTAAGAGGTAAGAGTAGGAGAAGTATCATTCACATGCTCATTAATAGAAGGAGAAGGAGAAGATTTTATCTTTTTACTGCTATGCAATGTATCATCATGTGTAAGTGTAATGCATGGCATTTATTCCCTAGTCATTTTTGACATGCAAGTATTACTATCACTTTATATTTGAGAATCAAGGGAAGAAGGAGTAACAACCATGTTTTATTTTTACACTTTATGAGATATAGGAGTTAGAAACACGTGCATGATATATTTATGGAAAAAAATCATTGCATTGAGCTTGAAATGTGAATGAAGGTGATAAAATAATTTCATCTACCTTAGTTTGTGCATTGCTAAAAGGTGTAACATATTTTGTATTTGAATTTTGAAATGTAATTGAGAAGGGTAAAGAAGATGCATTATTCTTATCTACTTTACTTGAAGCATGCAAAATTGATATTCATGTAGTGCACTTATATTGATTTATTTTGAATAATGAAGTAGTAAAAGTAGTTGAAAAACTAGGATCACATTGTAATAAAACACTACCAATACGAGGTTCTTTTGGCATTGTATTGTTACTTTGAGTTTTAGGAATAAGAGATCAGTAAGAGGAAAAATAAGATAATTTATCTAATGTGTCCTCATGTTCATTTTCATGTGCATAATAATCCTCATATCCATCATTATAAAAATAGTCATCATCATCATTGTAAATGAAATCATTATCATGCTCTAATGTACAATCTTGAAAATTAGTCCATTCATTGTTATAATCATGAGAAAATATAAAGATTACATCAAGTGGCTAAGGGGTGGAAGGCTTTTTATATGCCATTTTAAACTTTCCAAAGAAGATAATGTAAATAATAAATAATAAACACATAAGAGGTAAAATATAATCTAACATAAGTATGTGTGCAATGTGTGAATGTGTTGAACAAAAATTGTAATAGAAAATAGGATTATTGGTAAAAGCCTAATTACTACTGTTTGTGTGTATAGGGACCTAGTTTATGGATCTAGGATTTGAATTTAGGGTTGTATTCTAAATATTTAAAATAAATAAAACCCTATTATAGAATTAATTAAATTATTTAGGTTAATCTAAAAAATCACAAAATTAGATTTTTGTAACCCTAATTTAATGTGAAAAATATAGAAGATAAACCCTAAGAAAAATTAAGGTTTTTATGCAATATTCAAAGTAAGTTGGGTTCACCAAATGTTTTAACCTTTTAAGGTTTTTATAGGTAAATCCTAAGCTAGATTAAAGGGTTAGGTCGATTGTTAATTTGGAATAAAATTGAAATTTATTGATTATATGTAACTTTCCCAAAATAGTAAATACAAGGAGAAAGTGGAATTATCTAGATATACACAGAGTTTCCCATGGATTTGAATACTGGAGATGGTTGAGTAGACACAAAGGAATCTTTTGTTTGTTGACTATTTTTAGATATCTGGCTCTGAATAGTAGCACCCACTTAGGATAGTAGTACTATGTAGCTCTAATGTCCAAACCTAACGCTAGTGTCCCTCCCATAGTGACTATCTACAACCTTTGGGGAATATGTGGGAGTTCCTAAGTGTCCTGTGGGTAATTTACTATTATGTGAAGGCTCATTTGTGTCACTATCTTTCTTGATTCTTCTCCAAAAACCTAATGAATACCTACACACATGAAATAATAAACTAATCAAATGTAAAAGGAAAGGAAAATTTTGGTTATGGGATGTTACAATCATATAGATAAGAACCCCTATTATATTGAATATTACCTACATTAACCCCAATGTGAGGGGTCTTAGGTCACATGTAGTTCTCCCTTAGGGAATGTGCACCTTCAACTTGCATGATATGCTAGGATGAATTTTTCCCATGCCTTTTTTTGACCGAGCATATAAATGTATAGATGTGACTGCTGAGTAGTATGCAAAGTATTTGAGTAGTACTATTGGTTGATTTTATGTAAATAAGTGCCAAAATAGTAAGTTCTAGATGTAAAATGCCTTGTGAGTCTCTTTATATCGAAGGATATTTGTTTGGAATATAATACTTTGTTTGTTGGTTGAGAAGTCATAAAAAAGATATAAAAGACATAAGAGAAATGTTATGGAGGGGTCAAGACTCAAACACAAGTGAAAGGGCCCATTGAACACTGAAGGTAAAAGTGGAAAGTAGAACCATGTGGCCCTACTATCCTAAAAATGGTGCTAATGTCCTATGGCTCAGAATAAAGAAAAATTTAGGGATGACAGGGTAGAGGCCCTTACGACTGGGAAAAGGTGACCTTTGACTATTGGGGGTGTCAAAAATAGGGATAAAAAGTATAAAAAATATCAAAAGACTCACAATGACCATGCTAACAAGGATTATGACCATCACTAAGACCCTTTGTGTGAAAGAGCAACAAAAGACATAGTTCTTGTGGTTGCTTGACCAATTTAAGGTGTTTACAACCAAAAATAATTAGGATCAATTATCACTATTATATTGAACCCAGCAATAGTAACCTATATTGTTTGATGTATTAAAATAAAAAACTTAGAAAATAGAGATTTAATACATGTAATTTTTTGATATTATGCTCAGTTGCAATCTAAACAAAAATAGTATTTCAGTAAAATATTTCTCTATGTACTCCATTGTTTATGCATGCATGTTACATATATTGAAAAGTGTGTATTTGATGAGACAAGGATGTGAAATCATTCCTTTGCATCACTATTCCATCCCCCACATGTATTTCAACTATAGTTCACATATGCAGTTGGGGCATCATGCTCGCACATGGCCATGCCATCATATTAAATAAATATTTTACCTAAACACATGTTGCAAATTATTCAAATTTCTTCCCTTTCTTCTAATTTTGAGCCTACGCTTTCTCTCCTAGTCTATATTGTTATTGTTTCAAAATGAAAAAAGTAAAAAAAAACAAATATGGTAGAAACACAAAACCATTCAAAATATTCTAAAAATCCAAATTCAAGACTTGAGCATGATTAGACATTTATTTTATATCATTTTCATATGTTATTTATCTCATGATTTGTGGATAACATAATATTTTCTCTATCACACATGAATTTCACTATTATTTATGAGTGTTATGTAGGACATGAAATTGTTATATGGACTTTAATGTTGGACTTTCCTTTACCCAGTGGCCATGGCATGGTAGGGGTATATTAGCCAAAGGTTACAATATTTATAGGTGTTACCATTATATAACCCATTTACTATGTTGAGCCATATACTCTTTAAAAATGTCTTGCTAACATCTCTATCTTACATTATGTAAATGGATATGATATTTTCTATGATATGATCACATTACATATTCATTATGTAGACTATATTTCTAGTTCTATGCTCCATTTGATGTTATTACTTATATATAATAGATTAGACTTTGTTTGTCTATTATGTGTACCCCTTATACCTTGTGTACGATTATGACATATTCATGACTATTGAGTTTATGGCCCTTGGCCTTCTTTAAGTTTGTGGAATTCTTATGTCCTTTGCATGTTGGCCCTTGGCCGTTTGAGTGAGATTGTGCTTGTTGTGTTTATGTGCTTGTGGAGCATGTTGAGTGTTATGAATGCCATGATCCATATAATGTACCAATTATTGCATAAAATCCTTCTATTACAACTACTACTATGAGTTTCATTGTTATGATTATCTAGGCCTTACCTTATATGTGTAGATGATATTTTATGATTATGTAGTACCTCAGTCTTGTACACTTGGAAAACTCATGGCCCTAGTTATTCCTCTTAGTTATACACATGCTTGCTTTCACAAGCCCCACATTTACTCTATCTTGTGCCCTTAGCCTATCTATTAGTCTAAATAACATTATATTGATGACACATAAATCTAATCTTACCCAAAATTCTTAAAATGTACATATCTTATACCTCTACAAGTTCTAATCTTGTGCCTACTCTCCTTCTCCTTGGACCCTAACATATAGGACAAACACTAGTGTCAACATTACTATCATGACCCAATGCAAGTATCTAGTGCTCTCAAATCATCCAATTTTCAAATAAAACATATCACAATGGTCAGCTTAAGTGATTTAATGTGAGTTATCTCCTGATAGGATTGGTATAAATATAATATCAACCCTCATTCATTCCTCACCTATGAAACCTCACAATCAAACCAAAATAGCACTCAAGAAGCACTCAAGTTACCAAAAGCTTTCTTATTCTACTTTATTCAGATATCAATTAAAGGAACAACCCAAATACATGTCTAAAGTACTAAAGGAGTAGCCATAAGGTCATATTTGCTAAGTTACAAGCTAGGTCATTATTATACTTACTTTACACACATTACATGATTCAAACACAAGATAACACATAGGGGATAACTACATGAGTCTAAGGACCTCTTCTAGAGTATTGGCTATGTGGATATCACCCTTTGATAATGGGGTCATTATGGGTTAGCTTGAAACCATATGCCCACCAACCCATTTTCCTTGAGGTCATATTGAGGATGGAAAGCTAGGGTTTTACCATTTCACCATGAGTGACAGTCCATGACCCAAATTTGAATACCCTAGAGCAAAGGCAAAGTGAAACCCAAAATCATCTATGTGGTCACATCATGATTTAGTGCATATTATGTACATGGAACTAGTGTTGAGTTCAAACACTATCATCAATGTAACCATTCCAGGCTGACATAACTATCTAGAGAGCCGAAAGAATTAGATCCAAAATCTGATGACTGATCCAAAACTATCTTCCTACCTGCTTCTTACATATACCAGATCTAACACTGTATTAACATCAAAATTAACTAAGTACTTTATTTTATGTCATTTGTATATCTAACATAGTTATACTTTCCATTAATAACCTATCTCAATTTTATAAATTTAGCATGTAGTACATCTGAGTTTAGCACATCAATTGGCTTGTTTTAGATCTGATATTCACCCTTGTGCCCTATCATTTCTATATTAATTAACCCTATCTACCCATGTAGGATAACCTCTTATCCAAATTAGAGTTAAACATTTGGTAAACTTGATCTTCGAACATCATTATTGCATAAGAATCCTCTTGTAGATGTTTATATCCTGCCTTGTCCTAATCTTTGTGTTCTTTGTTCTCTTTTATTATAGATGAAATTTATTGATTTGATGATTATGACTATGAAACCCTTCAAAAATCTCTACAATTAGGGATCAAAATCCATTACTCTTGTATTCCTCAAAGTGCTAATGCAAATAATATAAAAGCTTTGAATTGTGGTAGCTACTATCCCTCTAATCAGGTCCATGTTCCCATCCTTTCAAGACATGATGTGATCCATCCCAAGGAGGATCCAAAGCATATGTCCTTGCCTTATATACAAAAATTGATCCCCCATGGAGGTAATGTACTTTCATTTGATAGTGACAATTTCCATCAACTTTATAAGGAAGCCATGGATGATTTTTAAATCATTAATGAAGGGGATGTTCCTTCAGGTTCATTAATCAAAACCCCTCCTATTCCTTAATTTCCAAACAATATTCCCCTTATTAACGGAGAAAATACTTATTGGTCTTCATTTGATATTAATTTTTTTCAAAAGGTTAACAAATAAATTATGGCATATTTACCAAGCTATATTAAGACATAAAGAAAAAGGAAACTCCTACACCTATAAAACATTACAAAATAAGATTCTAAAACTTTCCAATATGACAATGGTGGACACATCATGTTCTTTAGAGCCTTAAAAATCCTCATGTAAAATATTGTGTAATTTTAGCCTTCAATATTTTCTTAAATATGGGTGTATCAAGGACAACGATTGGGCAAACATGAACAAGGTATAACCCATCCTATAGCTCTCAAGTGTAATCCAAATAAACAAGGCTTGAGGTATTAAAAAATAATCATGGATAACCAATAACTAATTAACAAATTAAACATTGAAGTGCACATAAATGCACATTAAAATTAGGAATCATCACAAGTAGAATAAATGTTACAAACATTCTAAGAGAATAAAATAGTCAAGCTCCCTTTGTTAATCCATCCTCATGGCATGAAAAAGTTGGAAAAAAAATTAGATAAGGGGAAAAGTACAATAACTAAAATTGATGAGCATATATATGTTCATCCTTCCATACCATCCTCTTCATTGAACACATTGGATCACTCGTATGAGAACCAAATTCTATTGAGTCATATCCATTATGTAAAGTCTTATCAAAAGTATTCACAACAAATTTTATAGATCAAGCATAACAAGATAACACTAATACTATTTTGTCTATGTTACTTGAGTATAACATGATTTCTTAACCTTATACTCAACACATATCAAGTAGTTTCCTTCTTCCTTAAGAAGGATTTCCATATTGTAATTACCATCGGATCACAAGTCACAATACAAGTCAATGTGGGGCTTTGAAGGCCAAAATTCAAGAATATAAGAATATAGGAAAAATAATCTTTTTTATCCCCACAACAAATCAGTCGAATATTTCACATCTTCCCAAACAAGACAAACCTTCAAACACACCTACATGCAGGCATATAACAATTTTTATAAATATTGATGGGTTATGTTGTACCCATATTCCAATTAACATAAAATGGGACTCACTTTGTATTAGAATATTTTTTGAATAAATGGGACATCATATAGATGAAATAAATAAATATCCATTAAATCCAGAGTCCCTTGGATACATACTTATACCTATAGTGTGCAAACCAAAGATTATATATCCTATAATATGGGTAACAAATATGAAGCCAAATTTCACCTTACATCTAGGTCAATCTTAGTTGACTGATATAAAATCAAAGCTTGATATGAAAAATAGGTTTATTGCATTTCAATTTAAAGATAGCAAAATATGTGTGCTGTTTGATGGGTATAGTGATACATCTGTGATAACAACAAATGGAATACATTTACTAAACTACATCACAACATGTGCTATGATAAGTCATAAGACATAGTGCCATATGAATAACCAAATTAAATTATTGAATAGTCCTTTGCATTATGATTGGAAAAATGGTTAGTTCTTTACATTTAACTTGGGAAAATGGATAGTTTTTCCATTTTCCAAAAATCTCTTCCAAAAAATAAAAAATAAAAAACAATTTAAAAAGTCCAAAAACATTTCAATACCTGCATGTTTTATTGGTTCCTCATCATATATGTGTTAGTTCTATGTTGAGGACTATCATATCATTTAATCCTACATACACATATATAGGTATACACATATACATGATATACTTATGTGTGTTGGGCCATTCTTCTACTCATGTCACTGGGACATTGGGGCATCCATATTTTACGATCTTGATACACACATGTTATATAATTCGATGATCACTCTACACTATCATGTTTGATCTTACATATGTACTTACACATGCCTATTATCCATGATTATACATTACACAAAGTACTTGATATGCTATGTAATTTACATTTTTTACTAACACATTCAATCCATGGTCCACTATGACGTGTTTATGTTGGTTTCTTATGTTTTTCCTTTACACACTTCCTTGAGTGTTTTGCCTTACTATTATCTTATTTTTTCAAGTATTTATATATAATCCATTGTATGCATCCCCTGTGCCTATGATTACCTTCTTGGATATTTGAATATGTCATTATATTCTATAGACATTTGAATATTTCATTTCTTGATTTTTTAGATATTTTACTAAGTCATGTCCATTTGATTTTGTGGCTTTTAAACATGCCCCTTGTTTGCAGTCTCCTTTGACCATTGCCTTTTGAATTACTTTTGAGTGCTCTTGTGTGTGTGCTTATTTGATCGTTGAGATTGTGTTTTTAATATATAGACATTACCATGATATTTATCATGCATATTAGGCCTACATGTGATTATATTGGTTATATGTGCTTCAATGATACATTTACCTAGACATGTTTTCTTCTATATGCTACATGGTTATATTCATAGATTTATAGTTATCTTACCCTTTTGAGGTGAGATAACTACCATTTACTATTTTTCCTCACCTCAAATAGGGGGGCATGTCATGGTGACATGGCTTCCAAATTTTTCATAGTTCTCAGAGTTATTGGGGGCATGCTTTGGAAGCATGTTCTCCACATTTGCATAATATATGGTACTTACACTAGTTTCCAGATTCAATAGGGGCATGTCATATGGAAATGGCTTCCACACATTCACTCCTTTATATTTAGTGAGGGCATGCTTTGGAATCATGTTCTACACATTCATCCATTATGGTACTTATAATTTAGAGATTTAGTGGGGGCATGCTTTGGAAGCATGTTCACAACACCTACTCAATATTCAGCATTCCAGTGTATAGTGGGGGCATGTTTTTAAAGCATGTCCTCCACATTGGTACTTATATTAGTTTCAAATTTCTCCATATATAGTGGGGGCATGTTTTAGAAACATGTCCTCCACACTTACATAGTTTTCCAAATTGGCCAAAACACATAATTATATGTTTTTGATACACATTTATTGCAAAATTCTATACATGGTACCATTTTTACACATAGTTTTAGCATGAGACAAATATAAGGTGCATATGTTATGAAATATGTGCCTAATATTGTAAAATCCCAATCAAATTCAGATTCTAAAACTATTACACATACTAATACCCTATGGACTTTTATAGAATTTAGCGAGCCAATCCACTGTATTAGTTGATTCACCTTTTGACATGGTTGGGGTGATTAAATTAATCAATCTTGCCACATTTTTAGATTGGACTTGATCATCCAAACTCACTAGGTTATGAGTATCATTGGGTTTCATGGTTGAGCTAATCTCAACTACCAGGTTGCAACTCACTTTTACTCCAAGGTTAGGGGCATGTGCCTTCCAACCTCTCTCTCTTTTTATCTCTTTGGATATATGCACTTTAAATATTTATATATATTTGTCTTAATCTCAATTTTAGAGCCTTATAATGATAAATATTTTACAAAAATAACTTGTCAATAGGCAAGGTAGTTACATTGACACACAGGTGTACAACTAAATCTTATTTTTTCAATTTTAATCAATTTAAAGTAATTTTGACCTAGATTATATGCACTAATTATAGAATATAACATGCTATTTGTTGTAGGTCAATCAAAAATAAAGCACACAAATCTAGATCCAACAAAGGACTCAAATTCAACTCAATCAAAGATATAGTGTCTATACACACCCAGGTACTTATTCCTTTCCTTTAAACTAGCAATTTCATTACTAGATTAAAGGGGAGAAAATGCAGAGATGTTTTTTGATTATGTAACACCTCATTCTTTTACACTTGGAAAACTCATGACCCTAGCCATTCCTCTTAGTTATACACATGCCTTGCTTCTAAAATACTTGAATCTTCTCTATCTTATAACCCTAGGCCTATCTCTTAGTTTGACGAGCCTTATATTGATGACATAGATATCCCATCGTGCCCAAAATTCTTAAAATTTATTTATCTTATACCTTTATAAGTTCTGAGCCTGTGCTTGCTCTCCTTCTCCCTGGACAATAACATCTAGGATGGATAGTAACATTGACATTACTATCTTGACTTGATGCAAGTGTCCAATACCCTCAAGTCATCCAATTTTTAAATGAAACATATCATAATGGGTGGCCTAAGTGATTTAATGTGAGTTATCTCTTGATAAGATTGGTATAAATATAATATCAACCCACATTCATTTCTTACCTATGAAACATAGTAATTAAATCAAAATAGCACTCAAGAAGCACTCAAATTACCAAAAGATTTCCTATTCTACCCTATTTTGATAGCAGTTAAAGGAACAACCCAATATAGGTTTGAAGTATTAAAGGAGAAGTCATAAGGTCATATTTTCCAAGTTATATGTTAGGTCATTATTTTACTTATTTTACACACATTGCATGATTCACACACAAACCAACACATAGGGGGGAGCTACATGAGTCTGAGGCCCTCTTCTATAGTATTGGTTATATAGGAAACACCCTTTAACAAAGTGGTCATTACGAGTTAGCTAGACACCATGTGCCCACTAACCTATTTTCCCCAAAGGTCACATTAAAGATGGAAAGCTAGGGTTTTACCATTTCACTAGGAGTGACAGTCCATGACCCAAATTTGAATGCACCAAAGTGAAGGTAAAGACAAACCCAAAAGCATCCAAGTGGTCACATTTTATTTTAGTGCATATTATGTATAGGAAATTGGTGTTAAGATTAGACTCTAACATTGATGTAATTATCTTAGACTGACGCAACTATCCAAAGAGTTAAAGGCACTAGGTCTAGAATCTGATGATTAATCCAAAACTATCTTCCTACCTATACTAGATCCATCACTATATTAGAATAAAAAATAACTAAGTACTTTATTTTATGTTATTTATATATCTAGCATAGTTTTACTTTCCATTAATATCCTATCTCAATTTTATAAATTTAACATATGATACATCTTACTTTAGCACATTAATTGGCCTATTGTAGATTTGATATTCACCCTTGTTCCCTATCATTTCTATATCTTTAACCCTATCTACACAATTAAGATTACCACTTATCCAAATTAGGGTTAAATAAAATGTTACATGCATGCTTTAAATGATAAATATCTTATGATGATGATATACCTTTTCATATATGCTATGATATTTAAATGATTATATCTTGATACACATGACACAATTAACTTTTATTTTGAGATGACTGACTTTTAGGACACATCCCTCACCTCAAAAAGGGGGCATTTCAATGGAATTTTTATAAAAAATAAGCCTTTATGAGAAAAAATAATTTTTGGGTACATATTAAAGTTTCAAATAAATCACAATGGTTCAAAATTTAACAATTAGTTTAGATTAGGGGGAATGTGATTTCATATTACAGGAATAGATTACAAATTCACACATTTTGGGTGCATATGCATGGGCATATGTGCACAAGTTTCAAACATGAATTACAAAGTCTACATCTAAATACAATTACATATTCTACATTTATCACATAGAATCATGAAACACATTCATGCACACTATACTAGTTTTCAAATTTAAGGGGCATGAGACTAATTGGTGCACACTTTTCTTTTCTACGTAAAAATCCATGATAAGGGCAAGGATACCCTTCCATTCTTCCATGAGCTTTTAAAATTTTGAACTTCTATTTGATATATCACAATAACTAAGGAATAAAGTGACAATTGAATATATATGCCATATGTAGTGGTTGATTTAGTTAAGTGCATAATGCATATTGTATATTCAACACCGTCAAACAATATAGACTATGAATCCATTATGGATTCTAATACATTTTTGGCTTGGGGTTACAAAGACAAATAATGTAAATTGAGGTTTATACATCCCTCAATGGGTTCCATTTTATATACAGGTTCACTTCAAATTGGGGATTGATCACCCTTAATTCACCATGGTTCAACAAAGGAACCAATCCCTCCAAGTCCTTCATGAGAATCACCCATTCTCCAATGCTTCAAGGAAGCATCGTTCTTCAAGAAAAGTAACAAGAGTAACATCAGTTTCACACATAGAGGTGTAATCCTTCCTTATTCTTTAAAATCTTTATAAATTCAAGGTACATTTCATTTTTTAATTTCACATATGGACATTAACTATGATTACATCATTTTAGGATTTAGTATGGGACATATTTCATGATTGGAGCTTCCCCAAAGACAAAGTGTGTTATACACACTTAAGTTTATTTTTTATTTTAGTCTAGTAATTTTTTTTTTATATTAAATGAGGTGGAAGGAATTTAGACACTAAAATTTGGTCATTAATACTTGATAATGTCAATTTTGGTATACTTTTACCTTACTTGACTTGAGCACTTAATTTGGTCCTATTTGGCCACCTCATTCTATCATAAGTACTTATACAAACCCATCTATTATAAGTTGTTATTTTACACTTACAAAAATATTCTTATTTGATAAAAACCTATCTAAGCATCTTTATGGACATTCAAATTTCTAAGATCAAGCATCACCCTTACTAAGTTGTAATTGACCCACATAGGGTGGGATCAATAGTTGATCCTAATCTTTACTGGTCGATCCTGACCTTCACCTAGAAAGGATTTTTAAAAAAAACTTAACCCTTTCCTTATAGGTTGGTTTGTATGTTTAGGATAGTAGTGTGAGGTTTCACCCTTTTGGATTGTTAATAATGCACATATGAGCCACTTATTCTACTACTTAGCAATTTCACTATTAAGACATATTTATGTGATTGCACACTTAGTGAAGCTTCCTTATTATTTACAAATTCAATGATATTCACTTGAATAATTATCATAGACACTAAAATTTGGTCACGAATATTTGATAATGTTAGTTTTGGTCCACTTTTCCTTACTTGACTTGAGCACTTAATTTGGTCCTATTTGGCCACCTCACTCTATCCTAAGTACTCATATGAACCCATCCATTCTAAGTTGTTATTTCATGCTTACATAAATATTTTTAATTGATAACAACCTATCTAATCATATTTATGGACATTCAAATTTCTAAGATCAAGCGTCACCCTTCCTAGGTCATAATTGACCCACATAGGGTAGGATCAACAATTGATCCTGATCTTCACTGGTCGATCCTGCCCTTCACCTAGCAAGTAATTTTTTTCAAACTTAATCCTTCCCTTACAGGTTGGTTAGTATGTTTAGGATAGTAATGTGAGGTTTCAAACTTTTGGATTATTAAAAATGCACATCTAAGCCACTTATTTTACTACTTGGAAATTTTACTATTAAGACACACTTATGTGATAACACACTTAGTGAAGCCTCCCAATTATTTTCAACTTCAATACTATTCACTTGAAGCATCCTTTTTACAAGTCATGAGCATATTATATATTAGTCAAGTAAATCATTATTAAGTATTCAAGCCATCTCTATATGCTTACATGTAACAAAAGAAACTATATTGCACTAATTACACTAAGTGGGAGAAGTATGTGAGCTTGATTCCATACTTTGCACTAATCACACTAAGTGGGATAACTATGTGAGCTTGATTCCATACTTGGATTAATTTGGATATGTATGAAACATTTAATCATCATGAAGGTGATTGGGGTCAACTCAACCCATTATACTCCTCATTTATCTTACAAGTTTTATACTTGGTGGGGTTTAAAACTTGCAAAGGTCATTTACAATTCATTCGTGCATATCCAAGTCAAACTTATGCATACAGTCATATTTAAAGTAAGCATAAATGATTGAATTTTTAGTTTTTTTGTTTCCCACAAGTCAATACTAAACCATAAAGGTCAATTATGAAAGTAGATCTTGATTATTTCTAATTGATTTTGACCTAGAATAGTGACAACAATGTTTCAATTGCATGCACATAATTAAGTCTAAGTTGGAAATTTCTAACCATCTCTCAATCACACACAATTAAACTAATAGGGAAAAATCAATTGTGTCTTCTTGTGTTTTTTATAGTTATCTTCTTTTGAGCTTTGTCCATTTCAGTATTTTACTTACATTCTACCTATTGTAAGTCATTTACAATATTTTCTACCTTTCAATCCATTTTAACTTGATTATAGTTAATATTTTCTACCTTTCAATCCATTTTCTACCTATTCTGATAAAATAAAACCATACAAGTGTTAGGAATAAAAACACCAACCTGTTGGGGAGTTGTAGCACTAGGTGGAGGCTTAAGAGGACTAATATTACAAGGAATACTAGCCTCACCCCTTGATGTGGAAGGAGTGGAACCATCGAGTGGAGATTGCTCAAATAAAGGATCTTTATTCCTAATATTTTGTTATACAAATCTATTTTTTTGTGATAAATGCTTTGCAATTGTAGGGGTTCACTCAATCATAGATCTAAAGCTAAAGAGGGTTGTAATCTATTGACCTCTTCAGCATATTTGGGATCATCATAAATTTAAAAATCATTATCGTAGATAGAAGGGGTAACAAGAGATATTTTATACACATGAGGTTGGATCTTAGCACCCATATCAATCATAGAAGGATCAACTTCACAAGTAGTAGCCATGAATGTATACAACATAAATATGAAAATCAGATTTAAAATAAGAGGACTGAACCATGGGTAATCTCCAAAATATATATGTAATCAAGGAACAAATTAAATGTGCACACCTAATTTTAAGGGTGGATATAACCCGCAAGCAAAAATATGTGAATGAAAGATAGTGTTTGACCAAGCATGTAAGAAAAGATGCAAAATTTAAATAAGATCAGAAACACAATCATGTAAATCTATGGAGGAAGGTATAAGTGTTCAAAGACTGGAGAAGTTCACAAATTTTTTTATATTTTCAGTGTTTGATAATGAAAACAAGACAAAAGTATTGCACAAGGAAGATATAACATTTAATGATGTAAAACAATACTTTCAAATCTATCTGAAGGCTAAGAATATAAAACAAGTAAAATAAAAATGCTAAAATGACAATTGAACTTGAAAATAGGTAAAAGATGATGGAATGACCACACCTTTATATTTTATAGAATTTTCAATGTGGATCTAAGCTATATAATCATGTATTTAAAAGTGTATCAAATTTGAATATTTGACTGTGCAGATATGTGATCAACATCTGCACTATTCAGGCCTAAGGCATGATTGACATTGACTAAGTTTGACCATTGTTCGTGACCCCTTGGTTTGTTTATGTCATGCACACACTTTTTTCTTTTATTTTTTTGGTGTTTCTTCATCATTAGGTGTCATGTAGTTTTGTATATGCATTTATCTCATTTGATAGGTAGAAATACATAAATGATGTTTTTTACTTCTTCTTGACCTAACTTATCATCAACTCACAACAAAATAAAGGTATGGGTTGGGAAACATTTTTGTGAGTTGTAGCTACATATCTGCACACTAGAATCAGACTTCAATGTATTTCTATGTAGTTTGAATGAAATTTCAAGCAAGGGTTTTGAACCTCCTCTTCCCCATATGTGAAGATTCAACTACATGCAATTCACCTAAGATCTTCTTTTAGTATAATATGGTGATGCACAAATGATAACTCTACCATTAGTGTAGTAACATATATGTCAAGGGTTCACTCAAACTTGAATTATAGAATAGATGATAGGCACGTAATATTCTCTCTCTCTCTCTCTCTCTCATTCATGTAGGTCTTCCATATCTTATACATTTTTCTAACTATTAAATGGATTGGTATGACTTAATGTAAATAAGATGCTCTAAAACATAATTTTCAATTAGGTTGACTCGAGAAATAATAAGTAACAATCAAGGCACTTGAAGTGTGAGAAAAAGAAAAGGGACCCACAAAGTGATCAAGTACAAGATTGTTAGGCCCAACGTTTCTACCTAGGGTAGGATCAATAAGAATGCGATTCCCATCCTAGACAAAATTATAGTATGAGATTATTATAATAATATAAGGATGTGTACAATTAAGATCGGGACTTAGAAACAATAAATTTAAAAAAGTGTCTCATTTGTAGGGATTAAGGACCAAATAAAATGTAATATGAAATATAAAAAATCTTTAAAATAAATAATTATACACGGATGTGACAAACATGATAATATATATATATATATATATATATATATATACATACTATTAAAAAGCCTCTTTTACTAAAGCTAAGGGTCTACACTGTGCAACTTAGGAACCATTTAATTGAAGAAAAAACAAAGGATTTCAGAGAGTGAAATGTAATCATTTTAATTGAAAGAACTTAATGACTTATAAAACTAGGTTTGAAAGAACTTAAGCATGACCAACATTTAATTCTCTCTCTCTCTCTCTCTCTCTCTCTCTCTCTCTCTCTCTCTCTCTCTAGGTTTTCCCTCTTTTCAACATTTTTTTAAATCTTAAATGGATTAGGATGACTTAGTATAAATAAGATGCTCTAAGATAAAATTTGCACTTAGGTTTACTTGAGAAATAATAAGAAACAACAATCAAGGCACTTAGTGTGACAAAAGGTAAGGGGACCCAAAAAATGATGAAGGACAAGATTGGTAGGCCTGCCATTTCACTAAATTCAAATATAAAGTGGGGGCATGTTATGGAAACACGCTCTCCACACATGTTTATTTTATAAATTGGAAAAATTACAAGGTTATATGATTTAGATACACATTTGTGGCAGAATTCTACACATTGATACCATTGTTACATTTAGGTTTCATTTTGAGACATATCTAAGGTGTATATACTATGAAAAGTGCACATAATATTTCAAAATAAAATTAGTTTTGGATTTAAAAATGTACCTTAGGTGTTCAAAGAGTAAACAAAATGTATATTAGTCCCTTGTTAGTCCAAATGACAAAAATCAAGCATAACGATACACTAGGACTAAACACTCTTGCCTACGAACTAGGGAGAGCATAACATAATAATCAAGATCACAAAATAAAGATAAAGACAATACAAGTTTCTTAACTCTTTTATCAAATTTAATTCTTACTTGTTGGCATAAGGATGTTCATTCTTGACCTATGATGATTAGAGTTTTCTAGTAATGCTCTTCCAGATGGTAGCTTCTCTCCAATAGTCACTTGTGGCTTGGTGTGAAGCTTGGCATAAATTGGGCATTATAGCACTACTCTCAAAAGATTTAAGAAGGTATTCCAACGTAATAACCTTACACATAAAATATTGTTGGCATATGGTGTGGGTAATTGTATTTATAACTCAAAGAACTAATACCAATGCTAGGGAGGTTAGGTTAAATTCTAAATTTGGTTGAGTCTAAAATAACCTAGGTTGAGTCAGTCTAACCTTGGGTTGGGTCAAAGCACTCATAAAATATTAATACCTTGGTTTTAGATATTATTGAGGCATGACAACTCACTTTAGATATTTGTGAGGTTGTGACTCATAATTTTGGAATATGTAGGAAATTATAAATCACTTTATTAGCTCCTTTGACCTTTTACTTCATATTTGGCTAAAAATTCTTTTTTTGGTAAATGAAATTCTCCAATTTGATTTAGAATTTGTTTTAGGCAAGTTAATTAATATTTTTAATGTAATTAATCTGGTTTACTTCTTTTTGGCCTTTGGAAATTATTTTAAATGCTATAAATTAATATCTTGATAGGCTAAAAGTGTCAAATTACTAGGTCATAATTTGACAAGAGTTAAAACTAAACTAGGTTTTTGATGCATATAGGGTAATACATCAAATAAACTAGCCTCATCATGTTTTTAGGCAATTAAATCCTTTACACAAATAAATTTGAGTAATTCAAGTGTTTTTTAGACTTAAAATGTGTCATTTGCTAGAAATAGATTTGAATCCCAGTTTAGGCACAAAAGTGTCCAAAGCTAAGTGTCTATAGTTTACCTTTGTTTGATAAGGCATTGTAAGACACATATACAGTAACATATTTTAAAATAAAGTAAAAGTTATTAATATACATAGTTTACACACCAAAGGGTAGTCAATAAACCCTTGATGCCCCCTAGAGGGAGTAGGCAACAAAATAGAATCGTTGAACATTCCCTCAAAAAGAATAAAACAACACGATCTCACAGTAATGAGGGTGGGATTACTAAATTACCTAAAGGTGGCTAAAAATAATAATAGATGCAAAGTCATTGATTTGCCTAAAGGTGGTTATAATCAGTAACACAAGGTGTGACACTGGTTTGTCTAAAGGTGGTTATAAGCAAGAACACAAATAGTTGTCCTGGTAGGGTAGTGGGACATTTACTGATTTGCCCAAAGGTAGTTATAATTAGTAATGAACAAGAAACACTAATTTACCCAAAGGTAGTTATAATAAGGAATGGAAAATGGGAAATACTACTTTTCCCAAAGGTAGTTATAATTAGTTTTAGAAAATAGTAAACAATGATTTGTCCAAAGATGGTTATAATCAAGAATGGAAAATGGGAAAAATTGATTTACCCAAAGGCAGTTATAATCAGGAATAAAAATCAAAAACATTGATTCACCTAAAAGCAGTTATAATTAGTTTTAAAAAATGGGAAACATTGATTTGCCCAAAGACAATTATAATGAGGAAGGAAAAATGAGAAACACTAATTTGCCTAAAGGCAAATATAATCAATATCAAAAAATTAGAAACATTGATTTACCTAAAGGTAATTATAATTAGTAATGCATACATTTACCTTGAAAGGGAGACTGGAGTGGGTAAAAATAATGATTTACCCAAAGGCAACTATAATCATTTGCACATTGAAATTGTGTGATTGAAAATGAGGATGCCCTAGAAAGGCAAGATATACCATTGATCAATCAAAAAAATAATTTTCCACACTAGAACAAATTGGGTAGTTTATGCAAAATAACTGTAAAATGAATTTACGATGAGTTAACAAAGGAAAACAACACATTTCTAGCCTAAATGTGAGTTTAATGATGCACGTTCAAATAAACATGGGATATAGGTTGAAAAATAGTGTTGTTCTCATTAGAGGCCCAAAAAGATGGTCTAGTTACAATATGACCAAAAAATAAGGCATGTAGGATTAAACAAAAAATAGACCACTGATGTGAAAAATACACTTCTTAGAGCATGTAAAATGAACTATAGGCCCTAGGGGGGAAAATTTTCAATTTTTAAAGCTATACATTCACCTTTGGGGTGAAAAATATTTCGTTTTCACCCTACCCCTTTAATAATTAGAGATTTGGTTTTATACACACATTACTAATAGAAAATGGACCGTGGAGGAGTTTAATGACATGTATTGAAGTGAGTGAGGGAGCACATACAACCACCACATGATGGGGCACCAATAAGAAACCTCAACTTGGTTATTAATTATAATTAATTAGTATTTATTACACTTAGTAAGTCAAAAATTTATGAAGTTGTTTGTGTGGTAGGGAAAATGGCAACTTTGACAAGGAAAATGATGACTTCGGTCGAAGTTATCATTCCTAGAAATGGTGGCAACACCAAAAAATGGTGAAAATCACCGAAATGGCAATTTCACCCATTTAGGTGAAGTCACCATTTTCATGAAAATAAAAATGATAATTTCACCTAAAAACATGCAAAATCATTGAAATTATGACTTTGACCTAGAAAAAATAATGGATTTGCTCTAGAAGCCAAAAATAATTGATTTCAAGGGCCTAAAATGGGTCTAACCTCTAGAAGAGGGTCAATTCGATTGTGTAAGCTAGGTTTAGGCTCTAGTAACAATATGTAATTAGGTTGACACTAAATTTTTTGATTATAGGAGTGATTAGTTAGTCTTACCTGTCATGAGAGATGTTCACACAATCTACGGACCCCATAAATTTGGATTGAGGCCATGGTTACCTTTATTCAGATACTAGACTTGCATGACATGCCATAGATACTATTTATCTAGGTTGATCAAGCTTATTTGAGTACACCAATAGAACACTAACATAATAAGATGTTGACCTTTCACTTATCAAATAGGGAGGCTACCATCATACTTGAGGATACCCAACATTTCTCAAGCTATCGATGTGCATATAAAGATTATTTTAGATACCACCGACATAATAGAAGGTGCTTATTAAGGATCTATGTAGCTATTAGGTTATCCTCATGGTTCAATAGAAGGTTGACATAAACCTAATTAAGACATATACAAATATTTAGTTAGATGATCTACCTATTAGGGATCCTTCACCATTAGCTCTAATTGATCAAGAGGTTATTATTCTTATGGCCATTGCCATTAACACTTTACTGCCTAACAAGAGTGGTTGATACTTTCATATGGGCCTGGGTGGCATCATGAGGAGCATGTTGGAGGGCTTGACATGTTTTGCTTAAGGACTATCTATTCTATCATAGATTTACAAAGATTTTCATATCATAATGTATCAAGGTGGATGCAATATCAAAGCTTGCACACTTCTCAGAGTCTAAGGATATTAGTATATCATGATTGAGTGACTAGTTAGGATGCACAGGATGTGAGATACTGAGGATCCAATAGCTTATGATTGGGCTTAGACAAGAGCTGATAAGCATGGGTACAAAAGAGAAATCCCATTTTATTGTCAAATGTTTAATGATTTGACACCACAGTTCTTCATTTGAAGGCCGTACCTTGCCTATCAGCTATAATGCTTTAGGGATGGATGGTACGAGGTAGTCCCACATCATAAAGGAGTACCACCCTTATCAGGTACTTATGTAGTTTGGCTTTATAGAGGATGTACCTAAAGGTCCATGATGGTTTACACATGTCACATGAGAGATCAACTAGGATACTCTTATGATCTTGAGGAACGAGGCCATAATGAGTTACATCAACATATCATGGGATTTATTATGCAAGAGGAGCCATAGATGTAAGGGTCAGTCTAGCTTATATACATTGGTACGTATAGATCTTCCCTTTGAGTTTGAAAACTCCAGTATTGATAGTGGGTCAAGTACTTATAGACATCGAGGAGATAGAGGCTGAGACCTCAAGTGGCAGTGATAACACCTAGCATGAGAGTGGTAGTGAGGATGGGGATGATGGTTTTGATGGAAGAGATAATAAAGGAGATGGAGATGATGGGGATGGAGGGCTAAATGTGATGATATTGGTTCCTAGCTCGATAGTGGTGTCAGTTGGACAGGTTGGCTTAGGCCAAGTAGGGCCTTTAAGTATATAGGAAGATCTAGTCTAGGTAGGGACATCTAGCATAGATATGATAGGTAAAGATAATGACATGCTTGAGCAGGATATCATTGCTCAAGTACAAGAGGTTATAGGGTTACAACATCATCTATCTAATTTGTAGAGCACCCTAGATATGAGGGATGATGATATGACTTAGATGTAGACAAATATGACTCGACTGAAGGCCAAAATAGCTAGGATGATGTAGGTTTAGGGCCAAATTATGATAGAGAAATATTAGGCCATTAGTGAGTGGGACTAAGCATTGGCCACTGTGGATAGGTAGAGATGAGAGTAAGATGTGGCTCGAGGAGCTAGTACATAGTCTAGATTTTCATAGATGATTATAGAGAGCCTTCAGGCTAAGGATGAGGCCTCTTATTATAGATAAGACTATGAATCTACTATACCCAAGGATTAATAAGTTGTTACTTTTGAGATTTGGGATGCATAGAGGATAGTGAGTAGATTTGGTTGGTCTCAGACCAAGACTCAAGTTATAGGTGCCTTGGACTAGTCTATTCATTAGCCATGATCACCACCACCAGGACCACTAGGGCCACTAGGGCCTCCTCTATCTATAGGCACCATGGACACACAAATCTATATTTGATTATAGGGACTTTGGCATTTTGACATAATTTGGCATTATTTTGGCCTATGGCATTGTACTTATTGTATCAACATACTCATGTAATTTTGAGACATCATCTTGATATGTATATATCATTTTATGTATATGATATTTGAAATACATTAACATTCATTTTTAGGTCCTTTGAGGTTGTTGTATATATATATGATATTCATATGATATATATATATATATATATATATATATATATATATATATATATATATATATAACACCATGCTTATTATCTTGATTATCTCGTGTGTAGCATTTATTAACATTATGGATGTTTAACATTGTTTATGCTTATGCTCATGTTTATGAGATTTTTTTTGGTTATCATATGATTTTTTGTATGAATCATATGTATGCTAATTCATAGATGCATGTCTGTATCAACACATAATAAATCATTTGTTGCTCTTGTTTATTACTCATAGATTCAGACATGCATTTGGGTATTTGGTTGGTTTGATATATTAGAGAAATACTACTACTGTATTGTTATAATAGGCTCTATGTTTTTGTTTTTGTTTTAGCTTATGATATTATGCATGATAGTTATGGATAATTAAAATGACTTTATATACCCTAAGCATGAAAAACTTAATTTAAATGTAAATATAAACAACTTAGGAATAAGATATGAATAATCAAATCTCAAGTGTGAATATAACAAATAAATTAAGTGTACGACTAAATACAAAAAATCATAACGTAAGTACATGATATGGATATCCAAGATTTAAGTGCAAATAAAATATAATAATCTTATGACAACTGAGAAATAAAAAGACCAAAAACAAAACAAATAAACAAAATAAAGAAAAACACAAGAATAAATAAAACAAACAAATGATAAAATAAACACACAAACAAACAAAATTCAAATAAACTAAACACTATATAAACAAATAAAAAACAAACAAAGAATGTAAACAATAAACTATACAAATAAATAGACAGGTCTAACAAAACAAAAAAAAAAAAAAAAAATTGTATAAACAAACAACAAAACACCAATAAACCAAAACAAACAAAACACAAGTGAATAAGAAGATATTAACAAAAAAGCATTAATAAACAAAATAACAAAAGACTAATAAAAATAACATACTAACAAAAAAATAAAACAACATGTAAACAAACAACTAAATAAACACAAATAACCATAAAACAACAATAAACAAAACAAAATGACCAAACATGCAAATAAAACACCAATAAACAAAAATAAATAAACAAATAAACATGGTACAAATAAATAATATAAAAAAAATAAAACAAAGAGAATAAACAATGACAAATAAAATAAACAAATGAACAAATAAAACTAACAAACAATGCAACAAAGTAAACAAAACAATCAAAACAACTGCACAATTCAAAGTAAAGAAAAATACAGTAAACAAACTACTCTAATCACACAAAAACAAAAAAATTAAGCTGAACAAACAAAAATACATAAACAATAGTTAATCATAATGTTAGTTAAAATAGAAAACACATGATAATGCATCCTTCCATGAAAAAAGGGGAGCTGCGCGCATGGGCGTTTTAGGAGCCGGTTTGCCAAGCTAGGGCATCGCGCCCTAGCTTGTTTTTGGTTTAGAAGAGGACTGCGTAGGTTTCGAAGGGCGACTGAGGTGAAGAGACGCATCTGTAGAGGGTTTTTTATTCAGCAACGAAGGTGTACAAGTGGCAGAACATGGCTACGCAGGGGCCGACCCAGACCAGGTTAGCCATGAGTTACAAGGAGGCTGCAGGGAAGGGACGCCAAGGGAGAGTTAGAGAGCAGAGACCAATTTGGAAATCAATCAGATTCCTAAAATTTTTGCCACCAACACAATGGGAGGAATGAGAATTTCTAAGGTTAATGGTTGTTTGGAACGCAGCCAGGAAAGACCTAAGCTTGTTATCCCATTTGAATTGATTGCTGAGGATGTGGAGTACTTCTCCAATCACTCACTGTACTGTAAATTCTTGGGGCTGTAAGTGTCCCTTCCATTCTTGGAGAATTGGGCCAGACGGGTATGGGAACTAGAGGGAGAGATGGAGGTAACACTGTTGGCCAATAATTTCTTCATGGTCACTTTTGTGTGTTTGGCGGATAGGAACAGGGTATTTGAGGGAGGTCCATACTTCTATAATTAGACGGGGCTCTTTGTTAAGCCTTGGCATGCTGGGTTCAATCCCACTAAGGAATTGCCAAATAAGGTTCCTGTATGGGTGCGACTGCCCAGAATGCCGATTGAATGTTGCCGGGAGGATATTCTCCAAATGATTGCTTCAATGTTGGGAAAACCTGTGGGCTCTTCCACATAAACTCTAGGTAGGAAAATCATGACCTTCACCCGAATCTATGTTGAAATTGATTTAAGTAGGCCATTGTCGGATTCTCTTAAGCTTAGTGCGGGGTCATACTCATGGGTTCAGCAGCTGGACTATGAGACGCTCCCGTTTAGATGCCGCTTATGTCACGAGTATGGACACTTGGTTAGGCGATGCCCAAAGGCAAAAGGGAAGGACCAGCAGGCTTCGCCCCAAGTTCCATCGAGTCACATTGCTGGTGTGGACAAGGGAAAGAAGATTGGACCTGGTGCTGGTAAGGATTTTAAAGGCTTTACTCAGGTCAAATTGAGAGGATGAAGTAGAGGTTTAAAGAGATCCTTTATGGATCGTACGGAGGAGGATTCGATTAATAGATTTGGAGTTTTGGGGGATTTGGGACAGCATGAGGAAAATATGGATTTGTTTAATGGGGGACAAGTAGGGGGTGGTTTTGGAGCTGTAGATGACACGGCCATGGATAAGGAAATGCCCCCTGAGGAGGTGGCCCTTCCTATGATTTTGGAAGAACAAGATGGAGAGCAACAAATTATTGAATCGAATACAGGTATGGATACAGAACTTGAAGCTTTGACCCCTCAAATACAAGTGGAGGCACCTGAGTTGGAGAAGAAAGGTAAGGTTGCTTCTCACTTAGGAATTTTGCAGAAGGAAGGGAAAAAACCAGCTCTGGAAAGAAATAGTAGATTGGGAAGAAGAAAAGATACGAAAAGGATAAAGATGATTGGGGAAAATCTAGTTGAGTCAGGTGCGCTCAAGACCTTAGACTCCCATTTCTTGCCTCCTTCAAAATGATTGTTATTTCTTGGAATGTGAGGGGCTTGAACAGCAGCCCTAGACAAAACGCTGTTCAGGAATTGATTAAGGTTCAGTGTCCAGATGTTCTCTTTTTGCAAGAAACCAAGGTGTCAGTGGATTTCATGATGAGCCTGGCCCCCTGGCTTTGGAAACAAGGATCCTGTCAATGCATTGGGGCACATGGTATGACGGGAGGCATGGCTTGTCTTTAGAATCCATGCAAGGTCCAGTCGGTGTCATGGACTGCCTTTAGGTCCTCTCTTCCTTTGGTTACTCTATGCAGTGAATCAGGAGATTACATTCTCCTGATCAATGTTTACGCACCCACTGACTTTCAAGGTAAGCAATAGGTTTGGAACAATATCCATTTAGTCAGAAGGAGCTTTCCTTTTTTGCCATGGATCATGGCAAGTGATTTCAATGCTATAATGGACCTTTTTAAAAAAATGGGAGGCAATACAAGATTGGAACCATCAACCTATTTGCTTTGAGACAAGGTTTTGGAGCATAACCTGGTGGATATCAAGCCTTGCAATGGGTGGTACACCTGTAATAATAAGAGGGTGGGGGACCAATTTATTGCGGAGCATATTGACAGATTCATGACTTCTTGCTATTGGATGGGCGGCTCATGGTCTCTAAATTTTGAAATCCTGGATTGGAGATGTTCCAACCATTGGCTGATTAAACTTCACATTTCCTCTTACTGTTGGCAGAGGAAACTGACTTTCAAGTTTCAACTAATGTGGCTCAGGGATCAGTCTTTATACGATTGGGTGGCTAATTGGTGGAGGATGGGGAGACCGGTGACTGGGACAGCAATGTACACTTTTGCTAAGCTCCTCCAGTATGTGAAATATCAACTTAAAAAGTGGAATGTTTTGAGCTTCAAAAATATTTTTAGGGAGAAGAAAGAAGCGTAGGAAGAGTTAAACTTGATTACCAGATTAATTCAGGAGGAGGGGTTATCAGAATCCTTGCTAAATGATGAAGCAAGGGCTGTCAAGAGGGTGGATGAATGGGAGTTGAGGGAAGAGGTCTTTTGGAAACAGAAGGCCCGTATTAAGTGGCTGCAGGAGGGAGACAAAAACACGGCCTTCTTTTTCAACTCGGTCAAAGCCAGACAGCATAACAATAGGATATTGACTTTGGTTTCGAGCAACGGGGAGACTCTTTCGTCCACGAGAATCATGTGTGATGAAGCGGTCCAGTATTTTTCTTTTATGTTCCACGAAGATGGTCCGGGGAGTATTGTTGTTGAAGAGCATATTTTATCTTGTATTCCCAACCTGGTTTTTGGGGAGATGATGGATCAGTTGATGCACCCTATCAACCTAGAAGAGCTCAAAAAGGTAGTCTTCATGATGAAAAATGGTAAGGCTCCAGGCCCAGATGGTTTTTCAATTGAATTTTATCAAGAGTTTTGGGAAATCATCAAATTTGATCTTTTGGCTGTGGCTCAAGAGTCACAAATAAGTAAACAAATGCTTCGTGCCCTGAAATTGACCTTTCTAGCACTTATTCCTAAGAGGGAAGGTGCTGATAATCTTGGTCAATTTAGGCCAATCTCTCTCTGTAATGTTGTATATAAGATTATTTCTAAGCTAATAGTTGAAAGATTGAAAAAGTGGCTGGGGGTGCTGATCTCGAAGGAGCAAAGCAGATTTGTGGAGGGGCGTCAGATTCTTGACAGAATTGTGGTAGCTACTGAGGCTATTCATTCCAAGTCCCACTCCAAGGAGAAGGTGATGTTTATGAAGCTAGATATGTCCAAGGCATATGATAGGGTCTGGTGGTCCTTTCTTCAGAAGGTTTTGGCTACCTTTGGCTTTGGAGAGGAGTGGATTAGATGGGTCATGAGTTGTGTGAATTTGATCTCTTTCTCTATTTTGGTGAATGGAGAGCATTCACAGCTCTTTGGTGCTTCGTGGGGGCTACAGCAAGGGGATCCATTATCTCCATATCTATTCCTTCTTCTGGCAGAAGGTCTTGGAAGGTTGATTAGAAGTAAGCTTGGAGAAGGGGTTATTCAGGGATGGAGGTGGGGTGGCAACCTTCTGGCTCTTTCTCACCTCCAATTTGTGGATGATGTGGCTTTGATGGGATTGGCTAACATGAGGGAGGCTACCAACATTCGTAGCAGTCTGGATGCCTATTTGGCTGCCATGGGGTAGGTGATTAACGAAGATAAATCTTTAATTTATTTTTTCAACACTTCGCCACCTATTCAGAGAAGGGTGGCTGACACTCTTCATTTTCAAATTGGTAGACTTCTGGTTCTTTATCTGGGCATTCTGATATCTATGGGGCAACAGTCTAAAGACTCATGGCAAGGAATCCTTGACAACTTTAGGACCAAAGTGAACCATTGGACCAACCGATGGCTGTCCTTTGTGGGGCATGTCTAGTTGATTCAGTCGGTGGTGCAGGCACTACCCATCTACAGGTGCATGCTCCAGGTGGCACTGGTGGGCTTTGTTCAAGATCTTGACTCCTTAGCAAAATAGTTCTTATGGTCTGGCAACTTAACCTCGATGAAATGGAGCCTAATTAGCTGGGAGGTTGTTTGCAGTCCTAAGAGGCTAGGTGGTTTAGGGCTGAGACAATATTTTTTGGCTAGTACGGCCTTGGATGCCAAGTTATATTGGAGGTGGTGTGTTGAACAAGATAGCATTTGGGCAAGGATTATGACTTTCAAGTACTGTGTTGGGATTTCGGTGAGTGATATCCCTAGATTTAGTTTGACAGGTAGTGGATCAGTTATCTAGAGTACTCTCAAGAAAGGCGCTATGCTGATTAAGAGAGGCCTGTTTTGGATTTGTAAAGGAGGAAATGAAGCTCAATTCTGGTATGATTCATGGGATAGTTTTCCCCCCTGGTGGTTTAGTACCCTCATCTTGAGGGCCTACCTCGACGCTTTATTGAGGCTGGTTGGGTCACGGTGAGCGACTACAAATCCCTCCTGGTTCAGGGTCACTTAACGGTGGCAAGTTGGAAGGAGAAGGAAGATTGGCTGATTATGGATATGAGAGAGGAGTATACTGAGCTTTAGGAGATCTTGGCTGGTCGGTTATGTTGTGCTCTTAGGGGAAAAAATTTGCTGGCTTGGTTGCCTCACCCCAAAGGGAAATATATAGTTGCTGTCGGATACCAGGAGATGATTGTGCAGAGATGGGTGCTAGAGGGGAAGTGTCGTGGTGGAAAAAAGTGTGGAACAACATTTCTTGGCTGAAGTGTAAGTTTTTTATTTGGACCTTGACTTGGAACCATTGCTTGACATGGGATAATTTAAGAAAATGGGGATTTGCTGGCCCTTCTAGGTGCGTCCTGTGTCAGGGAGTGGAGGAGGACTCTTCTCACCTATTTTTCAGCTACCCCTTCACCCTTCGACTATGGCATGCTTGGTGGGATGCCTGGAGATGTCAATGCCTACATTTCTCTACCTTAGTCGAGTTCTGGGATAAATTGGGTAGGCTGCCTCAAGTCGCACCTTTTCTCCAGGAGGCGTGGTATGCTGATCCCACTTTTTTGATGTGGTAGATTTGGTTGGAGCGAAACCGCAAGATTTTCTCTAGGAAAAGGCTGGTTCTCCACCAGGTGTGGATAAGGACTATTGGTATGATTCAGGAAAATGTGGAAGCCAAGAGCGAGATCGCTCTTCCTCTAGCGCAGGGAGATGATGATGTGGTGAAAAGGCTTGGCATTTTAGCTATTTCACCGGCTGCTACTAGTGTTAGACGTGGTCATGGGAGGAAGGACAAAATCTAAAGGACTGGGAAATGGTCCCTTCCCCCCAAAAGTTATTTGAAAATCAACATGAATGGTTCGGCCAGAGGATGTCTAGGCCCGATAGGGATTGGAGGGATCGACAGGGACCACTCGGGTGCTGTGGTTTTTATTTTATCTACCCACATGGGAGACCAGACGGTGAATATGATTGAGGGAGTTGCTATTCTGCATACTCTAAGGAGGGCGTATGAGCTTGGCTGGCGGAAGGTAGAGTGCAAAGCAGACTCGCAAATTTTGATAAATTTGATTCGAGAGAGGAAAATCGATGATGTTAGCTGGCAATTATCTTTGGTGGTGCAGCAGATTCTTCAAATTAGTATGCTTATGGATTCTGTTTCTTTTTCTCACATTCTGAGGGAGTGGAACGGTGCGGCTGACTATTTGGCCAAGTGGGCTTTGACGAATATTGGTGGACGCATGGTGGATGATAGGGCGTTGTTGTCGGAGGAGGTGAGTAGGGACTTTGATAAAATTCTCAGGGAGGATGGTGATGTTGTTGGTTAGTGTAGGTGCCTAGTGCCTTTTTCTTTATTTTTCGTGGTTTGCTGGGGCTTTGGCCCGTTGTTGTAAATTTTCTTTTCGGTTTTTAATAAAGTTTTTACCCCTTTTTATTTTTTTTAAAAAATATAGAAAACACATTGTTCGTGTGTGTATAATAAAGGTGTTACTCTTGGCAACAAGGTGATCCCTAAGCTACATAGCAATGGGACTAGTCAAACAACACAGGAACAAAAGACAAACTATTGACCCTAGGCTATAGGGAAACAATGATACAAACAATATGAAAAGCATTTCCCCTAGGCTATAAGAGATAATGAAATAAACAAGATGATACAAATATTTCCCCTAGGCCATACGAGACAACAAAACAACATAAATAAAAAACATTGCCCCTAGGCTATAGGAGATAATGACACAAAACAAACGAAATGAGGGGAATGAAAGAAAAGGAAAGGGTAGTCGGGCTGACTCTAAATGCACTAGGTAAGTGGAAACTACCTACATAGTTCCATGGACACACGATCCAATATGAATTTTAGGCCAAATGTAGTTCTCCCAAGATATGGGATAGAAGAAAATAGATGATAAGAATAAATGATTAATGTGTAGAGGAAAATAAGAATGATATAATAAAATGATGAGTGCATGAGATAAGAGGGGGTAATGTTTCAAAATCATGAAAACATCAACACAAATAAATTGTTCAAGTGTGAGAGTATGGTTTAAGTTAAAACCACACTAAAAGTCAAGAGATGAGTATTCACTAATGATCTAAAATGATAATTCATAATGTCTACTAAATCTAAGGCTTGGAATGAGAATGATCTCACAAAATGGTGAGAGCATAGGCGATGGTTTCTTACAAAATGATGAGAGAATTCAAATAGAATTTACTTGCAAAATGACAAGAATGTAAAAAAATCCCATTTGAATACATAATGCTCACAAGATGAACTCATAAAATGGAAAGAGCGTACATATTAGGTCAATAAGGATGTGGGACCTAAACTATAAGTGATTATTTATGAAATAGTTAGAAATCCTAGAATCCTTAAGGCAATAAAGTGGTTGAAAAAGAAAGGAAGGTGTAGTCGAGCTAACTCGAGATACCCCATGTATCCAAGTGCTGCCTCCATAGTCTGTACGGATCTCAGGTTGATGTTGTTCCCCCAAAAATAGGAGGAAATAGACCAAAATGGTCTAGAAATAAATTAAACAAATAAGGTGGCCCATCTTATAAAATTTTGATGGCTTTATATCTCGCATAGAAATTCTAAGCTTATTTTCATGATTTTATGATTTTTATGATTTTTTAGATCTTTGCAAATGTTTAGGGGTTTTGAAACTATTTCAAATGTTTTTAGAATTTTATAGGCATCTCAAATCAATTAAGAATTATGAGACATAAATGGTCCAACTCATAATATGACGAGATCATGGTTTAGATTGCTCATAAAATGGTGAAATTATTCAGCTAAAATTGTTCACAAAATGGAAAGAGTGTGGCAAAAGGGTGACTGAGCTGACCTTAACGTGAATCAAGCACTGCTTACATTATCCCATATGACCTCAAGTCACTATAGTTTTGCCTTTAGTAAAGGCAGTACCAGTAAGTTCCAGATAAAGGCAAATGACAAGGCAAATGGTAATAGGAATGGCAAGGTGATACGATAATGCATGGTAAAAGTGTTACTCTTAATTTGCTAATATATGGTTATAATTAGGGAATAACAACAAAGAGTCAGTGGTATTAATTTTCCCATAGGTAGTTATAATTAATAACATGAGGTGGGACACTAATTTTCCCAAAGGTGATTATAATCAGGGAGACCACTCATGAAACATAACAATAAATGAAGGATGTAATTGCCAGGACCACTGTCATACTAATTTCATATACTACCATTAAAATGTTTGATTATAAAACAAATGTTGGAACTAAAATTTTCATCAACCATTGAATATAGGTAAAGTACAAATGAATCATAACCAAGGCCAAACATGATAGGTAGGGTTAGGTAAAAAAATTGGCTGGCAAAGGGTTAAGGGCATGGTATAATGGTAAGGTAGGGCAAAAGTCAAGGGAAATGGTAAGGCAAAGGGCAAGGCATAATAAATGATTTTATTGATCTTGCTAATGTGGAGATGCATATCTTAATCAATATATGATATAACTAGAATGGACATGCCCCCAAGTGACAAGGTATGAAACAATGATAAGGGCAAGGTAAGGTAAATGATTTTTTTGTTCTTATTGATGTGGAGATGGTTATTTTGATTAACATATGATACCAAAAAAATAGTCAATTATGTAAATTAATAGCCCACACCTCTTCTAAATAATTTCTCTATCAAGAACCTATTTCTGATTTGGGATCTAATAATGTTGTTGTGATCTTCATTGGTCATTGATTCTATTTCCTCCAGACTTTGAGACAATATGTCTTCGTAGCCTCTATAAAGGAAAGTGCAGCCAAGGATGGTAATAGGGATAAACATTGACTAAAAGGTCTAATTTGGAAATGTAATATAGGTCTTGAATGAATAAATGGATTATAATGGAATACATAATGGTTGGACAACAAATGAAGATCGGGATTTCTAGGCACACATAATACTGTTGATTTTGGATTCAACATAATTTTATTTGTGGTGGAGCCAAAGACTTCCAGATATGATCTTGATAAGACCACCATATTTTTTTATTGTTTGGGCCTAAGAGATTATACCATTTGATTATGCTCTAGAATGGAATATATACTAATGTTATCTTTGATAATGTCTTCATCAAGCAGTGAAGAACTTTTGTGCTCAATGATTGGCATCTTGAAGATGTTTTCACCAATAAATTTGTCTTAATTGTCCCATAACACCTTAAATAAGGTTTCACTAAGGAATGTTGACATTTGAATTCGATTGTCTTCTAGGTCCTCAAACAAGGTTTCACTAAAATATGTTAAGTTTGGACTTTGATTGCCCCTAGTGCCTTTGAAAAAGTTTCACTAGGATGAGGGCCTAAAATGGTAATCCTTTGGTGTTGCAGAGCTTGGTCGCTAATGCAAGCCAAAGGAAGAGGGATGGGAATGGTAATCCTTAGGTGCTATGAAGCTTGGTTGCTAATGAATACCAAAGGATGAGGGTCTATAATGGTAATCCTTGAGCACTACAAAGTTTGTTTATTAACACATGCCAAAGGATGAGGGCCTAGAATGGTAATCTTTGAGAAATGCAGAGATTTGTTGCTAATACAGGCCAAATGATGAGGGATTAAAAAGGATTGCTAATCAAAGGACAACAATGATTTACCCAAAGGTGGTTATAATTTTTAGCACAAAAAACAAGTCTAGACTTAGAAATAAAAAACTCAATTAAAAACTAAACTAAGGCAATTGGCTTAGATGAAACTCGGTAATTGGCTCACTAAGACTTGATATTTGACTCACAAGAGACTTTTTGGAACAATGAAACTAGGAAACTTGGAATTCGGCATAACAAACTTCAAATAAGGCACATATAAACAAATTGGCTCAAAAGAAATATACAAACAAGCAACAAGATAAACAACAAATTTTAGGTCTAGGCAAGGGGTCTTTTAGATTAAATAGGAAATCAACCCAAGTAACATAATCCAAGCACAAAAGGTAGACAACCTAAGCTTAAATTAGATGAGGCTTTGGCGTAAACCTAATTAGTTTAGGATTTACACTTTGAAAGGTTGAGTTTTAGATTTAATGTGAAAAAACTTGAATGTTATAAGTTAAAAGGGTTAGATCAAAATGGGTAGTGTAACCACACGTTTGAAACAAGAGAGGTATAATAATGGTTTTGAATTTAGTTTAAAAAGTGATAAGACAGATGAAATGATTTTGGCAGTGTAACAACACTCCTTCAAACAAATTTCATGACAACGGTTTTGGACTCAAAAATCCAAGGCAAATGTTTGAGATGAAAGGGGTAGCGTAACCACACCATGTTTAAACAAGTGACACATAAATAATTTTAGAACAAAACTATAAGGTAAAAATTATGACACAAAATGGAAGGAGTAACACCTCTTAGGCTAAAGGAGTGTGAAAATAATGTCATGTTTTAGACTTGTTTTGACATGATAATACAAACAAATAGTTTTAGTCTAAAAACACACATGTAAATAAAATAAAATAGAAGTAATACTAATGGCTCATCCTATATCTAGGATTGACACAAGTGTGTGCATCTTTTTTCAAAGTTTCCACTAATGTATCAATGCTTTTGAGGAATTAAGTGTTAATCCAAAAATTAAAGTATAATTATAGTTAGAGTTTATACACCCCCTTTGTCTCTCAAACATTGATACATGGCACAAACTTGGAGTGATGAGCACTTGACATTTGACAATAAATTTCATGGTAAGTGGGGTTGACTAAAAATTTATAAATCTTAAATGCACTAAATGGTCCCAAGTGTGGCTAACACAAGGGCACAATCACATTAATTGGGTTCATACCCACTAAATTACTATGCAAGGGTCTATTCTTTTGCATAACAACTCAAGTCGTGTACTTCTTAGTAGAGTCTAATGTTTAACAAGACCTGACTTGGGTTTTTATTAGGATTAGAGAGGATAACATCTCAAACCCCTTGCAATCTCAGTATCATGTGCCCAATTTATATACCCCCTCATGGAGTGGGGTTGGTATGATGCTGGGAGATGAAACCCCAGGTCAACACACCCCTAGAGAACTTGTGAGGGAGAAATGGGCTCCTACGCAAAAGCCAAATGTAAGAAAATAAAATAAAAAGACTTTAGAGGTTGTTTTTGGGTCACACAAGTCACTAAGATCTTGGGGAGAGCATATGTGACATTCTTTCTGATAAGACCAAACAAACAAGACAATAAGCTACGTAGTTTTGGTCACCCAAGTTCCCTAAAGGTGATGGGGGAGAACATACATGCAATAGTTTATAATTTTTCAAAAACAAAGAAATATAACTATGAACTTTGAAATTTAGCTAATAACAAAAAACAAACATAAAGTGAAAAAGCTCTTAAGATCTCTAACTAAAATGTATGTTCCTTTTAATAGTACCAAATTGAGATGTGATTGTAATTTTGGCCCCTTGGCCTTTTTTGCACTCGTAAAAGCTTCAAAAACTAAAAGATAAATGTGATTAAGTGGATTTTAAGCACCAAATAAAAGTTTATGTGATATTTTAACGATGCTTAAGCTTCTCTCTCCACCTTAGGACCCATAAAATGTTAGGGGGTTTGCTTTCCTAGAAGCCAAAATACAAGTGAGTAAACAATAATCCATTTCAAGTTCTTGGGTTTTGGAAAAACATAGAGTGAAAATGTCATTTAACAGGGTGAAGTCACTAATTTCCTACAAACAGAGACAAAGAGAAACTTTGGTGAAGCTGCCATTTAGCAGGGTGAAACCAAAGGTCAGGTTAGGTGAAGCCACTAAAATAAGCTATAAAATAAGGAAACAGAGTATAAATTTACTTGGTGAATCCGTCATTTAACAAGTTCAAAGTCATCAATTCTATAGAGTGAAGTTGTCATTTAGTAGGTCAAGACCATCATTACAAATCTATCTTTTTGCATAAATAAAGTTCATAAACAAGCACGGGACTGGTAAAGCTGCCATTACATAGGGTGAAGCCAATGATAACTCAAAAAATAGAATGACATATATTTCAAAGTTAAAAATATAAACTTAAATAATTAAATGCATTTGTTAGTAAAACTAAGGTTAACATATCATTCTCCTTGGATATAAGGGATATGTGGTCCCATCGAGTGTGCTATTATGTATCTTAGGTGTTTGAAGAGTAAAAAAATATAGATTAGTCCCTTGTTAGTCTAAATAACAAAAAATCAAACATAACGATTCAATAAGACTAAACACTCGCGCCTAAGAACTAGGGAGAGCATAACATAATAAACAAGATCACAAATAGAGATAAAGACAATATAAGTTTCTTACCTCTTTGTTGAATTTGATACTTACTTATTGGCATAAGAATGTTTGTGCTTGACCTATGATGATTAGAGTCTTATAATAATTCTCTTACATGATGGTAGCATCTCTCCAATAGTCACTTGTGACTTGGTGTGAAGTTTGGCATAAATTAGGCATTATAACACTACTCTCAAAGGTTTTAAGAAGGTATTCCAATATAATAACCTTACATACAAAAGCTCATTGGCATATGGTGTGGGCACTTTTATTTATAACTCAAAGAACTAACTCTAACCCTAAGGAGATTATGTTAAATTCTAACTTTGGTTGAGTTTAAAATAACCTAGGTTGAGTCAGTCTAACCTTGGGTTGGGTCAAAACACTCATGAAGTATTGATACCTTAGTTTCAAATATTTGTGATGAATGACAACTCACTTTAGATATTTGTGAGGTTGTGACTCATAATTTTGGAATATTTAGGAAATAATAAATCACTTTATTAGCTCCTTTGATCTTTTATTTCATAGTTGGCTAAAAATTCCTTTTTTTGGTAAATGAAATTCACTAATGTGATTTGAAATTTTTGCTTAGGTAGGTTAATTAAGATTTATAATGTAATTAATTTTGCTTAGTAGTTTTTGGCTTATGAAAATTGTTTTAAATGTTATGAATTAATAGCTTGACAGTCCAAAAGTGTCAAATTACTAGGTCATAATTTGACTAGGGTTAAAATTAAACTAAGTTTTTGATGCATATAAGGTAATACACCAAATAAGCTAACCTCATCACATTTTTGGGTAGTGGAATCTCTTACGCAAATGAATTTAGGTAATTCAGGTGATATATAAGCTTAAAATGTGTCATTTTATAGAAATTGTATTAAGTCCTGATTTAGGCACAAAAGTGGCCAAAACTAAATGTTTATAAAAAACACTTATATGGACTATCATCACCCACCAGGTTGGAATTTTATATACTATACTGAGCGAATATACTATATCATTTGGTTCACATTTGGTATATTTGAGGTGATTAAATCTCTCAATCTTTCCAAATTTATAGGTTGGGCTTGATTACATCATCCAACCTCACTAGATTTTTAGTATGGGTTGTCTTTGATCAATTCACACTCACAAGGTTATAAGTATGATTGGGTTGCATGATTGAGCTAACCTCAATTATCAAGTGGTAACTTACCTTTTTATCTAATTTTAGGGGCATGTGTCCTAAAATATGTCTTTATCTCTCTCTATATATGGACCTCGTTAGGTTTTCATTTGTCCTAATCTCAACTTTATGATCATAATGAATCATATTTTTTAAATCAAATTTACAAAAGGCAAGGCAATTGCATTGATACACATGTAAACTCCTAAACTTTGATATATTTCAATTTAAATAAATTAAATGCTTTCAATTTTAGATTACATGCGCTAATTATATACTATAACATGTTCTTGGTTGTAGGTCAATCACTAGTAAAACACTCAAGTTGGACTCATGCAAAGATAAGGTGTGTTATACACACCTAGGTACACATTCATTGTCTTTTAAATTAAAAATTTCATTACTAGATTAAAGGGGGGAAAATGTAGACACTATTTCTAAATTATATAACACCTTAGTCTTGTACACTTAGAAAATACATATCATGATATACTTTCAACTTTTAGACCTTTTTTATTGATAAAAGGCTCGCATACACTATCTTTTTGTGCCTATTACTTATCTCTTAGTCTGACCAATGTCATTTTTGTGACCCATACATTTTATCATACCCAATTATCTTACATCTTTATAATTTCTAGATCTATACATGTTTTTCAGCTTCCCAAATACTTACGTCCCATTCAGATGCCCTACAGTGACGCTAGTGTCCAATCCCAACACAAGTCTTTAGTACCATAAAGTCATATGATTTACAAATAAAACATATACATATGGTTTTCATAACTTCTTTAATTCAAAATATTCTCCAAAGGTATTGGTATAAATACACGATCAATCTTTATTCATTCTTCACCTAACACAAACCTAACAACTCATAAGGCAACTTATGAAAGACATACAATCAAGCACTCAAGTGAGCAAAGATTCTCCATTTCTCCTTATTTCCATATCAATCATAGGGACAACACATCTACATGTATGATGTACTGAAGGAACATCCCATGAGATACATTTGCCAAGTTATAAGCTATGTTACTCTATGTATTTACTTATCACATATTGTATCCTTATGCACATATAAGCTAACATGTAGGGGATAACTACTTAAATTTGAGGCCAAATTTAGAGTATTAGATATGTAGATAACCCTCATTAATATGGGTAATTGGGGTAGCTCGACACCATATGTACATAAACCCATTTTTCCTATAGCCATTATGAATATGAAGAAGTAAGTTTTTTCTATTTGATAAGGAGTGGCAACCCATGATCTAGATCTGAGCACACTAAAGCAAAGGTGACATACAACCTAGAATATTTTAGGTGGTCACATCCATATCCAACATGTATTCCACACAAGATACCTAAGTTTAGGTTAGACAAGAGCATCGACATGATTTTATGAGGTAGAAACAAGTGTTTGAGGCTCCATAAGTGCTAAATTTATAATATGATGATTGATCTAGAAACCACTTCTAGTCTTATTATTTCATGTTCCTAATCCAGATATGTATTAGCATCAAAACCAACTAAGTATCTTATTTTTGTTATCATTATAATATCGAGCATATATGTAATTTTTATTTTTAACATATCTCATCATAATAAATTTAATATATATTTATCTAAGTTTTTTAATTAATTGGCCTGTTATAGAGATAATTTTTCACTCTTGTGCCCTAGGCTATCTCTATCACCCTTTAACCCTAGATTAACCCAATCTAGATCCTATGGTTAAACATTTACCTCAACACATGTTGTGAATTATTCATATTTATTTCCTTTATTCTACTTTTGAACAAATGTTTTCTCTCTTAATCTATATTTTTCTTATTCTAAAATGTAAAAAGTAATATATATCTACACACACACACACACACACACACACACACACACACACACACACATGGAAAAAATACAAAACCATTCAAAATATTCTAAAAATGTAAAATCAGGATCTAAACATGAGTAGATATTTATTTTACATCATTATCACATGTTATTTATCTCATAAGTGGTAAATAACATATTCTTTTCTCTATCACACATTAATTTCAATGTTATTTATGAGTGTTATACAAGACATGCAATTGTTAAATGAAATTTAATGTTGGACTTTATTTTACCTAGTGGTCATGCCATGCTAGGGGCATCTTATTCAAAGGTTATAATATTTACATGTGTTATCATTCTATAACCCCTATACTATGTTGAGCTATATACTCTTTAAAAATATCTTGCTAACATCTTTGTCTTGCATTATGTACATGGATATGTTATTTTATCTGATATGATATGATCACATTATATATACATGCTGTGGATTATATTTCTAGTTATATGCTCCATTTTATGTTATTACTTGTACATAGTAGATTACAATTTTTTTGTATATTGTGTGTGACCCTTGGCTCTTGTGTGTGATTGCAACATATTCATGTTTATTAAGTGTATGGCCCTTGGCCTTATTTAACTGTGTGGCATTATTATGTCCTTTGTGTGTTATTCTTGGCCCTTTGAGTGACATTATGCTTGTTGTGTATGTGTGCTTGTTGAGCTTATTGAGTTTCATAAGTGCCATGATACATAAAATGCACTAACTATTTTATAGACTTCTTACATTAAAACTACTATTTTAAACTTCATTAATACATTTATCTAGGCCTTGCCTTATATGTTACATACATGATTTGAATGATACATATCTTATGATGATCACATAATGTTGACCAAATTTTAACCCAAGTCAAATTTGGTCAACCCATACTATTTTAAACTTTTATATAAACTTTCAGATGTCATATGGGGTCATATATTGTCCTACATGTCTCATTTGCCTTTCCCATAGTCCCTGTTGAAGCTCATTCTCTTGGTACTGGCCCAATCAACAAAATTTAACATTTTTAAAACTTATTAAAAGGATAAATTTATTTTATAAATGTCTTAAAATGGTATTTGATAGGTTCCAATGTGTTTACAAGTCATTAATTAACCACTTGCTAGGTTTCAGGTGCTAAAAGGTCATTTGGCCACCTTTTAGCTTGATTAAAAGACTTTTAGAGACTTTAAAATTAAAATATTTGTCTCCAAGGTGGATAAGGATGTGGAGAAGGTCAAATGATGTTAGAATCATGTCAGGTGGTAGTTACAAATCTATTATGATCAAGAAATGGTAGTTTTTCCTTAAAAATAGGCCCCTTTGGGCACTTGTATGGACTTCTCAAGTCCACCATCAAGTGAAAATGTGGTGGAGTGTCTCTTAACCTCACCAAAGGTCATATTGATGTTTTTTTGTATAAAATTTCATAAAATCTCCATTTCCAACTTCTTTTCCTTCATTTTCTATTGACAAGCTAAAGAAGGGCAAGTTCAAGAACTCACTATGGAAGCTACAAGTGGAATTGGAAAGAGTGATTATGGGGGTGGATTTTAATCTAATTGAAATTAATTTTAATAATAATAATTTATAATTTCGTGCCTCCTCCTTTATGAACAATTGTTTATACTCTAGGCAACTTTTTATGGAATTGCATTCAAGAGGGGTATATTTATGCATCTATTTATGGTTTCAGAGGTCCATGGAGCTATGTGATATTGATGGGGTGTTTTGAGTATGTAATAAATCTCTCTCCATGATATTAATGGAATCTAACACTTCACTTCTCATTATCTTAGAAGGAGATTTCAAATTTGTGCTTGTTTTCTAAGTTTGCAGTCATGGGTGCGGAACCTAAGTTTTGTAATGTGGAAGGAGCTCCTGAAGATGTAAAATATGCTTGGGTTCATGTTTAAAAATTTGTATTCATTGGGTTACCTTGTGAAATATCAAATTAGCACACTCCTCTAAAGCCAAATTGCCTAATCTCCTTGTTCATTGCCTAGTCTACTCATAGTCATCTTACACAAGAGTTGTAGGAGGTTGTACGGAGGTGTCAATGGTGAAAACATGATGGAATTAATTTAGAGGTTATATCATACCCAATATATCATAGTGTTCATGTCATGAAGGTTAGATGTTATGCCAAATGGAGTTTTCCTTCAAAATAATGACTAGACCAATTCAGGCTCACAGTCCCTAAAAGACCAAAATAGAGATCTCTGAGGTTTTTTGAGATGACATATGTCATGATAGAAGGATCATATAACATACTTGGTTGCTTGAAATAGTATCCCTATCTACAAACAACACTCATGCAAAATTTGAAAGCCAAAGGAGGAGTAGAAGTGGAGTTTGAACAAGCTTAAAAGTTACCAAAAATCACTAAATTTGAATAGTGATATCTATAGGAAGATGATGGAAAAGTGGTCTTGTACTCCATGTTGATGGTTTTAGATTATTCAATCAAATTGAAACCATCTCAAATAGTTAAAAGGACTCTCCTATTCTAATAATGACAAGTAAAAAGGTGAATTTGATGTTGAACCCCTAAAACACTCTCTTTGTCTATACAACAGGTATACCTACAAGCACCTATAGCCAACATACTGGATAGTGGCCTAATTTGACTTAAATATGGTGTTTTGAAGGATAAAAAGTGAGAAGGTGGGTTAAAATCAAGTTATATCCCTAAAAATAATCTAATAAGTTTGATCACATCAAAATCAAGGGGAAACACTCCATATATGCACATATAGGCCTATGCATTGGAACCTACAACTAAGGTGAACAATGAGTTGAAGGTAGTGTCTTGATTGCACAAAATGAGCTTGTATGGATTGGATTAGCCTATAAAAGTGAAAATTGATCTCAATAAACCATTTACAACCTAATTACAACATCTACAAGACCCAAATCTTGCCAGGAATGCACCTATAGGGGTATAACAGTGACTATGATAGTTAGGGCAGAGGGATGTCCTAGTTAAGGACCTAAGCATAGAATTGATATAGTTTAAAGGGTTTAAAGTAAGGATAAAATAATAAGGAGGTTACATGACCCAAGATAATGAAGAGGAGGACCAAAGCCATAAGTCAAGGCTTAGTGATTACCTATAGGTAGAAGCTGAAGAGTGTCTTAGTCCACATCAAACAGTGAGCCTATTCCTAGGAGTGAGAGAAATTGGTGCAAAGGATTGAAATAAAACTTATAAAAATGATGAATGATCACTAATTTTGGATTTATAAAATCATGAATAGGATTTTATGGTATCTTCAAAGCAGGATACTATCTTAAGCACCTACAACAGGCCCAAAGGCATGACTGCCACAGTAAAGACAAATAAAGCCTCCTTGAGGACCAAAGCATGTATTGATAGGGTTTAGAGGTTTTAAAAATGGAATAAAATAATTAATGAATTCTCATGACATAATAACATGATAAATAAGTCCACATCCATAGAACAGAGCCAAGAAGTACCCACATCCAGGGTCTTAAGGGTTGTCGTAGTTCACATAGGCAGTGGTCTAGCCTTGAGCATAAGGGATGCATTGGTGTAAGGGATGGAGATAAATTTGGTAAAAATGATCAATTAATTGCTAAATTAACTTTAAAAAATCAAATAATGTTTGAATTTTTAATCCAAACCAATCTCATAATAGCCTACAAGAAAGCCAAAATAGGGATCCCCTTCCTAGGTAGTCATAAGACCTATTATAAATTTCCAAGAGCATGAGGAAGGGTTTAAGGGGAAAATAGGATATAAAATGGTTTAATTAGGATTTCATATAAATTTTTAACTCTTCCATATCACAATAAAACTCAAATAAATCCCTAAAGCATCCAAACACAGTCATACTCTGCCTACCTTCACAGATTACTTGATTCATAAAGTCTGCCTTATAAATTTGGAAAGTTGAAAGGTATAATAAAGGATTTAGAAGCTAAAAATTGGTAAAATATACCATAAATACCTATTTAATATCATATAATTATAAATTTACCAATTCCAATAGTGAAAACCCTCTTTGTTTTGTCTCAGAGCAGGGGTTGTTTTGGAATGCAAAAAGGTGACAATTTTGGCAAAAATGATGAAATTGGTGACCAAAAGGAAAGTAGACCATGGATAATGGTTGGATAAGTTGGAAAAAACATAAAAAAATGTAATAAACCTTGATATAAGTTATGAGAGTAAACAGGGTACCCTATACCACAAAGGTTGCAATCACTATGAAGTTTGTTGCTAATGGAGAAATGAAGAAAAGGTGAATTGGAAGTTGATTTCAAGTAAATAGGTTATAATTATGTGGATTATTCTTGGATAAGATTTACCAGACCTTAATTTATCATTTTAAAACCAATTTGAAGCTCAATACTCACCCAACATCCATTTTCCTTATCTAGCATGCAAAAAGACATAGACTAGTCTTTTGGCCATTTTAGGGTTTTTATATTTCCACAACGAACCAGAATCTAAAATTTGATATGGAAAATTGTGTGGGTAATTTTAAAGTGAATAAAAAATTTCCAGGAGATTTCACATGTGCAAGAGCCATTTTTGAGCATTTTTGGTCTTATAGGCTAAAGAGGCCTAATTGGGAGGACTAATTGATCAACAAACACACTTGTCTTGAGTGTAGCACCATGAAAATTGGAAAAAATAACAATGAGGAAAAAGGGTAATAAAAAATGGTTTTACTTTGTCCTATAATTTTGTAAATTATCTTGCACAAGTGGATTTATGCAAAAATAGGGCTACAAGAAGATAAGGCCTAATGAAGGCTCTATAGGAAAAATGGAGACTTGAAGAGAGTTTGATGGTTATATATGGATTTTTTTTAGTAAAATATGATTAAAATAGGCCTTACATGAATAAATATTTCATAACTTTAGCTAAATCCAAATTTTAGCCATTTTGACCAAATTGGGCCTAGTGAGACAGAAAAGCCTTGTGATACCTAAGAGAGGAATTGATGATTGTAGGTAATATAACCATTGGATATGATTTAATAAGGTTTAAAAGTGTCCTTGGGATTAAAATTTAAATATATAAGAGACATCATGATCAAACTCTTTCCTTTTGCCACTGGTCAAGAACGAGTTTCAACACTCAAAGATGCTTGTGGAAGAGTTTCAATGCCACATCAAGGAAGGTGCTCAACGTGGAATGGACACATGTCCACATCAGTTATTTGATATCTCCTCCACATAATTTACATTAAAAACTTGTATATAACCTACTTTGAAGTGCTCTTGAAAGCCATCATGAAGGCAATTTCACAAGGGAGAATGATTGAGAAGATTGCTATGCCACACTTGGATAAAAGGCTATTTTAGGATAGTATGATGTGAAAATAAGTTTCATGACCCTTCCTACAAATCATACACATGAATTTTAACTTATTTTCACCTTTTTACACTTGTCCTTGTGCCTCTTAAACTTCTCTTCTCTCTCTTTTCTTTCAAATTCTATAAATATGAGCCATCTTGGCTATTGTAAAAGAGACCATAGCTAGTATGGTGAGGCCCGGCTGGTATGACATTGAATTTTTGTCTTTAAACATTAAATACAAGTCTTATTTTGAGTTAAGAACATTTTTGATAAGTTTTTGAGTGATGTATGGTGGAACTAAGTGATGGTGTCATCCTTACTCCTCTTTATCCTTCATGTTTAAGCAAGATTTATGATTTTAGCAGGTCATGTGAAGTGTATGAATGTGCTAGGCTCTTCTCCGAGTATGCAATTGTCTCTATGGTGTGAAATCTACCCCTAGACCAGTTATCTTGATGATTATCCTATGGATGCCTACCTTTACATTGAAACACTATGTTAGAATCCTTTAATGCCTAGAGTTGGTCTGGAAAAGCTTTGTTGCTTAGTAGGAGTGTGATTATCTGTGGGATATGTCTTGGTGTATCACCTCTTTAGTGTAGTTTAATTTTCATGATAAATCCTAATCCTTTTCCCATAAACAAGCATTAGATTAGGTGATAAATCACTTAGAGAAGAATTCAGGGAGCTAGCCCTTTCAATCCTAAAGATTCATCTCTCTTACAAGTTCCCACAAACTTGAGAGATGATTCAATGTTGCATCAAATTGAGGGAGCTTCATAGAGTATCCTAGGGTGCACAATTTGATGACATCACATAACTATCCACATATGTTATTGTTTTATTATTTTTTGGAATCTAGTGTTTAGTTCCTAAATAATAAGGGTTTGGAATAATAGGAAAAATCTAGTTTAATGGGGAAAAAATAGATTTTAAATAGGTAATTTTGCAAGAGGAAGAATAATAAACTTATCTTAAATTAGGCTAAAATGAAATATTCTAGAGCTGATAATTAAAAATTAAGATTGAGACATTGTCATGAATCTAAACTTGGCTTTCATTTTTTAATTAGATAAGAGCACCATAACAAGACACCCTAATGTCCGGTGCTATAATCCCTTCGTGGTGTTGTTATCCTCATGATCTAAGATTTTTGGGTTTTGTTCACTACATCAATGTGAGCCTATGTACCAAATTTTAGGGGCTATAAGTTAATATAGATCACTATAGGTTCATTTTAGTCTTCAATACCTATATCTATCAACACACATGCAAACACTGAATACATCGAAAATCAAAAGGGGAAAAAACTGGGTTAGGGGAAGAATGATTGCATGGTATAGAACCCCTACTATCTTGACCACTACCTACATTAACCCTCAAGAACCCCTATTTTATTATGTCTAATATGCTAAAGTAGTAAGTTCTAGATATAAAATGCCTTGAATAGTCCTTTATATAAGAGATTCATTATTTTGAATTTGAGAGCTTTCTTTGCATTTGGTCGACATTGGAAGACTTAAAAATGAAGCAAAGAAAAGGGGTAAGACCCATCCAACAAGAGAAACTGACCATTTAAGATCAAATTAGCTTTGAATAGGACTACTAGAAATTGGACACCCTAGGTTTTACCACTGTAGTCTAATCCCAGTGCTCCTATCCTACAGGCTAGGGACTAGGGGGATGGAATGAGCATGGAAAACTTGACTTGGCTGAGGTGGAATGACCATTTGAAAGGCTCAAAGAATGGGTAAAAAGGTGACTCAAGCTTAGAACTAGACCCAAATGGATAAAATGAAAGACATGGCCAAATGTGAACAAAGCTCATATTCTCTAGTTGGAGTCTCCTGTGAAAGGACTGTGAAAAGATATGATATGTGTGGTTGTTTGACCAATTTAGGGTGTATACATTTGCTCCCCTTTTAATCTAGTAATACAATGAAATGAAGTACTAGAGTAAAAGAAAGAAGATGTGTACCTAAACTTCCCTGTATGGAGATAAAGGTGCCAAAGAAGGGTCCAACTTTCTGGCTAGGGAAGTGGATAGATAACTGAATAGTGCCTAGAGAAAGAAGGAATCCCTAAAATAGATACCCCCTGTACTAAATCTGAATAGTGCCTGAAGAAAGAATGAATCCTTGAAATGAATTCCCCCTGTATTGAATCTAAATGAAAAATAAGAAATGTTTAGAGGCCCAAAACCAATGTCTACCTTCTGTCCCACATAAACTCATGTAATCTAGAATGTGTGTATAGAATCTATATGTTGTGAAGAGCAAGATATGTCATGCCCCCACCCTAAATAGTTTTAAATAGAAATGAGAAGTGCTTGAAGGTCCAAAACCAATGTCTACCCTTTATCTTGCACAAACTCCTAGGTCTGAGTAGTGTTATGGACCAATCATTGCAACTAATCATACAGTCTAACCTGGTGATAACCTAGGTATGCCTAGGTGTAATATGAAACTCTAGTAAATGTGTAAGAAGAAAATGGCATGTCTTTCCATTCTAATTTATATAATATTGGATGATGAAAAACATAAACATCCATGCCATGCCCCCAAATTTGGTATGAGTGATTTATCTATATAGTCTGGTAATTTGTATAACCACATGTGAAATGAGCTATTGTGTCATGTCCCATGTGCAAAAACTAGAGATCAAAACAATGTGCTCTGCACTATGCCTATAATCTGCTATCTAGTATATAATTGTGTCATGCTATATGAAGCTATATGTGTTAGACATGTAGTGATGTACATGCCCCCAAATTTGATATCTGGTCTAAATCTGTATTGAAGTCACTATGAATCCATATAATCTAAACCACTATGTATCTAAGTAATTTGTGTATATGTAAACTAAAAGTATGTCCTTCTGGAATGTCCTAAGTAATGTTGAATGACCCATGTAATCTAAATCACTGTATATCTTGACCAATCTGAGCTAAATTTGATAATTTTGACTACTAAAAGTGTAAGAACCATGCTAAGTGACCCATGTAGTTTGAATCACTATATATTTCAACTGATCTGAGGTGAATCTGATAATTTTGACTACTGGAGGTCTAAGAACCATGGTGTGTCCAATTATGAGAGTGGACAAGTATGTTGGGTAAGTGTAGAAATAAGAATAGTAGGAATGAAGCCCCTATTTTGGGGAGAGGGATGAAATTTGTAATAGAGGAGGTTGAGCCAAAAGTGATGACTAGTGGCATAATGATAAGAATAAGGTTGGTATAGTTTGGATTGGTTTGAGAAGTTGATTGATTGTTTATACTGAGTTAATTTAAATTTGAACAAGCTTTGATTGGTGAGGACAAAGTTTTATAAAAGTTGAACAAGTTGTTATTGGTGAGGACCAAGTTGTATGTCTGGGTATGAAATAGGTATAGAGATGTGTGTGCCATAGTAGGAAAATGATATAATAAGAGATCAAGGTTTGATGGATATTAAAGGTATTATCGACACGATTCCATGGAATAAAATAGTTTGTAAAATGGAGCTACGGGGTTTAAGTTATGGGCAAAAATGGTATTTTGCTTTGAATGAAAAGTCATTTGATATAAGAAAATTTAGATTGATTCTTGATTAAGTTATGGATTGACTAGTTTGAGATTTAGAGATTTGGAGTAGGAGATATGTCAAGGAGACGAGTACCTACCATGACCTAGTTTGAGCAACTGGTATCCCATATTGATGTTGGTGGAGAGGTTACCCTAGTAAGTAGCTAAAACACATGATTTAGGCCTATTTGGAAGTCTATTTTTGATGATTTTGAGCTATTTTGAAGTTTTTTAGAAATTTTTTACTAGGTTCAACGCTCCTATCCTTCTTCCAATGCTATTATCTAGGTTATATCACTCCTATCTAGTGCTATTGTCCTGTACTCAACGTTGTTGTCTTGGAGGCTAGCTTTTCTAGGTAGATGCTTAGTTTAGTTACTGTCATTTTGCTTTGTTATTGGTTTGGCATGGTTGATTGATATTCATGCTATTTTTTAGTGTTTTTTAGGGTGAGGTATGGATGAGAGAGTTCTATAGAGGTCAGGTGATGGAGACTCTAAGATTATTGCCTTTATTAGCTCATGAGAGGGATGTGATGGATAGGGTAGGGTTAGGTCATGTGTGTGACCTAAGCACTATGCAGTGGGATAGGCATTTGATTACTGCCTTGTGTGAGAGGTGGAATGCAAACACCTATACCTTCTAGCTTCCTACTAGAGAGATGACTATTATTTTGGAGTATGTGTACCATAATTTTCATTTGTTGGTTAATGGACAACATGTGACTTTACAGGATGATATGGGTGTGGATGCCATTGAATGTCCATCCTTGTATTTTGATGGTGTACCCTCAAGCATACATAGGAGAGGCAGTGATAGCGATGTACTATTATAAGTTATTATTTGGTCAAATGTTTCATGTCTACAGAAGTGGTTGGTAGTGTTTTTGGCTTCTTTTATTGTAGTAGATGGGAGTGGTGTATCGATTGCATATTGGATGCATAGGATTGTACATAGTGTAGAGGTATATGGCAATGTGTTCTCATGGGGTAGCACTATGCTTGCCCACTTATACAAAGATCTATAAAGGTTTACTTAAGAGGCATTCAATGGTGGTTTGAGTGTGACTACTTTATTACATTATTGGGCCTATGAACACATAGCGATTGTGCAGCCATTGGGATTACCAAGAAAGAGGTGGGCACCTCCACAACCATATGGAGAGAGGTGGACAAGTTCATAGGCTATCTGGTCTCTAGGGATGGATCACTATAGATTAGTGTTAGATATATTGGATATCATATGGAGGCTCTATAGAGGATTTCTTGGGTGGCTTATGGATGGAGTGCAGTTGTGTTCTATTAGGGTCAGTTATTGGTTACATGATCGTTGGCCTGGAGTGTATGAATGCTTTCAATATGAGCACATGATTAGGTAGTTTGGGGTTCCATAGGATGTGCCCCCAATAACATGGGTGTGGGTGAGGAGTGCACGGACACCAATGAGAGTAGAAACTTGTGGTAGGCCTACTGAGGCTAAGTTAGCACTGCATGAGATGTGGATATAGATATTTTTGATGTAGATGATGTTGGATGCATAAAGGCATTTACCACATGGTGGGTGAGGTATTAGTGGGATCTATTATATCTTGTTGGTGTAGGGGATGCCCCTGAGTATGAGGACCCAACTCCAATCTAGATGATGGAAAGTAAGTATCATTTCTATTTGAGTTGTGTATAAGTTAAAATTTATGCATGTTTTAGCTTGTTTTGAAAATGTATGTCTAACGTAGTGTTGGAATTTTTTCATGTAGGTGGAGTGGAAGGTGCTCAGGATGAAGTACAAGCTAGGGTAGGAGGTGGAGATGATGGGTTTTGGGAGACCATCATTGAGTCTACACTTCATGAGCTCACATGACATGTTTTTGATGATGTTGTGGAGGAGGGTTTGCTAGAGTGAGCAATAGTTACAACTGATGTTTATGCTTATTTGTTTGACAAGGTTGCTATAGCTATAGTTGCATATGTTAAGGTAATGGAAGAGAGAGATGAGCTGAGGGCTAAGCGAGATAGGCATAGGATGCCTCCTCCTGATTATGGATCGGTGAGTACATGGATTATGGATGAGTGCATGGATTTTTAGAGGTGGTATGCAGACTTGTGTGAGGAGTATGGTCAGTTACTAGAGTGATATAGTTGGCATAAGAGGCATTCAAGAGCTCTAGGAGGTATGGGGACATCGAGCATGAGAGTGGATTATGGGACTAGTACTAGAGGAGAGAGTGAGGGCATGCCACCCATTCATGATTGATTGCATTTAATACAATGTATATGTATTTGGAAACTTTGTTATATATATATATATATATATATATATATATATGGATATTAGTTTTTGGTTTTGACTCATGCGTATTGTGTTAAGTGATTTGAGATATATTATTAAATTTGGTGTAATTTGTTGATTAGAAGTAGTTGATCTGGTATTGATTTTGAAATTTGCATATGCTTGGTAAAATAGTACTTGTGATATGTGGTTTGATTGTTTTAATGTGTTTGGTAAGATAGAATTTGGGATGTGTTGTTTAGGTTTGATTTGTGATTATATGTAAGCAAAAATTTGGTGGTTTTGTAATTTGTAAAATTGATTTGGTAGAGTGAATTGGTTTGAAATTGGAAAAAGTAGGATATTGGTAAGGTCTAGATTTGGATAAGTTGGTTTGGCTAGGGATGGGTATTTAGAATCAATAATGTTAGTTGTTAGTAGGGGAGATGTAAGATAATACTATGTGCATATTACCTCCCCAAGAGTGGCTCAATAATGCAAAGGTTAGCTAGACCTTTGGCTCCATTGTTGTCCTGCTAAGTGAACCTTATAAACTAAAACCAGTATGACTATACATTATATTATTTTGTGTTGTATCACTATCTGAACCCTATTGGATAATTGAATAAGTGCCCATATTACTCATGTTGTGTAGGAATGTGCTCTGTATTTGATACTATCTACTGTGTGATAACTATAGCTATGTGAAGATTTTACAAAATTTAACTTTATTGGTTGTGCAGCTGAAACTGTGTGCTATGAAGAAGGCTCATCTATCTATAACTGAATACCCTATGGCCTCTACTATGATGTATATGACTAAGCAATATATTGAGATGGAACTGAAAACTATGATGAGGGCTCATTTAATATTAATCATAATGGGTTATTACATGAGATAGGACCTAAAAAAATTGCCCGTAGTGAATATTTCTCATGAGTAGGACTCTATTGCAGTGCCTGTGACTCTGCTGGATATGTATATGGAATTGCACTATGTATTTTGTGGACTGTGGTGCTATATGTAGGTTGTTCTCATTATACTAGTTTCCAAACCATCTAAGGTAGTGGAATAGGAGATCCCCAGTGAGATTCTATCTTAAAAACTACATTTCACTCACAATGAATGATTGATGATTCATGTAAAGTAACGTCTTGGGATGACTCAATCATGGAGGAATGAGGTCTAGGGTTCCATGATGGAGGATATCTTAGTGCCCCCTATGTGAATTCTATGATGCCATTATTAACACATCTAGTAATGTAATCCCTAAGTCTATAACAATCATTATCTTTGTGTCCATGGATATGATGATAGTTACAAAAAAGCCGATGTGGCTGTCTATGTAAGAGACGTGGATCTCATCGATGAGTAGAAGGCAATGTGATTAACCTCCTATATAGTAGTGCTAATAATATGGTATATGGTCTATCCTAGTCTGAATCAAATTGTAGTGATGCCTTGCTTTTGTTCTCTGTAGTACATACTGTAGGTTGTGCTATGAAAATTGGCTCTTTATTCTTGACTGGTTGCTTTTCTGGTTGTGGTCTCCTATCTTGTTTAGGACATGGTGGATGTTGAGTGTTAAGAGATGTAGCTGAAGATGTTGTGAAATCTAGAGTGATCTGATCAACTAAATCTACCTCAATCAATCCCAATTTCTTTTTCAAAGATAAAATTGTATAATACAAGTGTCTAAAAGAAGACTATGTTTGATATAGTATATGCTCGAGTAGAGGTTGGTGAAACCCTTTAATAAAGATATGCTAAATCTCTAGATCTACTGGTTTATATATCAATCTTAACATGTGAGCCTTGAATCTTAAGAAATACTCACTAACTGGCTCTAAATAATTTTGATGTAGTGTGGCAAATTTATCATATATAACATGAGGGCCCATGTTTATGATGTAATATCTGAGAAATGCCTCCTCCAAGTCATCATATGTGTGAAATGAACCAATGGTGAGTGATGAAAGAACCAATTGTTTGCTTCCCCCACTAATGTCTATTGGAATAACTTGAGTAGAATAAATGGGCTCGCATGAGATGGTAAAGCCTTTTGAAATGCCTGAAGGTGTACAAATGGATCTCCAATTCCATCAAAGTGAGGTAATGATGGTATCTAAAAAAGCTTAGGCAATGAAGCTTTTATGAATGTCTACATAATAGGGTTACCATGTAGATCATTGGCATCCATCTAAGACTTGTAAGCTTTGTTTTCCAAGATAAGGAGATTTACTTGGTGTTGTAATTCACCAACTACATGTATCAAAGAGATGATCTCCTAGCATGGTACATTAGTATCTTGAAGTGGTTCATTTAATCATTAAATTGATTGTTAATTTAACCATAGGAATGCTACAATTTGTAATTGGATCATAAAGAGGGGGTGTGCTCACTTGAACCTTGGGAGTAATGGTAACTTGGACCTTACTAGAGGGATGTGGGTTACCATTATCTTTAGGTGAAGAGTGAGAATTGGATTCTACTGTAGTAAGGGGTGGCTTGGGAGATTCATTGGTATATTTATGTTTTAGTGAATCACATTCTAATTGAGTAGAATATGTGTTATTAGCATTAACATGTGCATTATTTAAAATAGAATCATTCATAGAAGTAGAAATAACATTTGGAAGTGCATTATGTTTGCGAGGAGGAGTGAGAGAAGAGTTATAAACATGAGATGCATATTATTCTTCACTATGTGCATAATTATCATCATCATTATCATATATGTAATATTGTTCATAATCACTCTCATTTTCATATTCATTGACATGATCACTAGCATATTCATTGTCACTTCCATCATTGCTAGGGAGGTGTGTAAAAGAAGAATTTAATTCCTTTCTAATATGCAATAAATTATCATTTGAAAGTAGAATATCATGGGCATATATGTTATCCATGGATGAAAGACATGCATTATTTTCATGTGCAATATGAGAAGCAAGAGGAAAATTTTCATTTGAACATTCTTTTGATAGAGTAGAGTTAAGAACATGAGATGTATCATTTGAACTATGCATTGGTAATTTGATTTTATTGAGTTTATATTGAACATTGAAGAGAGAGAGAGAGAGAGAGAGAGAGAGAGAGAGAGAGAGAGAGAGAGAGAGAGAGAGAGAGTTTAGGTTCACATAGAATCAAGTTATCACCAATAAGAGGTTCACTTGGAAGTGCATGACTAATTTGTTCATTTGGTACATTGTGCATAGGAGAATGAGGTGAGAAGTCCTTTTCCCATTTATCAAAATTATTTTCTTTAGAAGCAAGAATAAAAGAGATAGGTTTGAGAAAATAAGATGCATCTACTTTTTCTTCGCTATCATTTTCATATGTTTCAGTGTAATCTTCATTATTATAATAGTAATTATCATCATTGTAAATAAAATCATTTTCCACATTTTTAGCTAATGTGCAATTTTGCAATTTTGTGTAATCATTGTCCTAATTATAAGAAATTTTTAGAAATTTATCTATGGGATGAGAAGGAGGTATTGCCTTTGTGTCCATTTTATTTCTTTCACCTAAGAGAATTTTGAAAAGTACTATGAAGCAAATAAATGCACAAAGAACTACTATCATTGAAATTTTGAAATTACTTTTGATAATCCAAACAACTTGCAAAAAATTCAAATTATTTTTCTAAAAATTGTGAGGAAAACTTGAGGTTTGAGGACCTAGTTTGGAAATCTAGGGTTTTTAGCTAGGGTTTTAAATTTTTTGAAAAAATATGCAATACTTTTAAATTCTAAAAATGAATTTGAAATAGGATAAATGCACAAAAATTAATACAAAAATAAAAAATTTGAAAATTAAATTTTTGTACAAGAAACTACTAATTTTGAAATTATTTTTGACAAAGTAATCAATTTGCAAAAAATTCGAGATAGTTTTCTAAAATTTGTAAGGGAGGAAAGCTTGGTGTTTGATGACCTAGTTTTGAAATCTAGGGTTTTAGAATTTTGAAAAATTATACAATAATTTTAAATTCTAAAAATTATTTCGAATAGGAAAAATGTAAAAAAATTTATACAAAAATCAAAATTTTGGAAATTAATTTTTTGCATAAAATATGAAAGAAAAACCTTAAGTGTAGCTAGGGTTTTATGTTTATTCGAAGTAAGTCAGGTTCACCAAATGTTTTATTTTTTTCAGGAATCTAGTGTTTAGATCCTAAATAATAAGGGTCTGGAATAATAAGAAAAATCTAGTTTAATAGAGAAAATATAGATTTTAAATAGATAATTTTGCAAGAGGAATAATAATAAACTTATCTTAAATCAGGTTGAAATAAAATATTCTAGAGCTGGTAATAAAAAAGTAGGACTGAGACACTATTATAAATCTAAACTTGGCTTTTGTTTTCTGATTAGATAGGAGCACCAAAATAGGACACGTTGGTGTCTAGTGATATAGTCCCTCCCTGGTGTTGTTGTCCTCAAGATCTAAGCTTTTTGGGTTTTTTTTTTTCTAGGTTAATGTGAGCATATGTACCAAATTTCAAGGGCTGGAAGTTAATAGAGCTCACTGTAGGTTTATTTTAGTATTCAATACTTGTATCCATCTACACACATGCAAATAATGAATACATCAAAAATCAAGAGGAAAAACTAGGCTAGGGGAAGAATGATCACACGATCTAGAACCCCTATTGTCCTGATCGCTACTTATATTAACCCTCAAGCTAGGGTCTCAGATCAAATGTAGTTCTCCCTTAGGGAACATGCATAATCAACATGCATGATAGATGCAAGAATGACTTTCACCTAGGCCCTTCCTTGATCAAGCATGCAAGTCTATGTGTGATGCAGAGAAGCTAAGCTATACTAATGACTGATTTTATTATGTCTAATGTGCCAAAGTAGTAAGTGCTAGATATAAAATGACTTGTGTAGTCCTTTAGATAGGAAACTCATTATTTTGAATTTAGGAGCTTTATTTGAATTTGGATAACATTAGAAAACTTAGGAATGAAGAAAAAAAATGGGTAAGACCCATCCAATAGGAGAAACTGATGGTTTAGGCTCAAATTAGCTTTGGATAGAAGCATTAGAAACTAGACACCCTGGGTTTTAGCATTGTAGTCTAAACCCAATGCTCCTATCCTATAGGCTAGGGACTAGAGGGATGGAATGAGTATGGGAAACTTGACCTGGTTGAGGTGGAATGACCATTTGAAAGGCTCAAGGTGACTAAGAATGGGTAAAAAGGTGACTCAAGCTTAGAACCAAACCCAAATGGATAAAATGAAGGACATGGCCAAATGTGAATAAAACTCATATTCTCTAGTTGAAATCTCCTATGAAAGGACTATGAAAAGACATGATATGTGTGGTTGCTTGACCAATTTAGGGTGTATACAGTTATTATATCTTGATACACATGATACAACTAGCTTTTCTTTTGAGATGAGTGACTTTTAGGACACATCCCTCACCTTGAAAGGGGGGAATTTAGTGGGATTTTTATATATAAATAAGCATTTATGAGTAGAAATAAGTTTTGGGTATAATTTTAAAGAATCTATAATGGTTCAAAATTCAATAATTGGTTTAGATTATTGGGTAATATGCATTCACATTACAAGAACAAATTAAAAATTCATACATTTTGGGTGCATATGCATGGACATATACACACAAGCTTCAAACACAAATTACAAAGTTTACATCTACATACAGTTATAGATTTTACATTTATCACATGGAGGCATGAAATAAATTCATGCACACTATACTAGTTTTCAAATTCATGGGGCATGGATACTAATTCATGCACACTTTTCTTTGCTATGTACAAAGTCATGATAAGGGAAAGGACATCCTTCCCTTCTTCTATGAGATTTTGAAATTTAAAACTTATATTACAAGTATCACAAGAACCAAGGAACAAAGCAGTGATTGAATCTATATGCCATATGTAGTGGTTGATTTAGTTGAGTGCATAATACATATTACAGATTCAACACCCTCCATAAATATAACCTATGAATCTATTGTAGATTATAACTCATTTTTATCTTGTAGTTACAAAGACCAAAAACGTAAATTAAGTTTTTTTCATCCCTTAATGGGTTCTATTTTATATACATGTTCACTTCAAATTGGGGCTTGATCACTCTCACTTTGCCATGGTTCAACAAAGGAACCAATCCATTGAAGTGCTTCATGAGAAGCACCATTTATTCAATGCTTCAAAGAAGCATCATTTTTGAAGTAAAATTACAAGAGCAAAATTAGTTTCACCTATAGAGGATTACTCCTTTTTATTTAAAATCTTTACGAATTCAAGTTACATTTTAATTTTCAATTACACAAATCGACATTAACCACTTTTAAATCATTTTAGGATTTACTATGGAATACCTTGCATGATAGGAGTTTCCCTAAAGACAACATGTGTTATACACACTTAGGTTTATCTTTCTTTTTAATATAGTAATTTCATTTTTATATTAAAGGAGGGGAAATGTAGACACTAAAATTTGGTCATGAATACTTGATAATATCAGTTTTGACACACTTTTACCTTACTTGACTTGAACACGTAATTTGGTCCTATTTTTCCACCTCACTCTATCCTAAGTACTTATACGAACCCATTCATTCTAAGTTGGTTATTTAATACTTATAAATTTTTTCTTAATTACTAAAAACCTATCTAAGCATTTATATAGACATTCAAATTTCTAATATCAAGTGTCACCCTTACCAGGTCATAATTGACCCACATCGGTTGGAATCTATAGTTAATCCTAACCTTTACGGGTTGATCCTAACCTTCACCTATAAATGACTCTTTTTCAATGTTAACCCTCCCTTATAGGTTGTTTTTTATGTTTAGGATAGGAAGTGTGAGGTTTCATCCTTTTGGAATGCTAAAAATGCACATCTAAGCCACTTATTTTACTACTTGGAAATTTCACTATTGAGGCACACTTATGTGATTTCACACTCAACAAAGCTTCCATATTATTTCCAAACTTTTTCCAAGTCATGAACCTATTCTATTTGAGTTAAGCAAAGCATTATCAAGTATTCAAGCATCTCTAGATGCTTACATGTAGCAAAAGGAGCCTTATTACACTAAGCATGGTATGTGAGAGAACTACGTGGGATTTATTCCATATTTAGAGTAATTTGAATATGTAGTCAATGTTCAATAATCATGAGGGTGATTGTGATCAGCTTAGCTCATTATGTCCCCCCCCCTTTTTTACAGGTTTTCAACTAGATCACATGCATCAGTGGGGTTTAAACCTCAAAGAGGTCATTTTCAAGTCATTTGTTCACAACTAAAGGTCAAAATATGCATATTATGATACTTCAAGGAGGCACAAGTGACTATATTTTTTAGTTTTTTATTTTACCACATAGGTTAAGATTAAACCACAAAGGTCAATAGTAACAGTCAATCCTGACTATTTCTAGTCAATTTTGTCCTAGAACAATGACAATATTATTTCAATTACATGCACATAATTAGGTCTAAATTAATCATTTACATCTATCTCTCAGTCACACACAATCAACCTAACAAGCAAAAATCAAATAAATCTTCTTGTGCTTTGAAAAGTTAGCTTTTTTCATTTGTTTGAGCTTTGTCCATTCTATTATTTTACTTTTATTTTGTTAGTTGCAAGTCATTTAAACATTTACTTATTTTCAATTCATTTTATCTTAATTAAGGTTAATTCCAAAACTAATTCCTAAATATGATAAAACAAAACCACAACAGTGTTAGGAATGGAAACATCAATCAGAGGGGGTGTTGTCACACTAGGTGGAGGCTTAAGAAGACGAATATCACAAGGTTTACTAGCATCACCCTTTGATGTAGGAGCGGAACCATCCAGTGGAGATTACTCAGATAAAGGATCTTTATTCCTAAGATTTTTTTATGCAAATTTATTTTATTGTAATAAATGCTCTCAAATTTTAGGGCTATGCTCAATCATAGCTCTAAAGTGAACAAGGATTGAAATATATCAACCTATTCAATATATTCGGGATCATCATAAATTTTAATGTCATTATCATAGATAGAAGAGGTAATAAAAGGTACTCTATAGACATGAGGTTGGATCTTAGCACCCATATTAACCATAAAAGAATTAACATCACAAGTAGTAACCATGAATGTATAAGACACACATATGAAAATTAGATTTGAAATAAGAAGACAAAACCCTGGGTATCCTCCAAAAGATATATGCAATAAAGGAACAAATGTGTGCACACCTAATTGAAGGGTGGATTTAATCTACAAGTAGAAATAGGTGAATGAAAGATAGTTTTTGACCAAGCATCTAAGAAAAAATGTATATTTGAAATTAGATCTAAAAAGTAGAAATACGATCATGGATATCTATGGAGGAAGGTATGAGTGTTCAAAGAATGGAGGGGTTCCTAAAATGTTATATATTTTTAGTGTTTAATAGTGAAAAGAAGATAAAACTATTGTACAAGAAAGATCTAAAATTGAGTAATGTAAAACATTAATTTCAAATCTATCTAGAGGCTAAAAATAGAAAACAAGTAAAATGAAAAATTCTCAATCGATAATTAAACTTGAAAATAGGTAAAAGATGATGGAATGATCACACATTGATGATTTATGGAATTCTAAATGTAGATATAAGTTATGAAAAGATGTCATAATGCGTATCAAACTAGAATATCTTAATGTTTGGGACATGATCAATGTCTACATCATTCAGGCCTAGGGCATGTTTGAGGTTTACTAAGTTTGACTATTGTTTATAATCTCCTAGGTTGTTCATGTCATGTGCTCACTTTTTAATTTTAATTTTTTGTATCGCTTTGCCACTGAGTGTCTTGCTTGTTTGTATATGCACTTATCTCATCTGATAGGTAGAAATACGTAAATGAAGTTTTTTTCCTTCTTTCCCTAAATTATCATCAACTCATAACAAAATAAAGTTATGGGTTGGGAAGCCATTATAGGAGTTGTAGCTACATATCTGCACACTAAAATTAAACTTCAATGTAGTTTTATCAGTGTGAATGAAATTTCAAGAAAGGGTTTTGAACCTCATCTTCTCTATATGTGAATATGTAAATACATGAAATTAACCTAATACCTTATTTTGGTATAAAAGGATGATGCACAAATGATAACTTCATCACAAGTGTAGTAACAAATATGTTAAGTGTTACATCCTGATTTCTCATCAGACAAACTTGCTAGATTATCCGTGGATATATATAGCTGACAAATTCAGATTTGACTATTTTTAACTAAGCCATGAGATATATGTTATTATGGGGTAGTAGGATATTGCTTAGGTTACATGTTTATATTGCTATGAGTTAGCTATAGTGTATATGCTTACATTATGAACATGTTGATTTGTTATTTCAGTTACATTTTATGATCGAAGTTTATCATGACTGTTATGATCTAACCACCTCTTTTATTGTGAGGTTGATGTAGGAGAACCCATCCCTTAGAGTGTGATGGAGGGAGAGCATCATCAGAGAGGGTGACATAGATTGAGATGTTAGAGGATGATAAAGACACCAACTAATACCTTGTACACACCAATTTAGTTAGCATATGTAGAACACATAATAAGTGGTTAGCATATTATGTGTATGTCGTTGAATGTTTTGATATTTGTTTAAATAAACTAAATTTAGGTTATTAGTCTTTAAATTAATCATTAAACCATTTTGGACATGCTAATTTAATTAGTAATATATATTAATTATTACTAATAAGCAAATATTTTCCAAAAAATAAGAAAAAATAAGAAAAGAGGAATAAATAAAAATATTTATTAAATAATAACAAAAATAGATTAAAAAAAAGAATAATCCATAAAAATAATAAAGTAAAACAAAATCAAAAATCAAAGAGAAAGCTATAGAAAAAAGAAAAAAGAAAAGCCCATACTTTAAAAGAAAGGGATTTTGGAAAGAGAAGGGCAGAAGTAATTTTGGAAGAGGAAGTTTAAAAAAAAAAAAAGAGCAAGCAAAAAGGGCAAAACATAGGTGGAGAGGACAAAAGAAAATAGAAAAACAATCTTGCCAAATAGGTGGTGTTGTTCAAATTTTGCACAATCGTGCTGAGAATTTAAAATACCAGCCAATGCATTTTATTTTAAGAGTGTTTTTCTATATTTAGACTGTGGCATCATCATTGCAAACATAGTTATGGAATCACTGAATTCTTACACACACACACATGGTTAGATGTCTGTATATATTATATTATGAAATTATAATTCATGTATCATGTCCATATAAGAACACTGGAAAAAAAAGAATAATATGGCACCATATATTTATCAAGCAACTGAATCAATATTAGAAGAAGTTGCTCCTACTATGTTATTACTGTGAATCATGGAATATGTTATATATTAGAAGGTCCATATAGGTGAACATTTACCACTTTAGAATGACATAATGACTAATTTTTAGACTTTTAGTACTATATTCAATTATTAACGATATGGTGAATAATCGATCCATATTACTATTAAACTAGTCTAAAAATCAAGCTTTGATAATCGGCGATTGATCTAGTATTAACTCCAATATGTAGCCGTGATAGTTATGTCTTGAATCATGGAACGCTATTACTTGATTCATTCAATTATTAGTATATATTAATATATATTGACAGGTCTTATTTTAGGAGTTGTCGTATAATACAACCTTCAGCGAATATTTAATAAGTTAAAATATTGGGGTTATTGAATCATTAGCAAACTAAGTATGTTGTTTTGCTTTATTCCTTCCTTAAATGGCTACATACCTATAGGCATCGCTAGAATTGTTCCTTGTATGCTGCATGCTTAGTATGACTTTGATAAAATTAATACTTAGCCAATTGATTTAGTGAGGGAGTCACCATACTTATATACATCAGTATGTATATGTTGCATGGGGCATCACTGAGTTTCACACCATTAATACTGGGTTGATCTAGGTGGACATAAGAGGCCAACTGTAATTCAAAGCAAAAAAAAATATAGTTATATGAATATTTAGACTATATAGATCAGAATCGATATCTAGGGGTTGATTTATATTAGTATGCATGTCACATATGTAAGAGGTTAGAGCCATTGTTTATTTGACTCATGCCTGAATTCATAAAGGGATCACTATTTATTTAACTACTAGCTATACATGAGTGATATATATATTTTCAGTCTAATATATGTCAGAGAATTATTGCATATATTTAAATTATTTTCAGTTTGCTGTAATAAACTGAGTTATTATATTTGAAGCCCATTATTCAGTCGCTACCTTGTAAAAGCATTGCTTTAGTTTTTAGACCTACTGCATAGCTCCATTAAAGGGTGTCAATGGTCAATCTATAGCTGCGAGAAATAAACTAGTCACTATTTATATCATTGAGTTGCTGATATTTCTCTCCAACAAGTTACTAGTTAAGGCATCATTACAAATAATATAATAATCCTTCTTTAGCAGATCATGGTAAATAATTATTGTTTGGCATCGCCACACCCTTTAAATCGAATATCATTATTAGAGATGTCACTAAAATTTGAATGTTCTCAGACACATGTTTTGGCCTATCCATGTTTTGGTGTAAGGAAACAATAGTGTTATGTTTAGTAACATATAAGGGTAATTAATCTATAAGGGGCCACGCTTGAGGCTTATGGGACTTCAAGTGGCAGATAAAATGTAATAATAATACTAGTGTATATTATTTAGAGCGTAGTTTATAAAAGGTACTATGACTTAGAACTAGTTATATACATATATTGTCTTGCAGGGACTTCAAATTTACTAAACAAGAATGTTTGTTAGTAACACATAGCCCATTTTCTCATTATTCTAAACAAAGGAATAGTCTCATAAATTCTCATTTGGGAAAATGTATAATTATAGATGTTATGTAAGGTTAGTGAATCAAGTACCTTTAAATAGTTTAATGAGACACGGGACGAATAACAAATCTAATGAAGTCTTCACTATGATGTGTATGAGTTACTTATTATATGTTAATTTTGAACTAAAATATGAGGTGTGAACGTAACATTAAAACAAGTTACGATATGCTTATTAAAGAATATAGGTGTATATGTGTATATATTCATGGATGTGTATTCTTACAGTTATAATTCTATGAGTGGATTATGAATTATGTTAAAGAATTACATATAGTTAGGTTATAGAATGTGTGCATTCAACCCCACCTAAAAAGTATAGCAAATACTAGTTTGAATTATCATATGTTTCTTGTGTGTTGAGTTTGTTTGCTATATCTGAAAATGAATTTAAGCATGCAACATAAGTACAAAATGTAAATGGTTGTGTTGGGGTATATACCTAAGATTCTAGCTAGGAGTATGATTTAATCTAGTAATCAGGGGTCTGAAAGACTAAAACTATGACCATATTAAACAACCTTTTATAAAGTAGAACAAGATGTTTAAATAAATGCTATAACAGGTTTATGAGTTCTGTATTTTATTACAAATGATTTATTGGATGTTAATTATATGTATTTAGTATTAAATACTTGTGTGCAGGACATGTTATGGGACTGTTAATATGTATAAATGCTTGGTTATATCTAATATATAATGTTGTATCGTGATGCGTGTTTATGTGTTATGTTGCTTTGGAATGCTAGTGTGCAGTTTAATCTTAGGGTATACCCAAGTGGTATAATCCCATATTTGCTTGATTGTTATTATGCATGTGGATCATATGATTCTTGAAATAGTAAGTTTGATTGTGTTTTTATGTTGTTGTGAACTATGATAGTATGAGATATCATAGAATACTACAATATAATATATGTTGTACTCAGAAGGTACATACTGTAATTGTTATGTTTAGACTCACATCTATGTTTGACTAACTAATTTTATGCATGTTGGTTAATACTATGAATAATATGTTTTGTGATAGCTAGTAGGACTGTGTGTATGCATGCATACAACAATGAGATTTTAACGAATGTTATGTTAGTATATTATTGTGTTCCATGGAAACTACGACTTGCTTCATTATACATATTTAATTGAATAAAAACTTATGTTTTCATGTATTTAAGACCATTCTCTATGATTGATTGGAGAAAACTAGTAGATATGTCTTAGAATACTAGACTATGGTAATATGGGTTATCATAAGGTGTAGTATGTTTAGAATCTAATTGAGGTAATAAAAAACTATATTTAAATGTGTATTTACCTAGGTGGTATAAAATGTAGTCATTATTTTTAGTATGAGATATAAAATAATGTAAGATTCATTCATACATTTGACAGAATAAATATATGTTTAGGTTACTCCTAGTTTAGCATGTTATATGATGTGTTTGCTAGTAGGATATAAGTTAAATAAATCTTGTGGTTGAATTGTATTTAACCAATTTGCATTGTTGATATGAAGTAAGGAGTGAGATGGACTTCACTAGCTTACTAGTATTACAATGACAGATGAACGTAGTTTGATCAAGTGGTGTGTATTAATTTGATTGATCTATAGATCATTATTATTTATTATTCATAAAACTTTGGGCCAAAGTATTTTTAGTGAGACATTATCATTTCATGAGTATGATTTACATATTTGCATGATATCTTGTAATAGAACAATTTTCTATGATACACTGCATGTTTAGTTTAGAAATCATACATTACACGGGTATTTGCTTGTCAATTTAGATTCTCACACCATCACTATCTACTTATCCATGAATGGAGGGCCATTTCCTGATGGGATTAGTGTGGGGGATCATTGGTTCATGGTTTGTGTGGAAAAATGCTTGGATGATGCTCTCCCTCCCCATAGTAGTACTACTTATTGAGATGACACTTAAGATTGCCACAAATACTTGAGTTCAGGAAATATGCTCTGGTGGAGCCATGTATATTATATGTACATTTTATTGTACTTATTATTGAATATTTTTATGAAGAGTTGTAATTACTTATTATTTTACATTGACAATGGTGGTTGTAGACTTGTATCAGTCCTAACTAAGTTAATACAATTACTTTCTATATTTGTATTGTGATGTGCTCTCATGATATTAGAGATCAGTGATATGTAAAGTAATATGCTTTTTTGCTATTAATACACTTTGAGTATTTTGGTGGTCTCTGTAGATTCTCATGGTGTAATCTATTTTTGATATATGTGTTTAATTAAAAAATCATGTATTTATAGTTGACCCCAACAAGGTTATTACATCAAGGGTTCGCTCAAACTTGAATTATGGAATAGGTGATCAACACTTAACTCTCTCTCTCTCTTTTCCCTCTTTCCTCTATGTCTTCTGTTTCTTCTACATTTTCATTAATATTGAATGGATTGGGATAGCTTAGTATAAATAAGATTCTCTAAGACAATTTGCATTTAAGTTGACTTGAGAAATAATAAGTAACAATCAAGGCACTTGAAGTGTGACAAAAGGCAAAGGGAACCACAAAGTGCTTGAGGACAAGATTGTTAGGCCCACCATTTATGCATAGGGTAGGATCATGAGGACTGTGATTCCCATCCTAGGCAAAATTATAGTGTGAGGTTAGTATAACAATATAGGGATGTGTACAATTAAGATTGGGACTTAAAATTGAAAAATTTAATAAAGTGTTTAAATTTGTAGAGCTCAAAGATCAAATAAAAAGTAATAATAACATGAAAAATACTTAAAAAAACAATTATACACAAATGTGAAAAACATGATAATTAAAAAAAAAATTATTATAAAAAGCCCCATTTACCAAATCTAAGGGTCTATACCATGTAATTTAGAAGAACCATTTAATTAAAGAAAAAATAGATTTCAGAAAGTGAAATGTAATCATTTTAATTGAAAGAACTTAATGACTTATAAAACCCATTTTGAAAGAACTTAATTCTCTCTCTCTCTCTCTCTCTCACACACACACACACACACACACACACACACACGCACGCGCGCGCGTGCGCGCACCCGCACACACACACGCACACACACACACATTCACGCACGCACGCGCGCACGCGCACACACACACACACACACACACACACACACACACACACACACACACACACTCACTCACTCACATTCCTCTAGTCTTCCCTCTTTTCTACATTTTTTTGAATATTAAATGGATTAGGATGACCCAGTATAAATAAGATGCTCTAAGACAAAATTTGCGCTTATTTTGACTTGAGAAAAAAAGATGCCAAGTGTTAAGGCCCCACGGAGTAGTTGGTTTGTTTGGTTTAAGAAAAATGTATAATGAAAATTAGGAGAAAGGTAATGAAAAATCTACCTCTGTAAAACCTAATAGTTGGGTGCATTACCATAAACCTTGTTAAACGTGAAATTTTCACAAAAAATTGGCATTACATGATTGGTCTTGGCAATAAATTGACATTCTTTGGTAGCTCCCATAAAGTGCTTCTCAATTACAAATTTGGGTGCTTTAATGACTAAATTTCAATACACACACACTTGCATACTTTAAGTTTATTGGATTCAATTATCTTAAATCTAGTATGAAAACATCCAAATGCAATGAAAATGAGGACAAAAGTACGTGAAATAGTAACTTAGCTTTGAAGAGAGTAATTTGTTTGCCAATTGAAATCCCCACAACATAATGATCAAATTTTTGGTAGATTGTATACAAGCATTTGATGGCACCATTTTCACATTTGTTGTGATGCTGGTAGATTGTCTATTAGTATTTGATGGCACCACTTTCAAATTTATTGTGATGCTGGTAGATTGTATACTGGCATTTGATGGCACCACTTTCAAATTTGTTGTGATGTTGGTAGATTACAAACTAGCATTTGATTTTGGTATATTATATACTAGTATTTAATAGCACACCGCTTTCACAGTTGTTGCAATTGGTAGATTGTAAACTAGCATTTGATGGCACCACTTTCAAATTTGTTGTGATGCTGCATCACTTTCACATTGTTACAATGTAATGTTTGGATCACATTTGTTATAATGTATACTTATTATATATTTTTATAAAATTTTATGGTTTACCCAAAACTTTATCGTGGGTTTGATACAACATTAAAAAAAAAAGTATTTTACAACAAGATGTTAAGAAAGCATGAACAAAGTAATACAACTATCTAATTTAGCCCCTATTAAGGAGTCTAGAGAGGTGTTCTTCATGTTTTCCAAGAGCATATTGAAAATAAATAGGAAGTTTTTATCCAAAGCTATCAAATCTAGCCCTTGATAAAGAGTCTAACAAGGTTTTATTCATGTTTTCCAAGAGCATATTGAAAAAAAATATGAAGTTTTTCTCCAATATCCAAAATTTTGCACAGACTTAACAAGTGTGAATGGCATAAATATTTTTTAAAAATGAATATTAAAATAAGAAGATTGTAACGACTGTAAAACATAAGAGAGCATTAAAAATTCATTACATAAACCTACATGGCTGCTCATGAATGCATCGGGGCAATGCCTTTCATTTTATTGTTATCTCCATACAAAAAGAAGGGTATAAAATAATACAAATGGTAATTTATTTTTTGTAATTTATTGTTAATTTTGCATTTAACATTACAAATGCTAAGATATATAACAAGAAAATTTTGTGCCAAAAACTTTACTAAAATTGATATTTATAACCAATAAATTTTGTACCAAAAGTATTATTAAAGTTAATTAGTAAAGTGTGGTTGAGAGGAATAGGCATACCAGGGCACTACCATACCTTCTGGGGAGAGATTTTCTATGATGAGGGCCATAGGAGAAGCACTTTATACATCTTATATCATTCAAAATATAAATAAATAAATGAAACCCGTCTATACACATCATGGCACACATGCCTTGTTGAGAAAAAAATGCTACCTCCTTATGTTGAAATAGTGTTCACAACATTGATTGCCTTAATAAATACACAACATAGCCAATCGACTTATATATATATATATATATATATATATATAAAACTCTCTCTAGGAATGTAAAACTAAAGAAATATAAGTTCATTCAAATCAGAGGACTTATTTGTGTACGAAAATTCAACTCCAAAAATTGCCTCCAAAAATAACATATTTGCCTCTACAAAAATCAACCTAAAGATTATACCAAATACCAAGTAAAGGCTTCAAAATGACATTTTAAAATTAATGCACAATCTTGTTAAATATTGAAGCAAATGCAGAAGCAAGAAATCTCTCAATGGTTTAAGAACACAAAATTATTGTGCATTGTGATGACCAAAGGCCAACATTGCCTTTAAAAATGAAGGAAATTTATATCATTAATATTTTTTTATTTAGTTTAGATATCTTATGCCACTGTTAAAAAGTTAAAAACTAACAAAAGCAAATGGCTAAAATTAACCCACCTGAGATTGATATATATATAATTTTTACAAGGGTCATTTGTAGCTGCTTTGGTGTACAAAATGTAGTTATTATTGCTGTTGTGAATTCAATGGTGGGTATATAGAGAAACGTCCATGAATTCCATTTGCACATACTGCTTGACACGAGTTGTTTTACCACACTGAACAAGGTGTCAAGCATAGTTTGAAGTTTGAGTAAGGTACAATTATGTAAACATTGTACTTTGGTAGAGAGATTGTATTTAAAATAAAAATATAGAACACATGTGGTATATAAGGGAATGACCACGAGGAGAGGCTTCCAACAGTACTAAGAGCATAAGACGCGTTACAATCTTACTACAGGGGACACTCCTTTCCAACTGATATATGGACCAAACACCATTGATAGTATATGAGAAATAACTATGTATTGAAATGTTAAGGTAGAATGTTGCAATGCGCAGATTTAGCTTACCATTTTCAGTAATAGTCAGAGTTTGATTTTCATACTTGTTTTTTATAGACACAATAGCTTTGTATAAACCTCATGGCACAATGTAAATCCACTCTAGATTAGCCTACAAAATTCACTATCTTATTTTAATATAAAGAAAAATATGATGGAAAACTTATCAATCTTATTGAATCTTTGAACACTTCTTACACCATCAAAATCATCTTAAAATGATTAAGATGGAATTGTAGTCGAAAATTAAATAATCTAATAAATAACAACATTTTTTCTCATCAACATGAGCATAAATAGGAGAGGGTTAAGCATCAATAAACCACTCGACTAACAAGTTGAGTGACCCCTCAAACCACCACTCAACTAACAGTTTGATATTTTCCCTCCCTTGACGAAGAATTTGACCAATGGCAAAGCACTTGGCGGATGCATTTGTTGAAACCTATGATTCAAGCAAAAAAGAAAGTATATCACAGTAGAACTCATCTAATATACTAACATAAAACTCAATAGCTCTAGCATTTCAAGTTTAAAAGTTAAAATAATCAATTTTCCAATAAATGTACTAGCTAGAATACTTTCTCTCATTACTATACATTTTTAAATCATAGAGGAGACAAAGGGATCTTACTCTTGGTCCAATTTGAAAACCATTGCACTGAACTAGCATGTTTCACACCAATCAATTAGGTTAATAAATATCTATAATCAAGAAAATCTTTTAAAATCAATTGGATTGGAGATGAAGAAATTATTTGGATAGTGCCTTGTTCCATACTATCATTCATGTAGCCAATATAACAACCGTTTAACAAAGATGTAGCCTTTTTGCTAATGCACAGAACAACTTGAACATTTCTCTCATCCATAAACTCATTTCTTCTATTCATTGTAGATCCTCAACACAACATTTTTTTGCATATGAAGTGAAATTGAGGGGTCACGTTCTTGAACCCTATTACTGTAGCACCTCTCCCACCCAGTTACCATGCTGTCATTGCACACCATCAGAGGATTTTTAGGTGGTCTTGAGATCGACGCTGAAATAACACTCATAACATGTATAAATGGTGCAGACGAGTAGTAGATCACCGTTATACTAATATGAAGTTAGGAAGTCGTGATCAATACAAAATATTAATAATAATTCTATATTGAATTCAATGGAGGTCTCCAAGTCATCTACAAATTAAACTTGTCATTACAAAATACTGTACCTGACATCAACACATTTAATTTTTTGAGCTCTGGACGGACACTGTTTGTGACATCAGCGTATTTATTTTCATTGTCAGGGGAAATGTTCATGACATTAGCGTTTGGCACCATAATAACATGTCTACAATTTCCACCAATCAAAACAAAGATAAATAGCCATTTTCATAATTTTTTTAAACAAATATACAAGTCAACTATATTGAAAAAATACAAATATTTCAATGCACAAATAATATCGCATTTTGATTGGTGAAAAAATGATAGTTTAATCGAAGGTTAAAAGAAATCGATTCCTTTAGTATCCCTAGAGGACTAGTAATAAGAAACAACAATCAAGGCATTTGGAGTGTGACAAAAGGTAAAGGGACCCACAAAATGATGAAAGACAAGATCGGTAGGCCCACCATTTTTACCCAGGGTAAGATCAATAAGACTATGATTCCCATCGCAGGGAAAATTAGAGTAAGGTTAGAATAACACCATAGGGATGTGTACAATTAAGATCTAGACTTATCACTGATAAATTTAGAAAAGTGTCTACATTTAAAAGACTTAAAGACCAAATAAAAAGTATTATAAAATACACGAAATCTTTAAAATAAATGACAAACACAATATCTTTATAACGATAATTAAATAGTAAGAAGGTAGACTTTATCCAGTAACCCCTTCCTGATGTCAAAAAAAAAAAAAAAAAACAAAATAACAAACACGATAATAAAAAAAAAATATATACTAATAAAAAAACCCTGGTTTTGCCAAAGCTAAGGGTCTACACAACCTGGAGGAAGCATTTTAAAGAAAAAAACAAAGGATTTCAGAAAGTGAAACGTAATCATTTGAATTGTAACTTATAAATCCAGGTTCGAAAACGGTCGCCCAAAACAATCAAAACCCATTCAAATACGGACACCGTAACCCGTTTTTAAGCAAATAAACTGCCCAAAATGGACGGTGCGTTTCCAAGGTCGTGGGAACGGCTGACGTGCTCATCACTGTACACGTGGCGCATGAAACCCACTGAAACGCAGGTTTACGTGGCTACAGTTACGCACTTGGTATCATTATCTAAATTCAACGGATCAGATTTTCCTCACTGTGCACCAACCCGAAAAATCCATCCAAATTAAATGTAACCGAATTCAACTCATCAATATCATAATTTCTGTGTGCGGATTTATACTATAAACCTCCAAAACTGCCCACAGTTTTGTAGGCTCCTTGTTTCCGCACAAGTGGAAGGAAGAGGCTTTAAAAGAAGATGGCAGTGTAGAAGAAATTTCATGGGTGACAGTCTTGCCACTGTAAGTTCACAAAAATGTCTGGAGAATCTGTTGTGTCAGACTTCAAGGCCGGCAATGCAAAGGAATTCTGGGCCATCTTCGATAATGACATCAGTTTGAGTGGAATCTCCTCTGAACATACTCCTGCAAAGGAAGAGAATTCATTTCTGCAAGGTGAGTTCTGATTTCTGTAATGCTTTTTGCTGAGGTATGTTTTTGTCTGTTTTTCTGATGTGGGTAGGATTTTTTTTGTTTTGAAGGCACAGGTTCAGGTTCCGTGGGTGGGAAGAAAAGAAAGAATGTGTACAGAGGAATAAGAAAGAGGCCATGGGGTAAATGGGCTGCAGAGATAAGGGATCCTGCTAAGGGTGTTAGGGTCTGGCTTGGTACTTTCTCTACTGCTGAGGAGGCTGCGAGAGCTTATGATTCTGCAGCCAGGAAAATTAGAGGTAAAAAGGCTAAGGTCAATTTTATTGAGGAGAATATACTCACTCGTTCTAAGTTGAAGGACTTGCAGTAAATTGAGAGTTATTCATCAGGTTTTGCAGTTCTGAATGTAAAAAAAGAATTGTATTGATTTAAATTTGATTCTGAAGTTTTTCAACATAAAATGGCCTTCTTCGTCAGCAACTTATATCATTATGAGTTGCATTTGACACAGATCGAGGAGGGAGTTTTCTATTCCACAGCATTTAGTGCATGCTTTTTCCTTGAGACTTTTTTTTGTTCTATCGTTTCATTTATTCCGTTGGGAGACCAAATTTGATGGCAGTATGACCGTGTTTATGTTTTTTTTGGTGGATCATTTTTTTTTTGATGAGTTGAAACTTTGCACATACCTTCAAAAATCTCAAAAGGATAATATTGAATACATGACTAGTAAAATTTATTTTTATTTAAAATAGTTTGAAGGAATTATATCATGTTTTCTGGAAATATTGGTTGGATTCTTAATAGAATTAATCATGTTTAAAATTCTGTTCGGAGTATTTCAAGACAACATAATATAGCCTATTGTGTACTTAAAAGATATAATTCAAGATTATTATGTAGCTTATGGTGGTGGGTTCTCACACTTATCATCTCAACTATAATTATTAGAAGGATATACCAAATACACTCAAGAAGAATTTAGAGGAATTTAACCTACACAAGGCACTTTCTTAATAATTTAGAAGGGATTGTGAATGTTATATTATAAGTGCCTTAATGATTTAGAATGGATTGTGAATGCTATATTTTCAAATAAATTTTATTGACTTGCATTTAAATTTGAAGCATGATAATAAAGATAACTAAATTTTATAATCAATATAAAAATAATTAAATGTAGAAATATGAATAAAGACAAAAATAAATTGAATTCACAGTAAAAAGTATGTGCAATGCCCAGGATAGATTATGATAGTAGAAATTAGAAAATGCTAAAGTAACCAGGGTGGGAAGGTAGTTGTAGGGATTTATATGGTATTTAAATTATAAATAGTTTTACAAATGAATATTAGTCTTCTACAAGTTCAAAAAACATATTTATTTGCTTTATAAATTGGATATAGGTCCTATTATTAAACTCATAAATGAAATAACTTTCACAAATATATTGGTGAAAATTTTCATATTGAAAATTTTTTAACTACATTTCTTTTTAAAAAAAAAAACTTTGACAATTATATTAGTGAAACTAGAATTATAATTTTACTATATTTAAATAAAAATAAAAAATAGTCTAGCTAAGTTGATTTCTACAAGAATTGGCATGGAGCTTCTTGAAAAGCCTTGCCCTAATTGTATTAATTTTTTTTCTAGGGTTGTTTTGGTTTAGTAGTTTTTCATGCTTATACAGAATTTTTATTGTTGTGATTGATGATTTTTTATTAATTAGGTAAATATCCACATATTCCAAGTCTTTATGAGACTGTATTAGCCCTATACGAAGTTGACCAATCAACGTAAATGTTGCATACGTAATCATATTTTATTTTGGTGTGGTGGTGCCTTTATTGATCTTATTATTATATAATTGTGTTTTCTAAAATTGTAACTACACAACTTCTTATAGTGTAAGAGAGTGATTTGTATTGAAAATGACATAACTTTTTGTTAGTATGTTAGATTGAGATGAGATATTTTTGGTTGGAAAAGTAGTCTCTCAAATATTTTTATGAGTGGTCAATTATTTTTTTAAAAGGTTATATGAGACATATAATTATGAAAATTTGTTTTTTTGTCACGAAAAAATGTGGCACTTTTTCGTACTTTATATTATTGGTACTTTATATTGTATCGTAAGTATGTAAGTATTGGATTAAGACGTCTTTTTTTTATTCAAATTGTGGTTTCGATACTTATAATATTGTAGGGGAAATAAAATTTTGATGTGCTTATATATACTTACACATATATTATGGGAAAATAAAAATTTGACAATGTATTATTGTATTGTAAATGGTTGAGTTAATACAATAAAGAAGTTATTGTGCACAACAATTAAGTTAATACAATAAAAGAATTACTATGTATAATAAAGAGCTTGACAATGTATTATTATTTAAATGGTTTGAGTTAATACAATAAAAAACTCATTGTACACAATAAAGAACTTCACTATTATGTTGGTTATTTTAATTGGAAACCCATTTTTTAATATAAATTATTGTGTATATTTCATTTCTCTTATTTTGTTAGTTTAAATATTATGTTAGTATTGTTTCTTTTGTTTAAATAGTTTATTGGATTTATTTGCTCTTCATTTTTTAAATGTAAATATATTTAACTTTAAAAGAATATATTCAAAGAATGTACTCTGATTATTTTTTGACTTGTTAAGAAAATAAAACTTTGCAAATTAATTTTTGTTTTCACCTTCAAAATCTTAACTAGTAAATAGGAAAATATTCAATACATTTGTAATTATAAGTCTATCTTAATAAATATAGAGGAAGTAGATTAAGTAATCCCATAAGATAATTAAGATATTTCTAAAAATATAGATTGACTAATTTCAAATTTCATCATATCATATTAATTCTATTTTAAGTTATTGGTTGTAAAATTTTCCTCAAATATGATATAGATAAGGGCTTGTATTTGTGTTCACTATAGTAAATTCTAGGCTTTTAAAACAAATTGATAAATTATAGAGTAAATTTTGTATCATATAAATATTATGTAAATGTTATTTTTGTGAAATTTATTATAATTATTAAAGACTTTTATTTATGTAGCAATCATTTGGTATGGGATTTTGAATTAATTATTTTTTATTATTGATTGGTGGCTTTTAATTACATGTTGTTAGATTTTAAATGGTTTGTTGTTTGACTTACATTAAAGAACTTTCATACACAAAATTGGCATTTTGTATGGATGAGATTTAAAAACAAAAATTTACCCTTTATTTATTATATTCCCAACAAGGAGGATCTTTATTGTTTCTCTTGTTTACATAGTTTATTGGATCTATTTGCTCTTTATTTTTTAAATATAAATATATTTAATTTAAAAAATATATATTCAAAGAATGTACTCTTATTATTTTTTGACTTATTAAGAAAATAAAACTTTGTAAATTAATTTTTATTTTCACTTTCAAAATCTTAACTAGTAAATAGGAAAATATTCAATACACTTGTAATTATAAGTCCATCTTAATAAATATAGAGGAAGTAGATTAAGTAATCCTATAAGATAATTAAGATATTTCTAAAAATATAGATTGACTAATTTTAAATTTCATCATATCATATTAATTCTATTTTAAGTTATTGGTTGTAAATTTTTCCTCAAATATGATATAAATAAGGGCTTGTATTTGTGTTCACTATAGTAAATTCTAAGCTTTTAAAACAAATTGATAAATTATAGAGTAAATTTTGTATCATATAAATATTATGTAAATGTTATTTTTGTGAAATTTATTATAATTATTAAAGACTTTTATTTATATAGCAATCATTTGGTATGAGATTTTGAATTAATTATTCTTTATTATTGATTGGTAGCTTTTAATTACATGTTGTTAGATTTTAAATGATTTATTGTTTGACTTAGTATGGATGAGATCTAAAAACAAAAATTTACCCTTTATTTATTATATTCCCAACAAGGAGGATCCTTATTCATGGATGTGCCCACAAAGAGGGTTAATTCTATAGCAGTCAAGTTGTTTAACTAGTTTGGTACATTTATGATGATATCATATCATTATTATTTTAATATCCTGATTATGAGAGTTCCCTAAAAGATTTTGGCACTCCTATTTTTTTATAATTTTGTTGTAGTTTTAGTGTAAAGATTGTTTATGGTTGGATAAAGTAATCATTAAAAATCAAGTACATTCATTTATGTTAGATAAGTTTAGGGAGTAAGATCTTAATATAATTTTGTATTATATTAATGTAATTTTGTATTATATGTTTGTTTGTAATTTTCTAAATGTTTTAAGGTTTTTTTTACTAATTATTTTTTTAGTTATACAATTTTAATTTAAAGGGTTATTGTTATGTTTATAATTGTATGTTTTGGATTAAAATCATTTTTGTATTGCACAGATTTTTCACTCTCTTTACAAATTAATTGTTAAAATAAATTTTTATCTGATATTTCAAAATTTTATCCTTAATTGAGTGAAAAGTTTTAGAATCTTGATATCAAAGTATAACTTAATTTCTTATGTTTATAAAATTTATTACACATTAGACATCACATATAATGTATTACATTCCTTAACATTTAATTTGTAAGGGTGTTTTATTTGACTTATAAATAAGAAATTGCATTTCCATATCATTAAAAAAAAATAGTTTTCCTTTTATATTAAAAGTTAGTGAACACAAAAAATTAAAAAAACTTATCTCTAGTGATGTGAAATATGTCTTCCATAAGATTTAAATAAATATGATAAAATACTTATCATATAGTAACATCATAGAAATGTAACTTTTTCTTGATTAAAAATTCTTTTATCCTTGAAAAGTAACTTCTCTTAAAAAAGGGCTTTCAAAAATGCAAGCATTTAGAATCGTACAATCCTAAACCTTATGGATAAGAAAATCATGATGAATATTAACCAAGGGTCTATTTTTTATTACCTTTATGAGAAAATAACATATATGTCCAGGCTATTAAGGATATTTATTAGAATAAGAAATTTTGTCTAAGTAGTAAAAAAAATCTTAGAAACATTTGTATTCTCATTTTCATGATAATATAATATTGAATAATTATAAGTTTTATCAATCTTACTGCTATATATAATGAATCAAAAAATAAATAAAATAAATTGAAATTATATAGCCCTTAGTTTAATTAAAAGAAAACATTTTGATTAAAATAATTTTGGAAAACTTACTAATTAAAGAAATGGTTCATGGTTCACCAAAAGACATCCGAGAGACTAGAATCAAATTGTTCGTCTCGTGCAATCTTATATAGATTAGGTTTTACATTTTTATAACTTGTCATCAAAATTCTTCAAATCATTACACGTATCTTAATAATATTGTTACCATCAATTACAAATCATTATATAGTTATTATTAAATTTTGAATATATTTTTAATTGAAAATGTGCACTTAAAAAGGCCATGTAAACATAGTCTATATAGGTTAATTGTCTTTGGCCATTTCCTTTGTTGATAAGAAATATCATGCTCACACATAATATATAAAAATAATTAACCCATTAAGGCAATCAAAACCCATCAAGATCACGCGATTTGAATATTATTGTTTTTATATAAGTATTTCAAAAATTAATGTCTCTTATCACAATATTTAATAGGTTTAAATGTGACCAACACATAAATGGCCCTTGCATTCCAAAGAAACATTGGTAAATGTGTTGAAATCAAATTCTTGCTTTTCTTAATTAGTATAACATGTAATCATGATAAAAATATCAAACATCTTTAAAATAATGCATTCAATTAGAATCTCCTATAACTATTCAGTCTCAACAATATTGTAGATGAATTATAAAGTGGTGTGGTAGTCACCACCTACATGAACTTCTTTAGGAATTTTAGATAGTTTTACTTGGGAATGTGCTTATAAGCCCAAAAATAATGACCTTATTATTTTGATAGAGATGGTGTTCCTTATAATGTTTTCATATATATTTTCAACACGAAGTTTGTATTAAGTGCATACCTAATTACCTTAGAACACCAATCTTGTGGAGTTGATCCTCATTCCCTCTGAATTTCATATATGGACTCAAAATCACCATTTTAAATATGAAATTGTTATTTAAGAGTAGGTCAAAGGAACTAGTGCTTGAAACATTTAACAACCTCAATCTTTATTTTGAAGAGTATGCCACTTTTGACCCAAGTGACCATGGCAAGAGGGACATCATAGTAATTACAAAATAAATACCAAAAAAAAGGAGTGAGTGATTATTGAGAGACCAAATATGAAGCCATTCCAATTAAAATTGATATTAGACTTAAGTAACTCCTAAGCCTTCCTTAAAATCTTAGAAACAAAGGTGCCAACAATCCTAATTGGGACAAGGGTAATGAGGATTGAATACAAGCCAAGGGCCTACCAAACTTATTTACCATAGGGAGTCCCCAAGAGATGCAATTACATAGAATACTATTATAAGCCTCATGTCTTTCAACAGATCAAACAATCCATTTTAAATATAGAGTTGATCCTTGAAGTTTTATATCAAGAATGCCAAATAATCCTACCTCTTTGGGTCTACAAAAAATGTCCCATGAAACCATGTGGAGTCCTTTAGATCCTTAAGAATTAACCCATAGAAAGTACCTAATGATGTGCTCCAACTTATAATAGGCAACATTGGAGGATACCAAATGTGAGGAGTAATATACATGGGTGGTTGCAAACATTTTAGGGCATACTTGGAGCTTACTTACCATGATAGAGGTTTAGTCACCTAAAAGCAAGAAAAAATTCTCAATCGTCTATACCACATAGTTCCAAAATTTTGAGGGAGTTTTCTGAAAGGTAAATAAGATGGCAAGCAAAATAATTTTATTCCCAAGTTATATCCATTTCCTTTTGAATTCTTCCATCCACTAGGGCATGAGTGTAATAGACTATCCATAACATTTTACCTTTTTACATTGAATAAAAGAACCTAAAACAAGATGAAAAATCTCTAGGCAACCCATCTCACAAGTTACAAATGCTTATTCTTCAAAAAGATTAAGAAATGAGTCATGCAAATGGCTATTGAAAAATTGTTAGGTTTTAGCTAAATGTTGTTCATGGTTAGATTGTACGAGGCATGCATCTTATAGTGAGCCCTACCTCCCCCTCCTTGCTCTCCAACACACCCCATTGATTAAAATAGATGATTTTAGTATGTTAGTAATCTTTTCAAGTTAATAAGTTAGGTGGTTAGTAGTTTGTGTTTCAATGAATTTCAACTTATATTTCAAGAAAGGGAAGAAGAAGAAACTAGATACGGGACTGGTTGAAAAACCTCTTTGATTGTGCACGCATTGAATCAGATGATTGTGAAGAAATCCTCTTTGACTTGGGAGGATGACCTACAAATAAGACAACACTAAAGTAAATGGTTGGTTAGATATATAATTGGGTGGATTGCCTAGCGCTAGCTAGATTCCAAAAACAAGAGATTTTTTAGGGGCTATTAATCCACACATTTTAAATAATTAAGTTTAAAAAATAGAAGATAAAGTACTAACATCAATAATCAAAAGGTACTAAAATTGAATGCAAGAAATGCTTGACAAAAAAATATCCTAATATGACTAATATAGCAATAAGCGAGTTAATACTAATGCTAAATAGGTCAAGTGTGTTTCAAAAAATAAGTTGGGGGTCTATGAATAGGCATGTGAAAATAAAGTGGGATTTGGTTGAGGGTAAGTGGGTGAAAATAGTTTGTTGTTATTTCGTATCACAGTGACCGTTGGTGGTTAAGGTGACTGTTGACAGTTGAGGAAACCATCGATGGTTGGACAGACCATCAATGGTTGAGGAAACCGTCATGGTCAAGATGACCATCAAATACTACTATGATGGGTTTGGGTGATAAAAAGGTCAGATTGATGATATTATAAAAGGTAATTCTAGGATATTAATTTTTTCTAGGCTAACTACAAAATACAAACAAAGTGACTAAATGATTAAAATAGATACTTAGCTCACTAGAGGTTGGTTAGATATTGATTCATTGGTGGATCCTGTCATGATTCTGATAGAGTAATGATACTTGGCTATCGATCGAAGGGTGGTGGTAATTTGACTCTCTATAATGATGGTTGGATTTCTAGATTTCTAGAAGAATACCTACAAAAGAAGATTTGGATGTTAGGTTGTGGAGCTAAAAGCTTCAACCTTTGCAAACTGAGGAACAGATGGTTGCTGAGTTCTACAGGAACCGGCGTCGGTAGCAGGACCGACGTCGGCAGAGACCAGCGCAGATGGCCACCGGCGACGGCAGGAAGTCGGCCGACGTCGACAGAACCAGACAAGCAGGGACCGACGTCGGTCGCCTGTGTGTTCCAGAACTGCTCATTTCACGGATAGTTAGTTAAGTGAACAAAGAGTTTGCATGTTGAGACCAGTTAGAGTCTTGGGCTGCGAGGATAATTGTCTAAATTAAGAGTCTAAGTTATTGTTTGAGTTAGGGATCTATTTATAGACCCATTGGCATGTATTGTTTAAGGCATGAGATAGAAAGGAAGAGTTCCTTCTAGTTGTAAGATCTGTGAGTTGCAGGTTGTTGCAAGCTCATTGGGGATCTACATGTAAGTTTGGTCTTTGAATTGCAGGTTGCAGGTTCATGAGAGATCAGCTTGAAGTGCTATAGAGTGCTTGATGTATCGACAGGGTTATTACTGACTGGTTGGTGAGGTGAACACCAATTCTATGTGTGAGTTGGTTGTTGGGACCGTTTTTGTGTAGGAGAGTGTGTGTGAGAAGAATTACTGAACACTTGAGGTGTGGCGAATCTCTGTAAGGTGAAAGAGTGTGGCGGCTCTTTGTTGTATTCTTTTCTGTTAGTGTTAATACAAGATAGTGTATTGTCTCTCATATTCTGTGCTATTGGTGAATTCTAGTTACTTGTGTTTCTGGTTATTTCCGCATATTCAATTGCTTATATTTGGTAATCATACTGTGCTCTTTCTGAGGAGCAAGATCCTAGGAGGTGGAATTAGAACAGGTGTGTTTGTTCTTGGATTTATCTTCTACCTCCCCTCCCAACAAGTGGTATCAGAGCATGTTTGTTGTTCTAGATTCCTGACAAGTGGTATCAGAGCTTTTGGTTGGGATACTAACAGATTGGTGTAGATCTGGGTAGTGTGTTTTGATTACAGGTTACTCACAGGGTTTCTGTTTGAGTGGGAGTTGAGCAATGGCAGAAAGCAGTCAACTACGAATGGAAAAGTTCAATGGCAAGAACTACCAATTATGGAGGATGCAGATTGAGGACTATTTGTATCAGAAAGATTTGTACTTACCGTTGGGTGGGGTTGCTAGCAAACCCGTGGATATGAAAGATGAAGAATGGGAGGTTCTTGATCGGAAGGCTTTGGGATCTGTTAGATTGAGTCTTGAATCATCTGTGATTTCCAGCTTATCACAGTGTAAGACAACGGTGGAGTTGATGAAATATTTGGCAAATTTGTATGAAAAACCCTCGGCTTCGAATAAGGTATTTCTTATGAAGCGTTTATTTAATTTGCAAATGTTGGAAGGTGGATCTGTTCATAGCCATCTTAGTGATTTCCATGGTTTAGTAAACCAGTTAAGTTCAGTCAATATTGTATTTGATGATGAAATAAGAGCTCTCTTAATCTTGTGTTCATTACCTGAAAGTTGGGAAGGTTTGGTAATGGCAGTTTCTAATACTGTGTCTCCTTCAAAAGTCTTAAAAGTGGATGATATTGTGAGTGTGATCTTGAACGAAGAGATACGCAGGAAAAGCACAGGTGAATCATCTGGAGATGCTTTGAGTGTTGAAGGAAGAGGAAGGCCAAGAGAGAAGATAGAGTGTGGGAGATCAAGGTCGAAGATGGGCAAGAGATCCAAGTCCAGGTATGGCAGAATAACCTGCTGGAAATGTGGAAAGCAAGGGCACTTAAAGAGAGATTGCAGATCAGGTACAGATCAGCATGAAGAACATGAAGAAGAAGCAGATGTTGCAGGTTACGTTGCACAGGATGCTCTGGTATGTTCTTTGGATAAAGTAGAATCTTGGGTATTAGATTCTGGTGCCTCTTTTCATGCATCCCCACATAGAGAATTTTTTCATGAGTATGTCCAGGGAGATTTTGGAAAAATTTGTGTAGGGGATGAAAAGCCTTGTCAGATTGTTGGCAAAGGCAAAGTGAAGCTGAAACTGCAGATAGGTAACACATGGGTGTTAAAGGAGGTCATGCACGTCCCAGTTCTGAAGCGGAATCTGATTTCTGTCAGAAGTTTGGGTGAAGAGGGTTGCACAGTAACTCTCACAGCAGACTCTTGGAAGGTTACCAAGGGTACACTTGTTGTAGCTAGAGGTAAGAAAGTAGGTACGCTTTATCTATCTACTTGTTTTACTGATTCTTCTTCTGGGTTATCTACTTCAGCTGTAGATTCAGAGATGTAGCTTGATAGGCTTGGTCACATAGATAAGAAGGAGATGCTGGTTCTTGAGTCAAAGAGTATGCTTTCAGATTTGGAAGGCATGGATCGTGGTTTCTGTATGCAGAAGAAGAAGGTGAGGTTTCTTGAGGAATCCGATGATAGTGACAAGAACAGGAAAGCCTTGGTTTTCAAGGAGAAAGTGACGGACAGAGTTCAGCACAAGATGCAGAGGAATTTTGAGCAGAGTAAGGGTGATTTGGACAAGGGTTTGATCCAAAAGGAGCTCGTGGGAAAAAGTCAGGTCTCACAAGAAAAACACAGAGACCGACGTCGACAGGAAAACTGGCGTCGGTGTCCAGACAGGGACCGACGTCGGCTATGTGCAGCCCGACATTGGTGACTCAGGGCAGAAAGAGACCGGCGTCGGCCAGGGGAAACCGACGTCGGCAGGAAGGCAGTCGCAGGGAACCGACATCAGTTGGCTGTAGACTGAGATGTGACCGGCATCGGTCACTGAGACAAATTTTGGGTGGACATCAAGCTGTCATGGAGTCTCAAGCGCCCATATGGAGGACTGAAGGTGTAAGTAAGTTCTTAAATTCGTCATTTCCCTTCTTTACACTACTTGTTGCTCACTTATGGCATAGGACCAGGAAGTTATTGAAGAAGCAGAACAGGTAGATCCAGGAAACAGTGGGAGCTAGGCATGAATGAGGATGTGATTCCTTGAAGGAGAACCAAACAGGTGTTTTGGGTAGTGTTGCCGGCTGGAAGTAAGCACTGAGAGACGAATGGATGTTAAGGATAAAGAAGAGCGGAAATGGATACGTGAGATGGAAGATCAGGGTATATGATCTTGTATTAGCTGCAGGGCAATGGAGGTTTGTTCATTGTGTTTCTCTTTACCAGGTTGGATAGTATTAGCTACACTATCCTATTTTCTGTATGATGTGCTTGTTGCAGGGCTACATATACAGGTATTGAACTAAAGGTAAAGCTAGTTCAGGGGGATGTCATGGAGAATCTGAGAGCAGCAAGATTCTTTGGCAAGAGTGTGTTCTAGAGACATGGAAGGTCATGTGTTGACTTTGTTTCAGGATGATTGTGTGAAACTGGTTAGCACGCCAATGGTTAGACAGTTCATAGAACAGGTGTCTTGATTCACATAATGAGGTTGAGTGCACGTTATGTACTAAACCTGAGTTTTCCCAAGCAGTGGGAGTTGTCACAAGTTTGGAGTCAATCCAGGAAAGTAATACTGAAGGGCAGTTCAGTGGGACCAGCAGCAGGTGCACATGCTATGCAGGGTCAAGTTCTTTTTCTACATGGTTGTAGATGTGGATGTGGCAGGTAATTTGGATGACAGGTTTTGCACCACGGATTTGGTGGTGGTTGGTCTTCAAGGGTGATTTTGAAGATGGATACATAGCCAAGGGAACAAACTAGACAGTATACAGGTACAGGTACAGGTTGCAGCTATTTATCTCCAAGTGGGAGATTGTTAGGTTGTGGAGCTAAAAGCTTCAACCTTTGCAAACTGAGGAACAGATGGTTGCTGAGTTCTACAGGAATCGGCGTCGACAACAGGACCGACGTCGGCAGAGACCAGTGCAGATGGCCATCGACGACGACAAGAAGTCGGCCGACGTCGGCAGAACCAGACAAGCAGGGACCGACGTCGGTTGCCTGTGTGTTCCAGAAATGCTCGTTTCATGGACAGTTAGTTAAGTGAACGAAGAGTTTGCATGTTGAGACCAGTTAGAGTCTTGGGCTGCGAGGACAATTGTCTAAATTAAGAGTCTAAGTTATTGTTTGAGTTAGGGATCTATTTATAGACCCATTGGCATGTATTGTTTAAGGCATGAGATAGAAAGGAAGAGTTCCTTCTAGTTGTAAGATCTGTGAGTTACAGGTTGTTGCAAGCTCATTGGGGATCTACATGTAAGTTTGGTCTTTGAATTGCAGGTTGCAGGTTCATGAGAGATCAGCTTGAAGTGCTATAGAGTGCTTGATGTACCGGCAGGGTTATTACTGACTGGTTGGTGAGGTGAACACCAATTCTGTGTGTGAGTTGGTTGTTGGGACCGTTTTTGTGTAGGAGAGTGTGTGTGAGAAGAATTACTGAACACTTGAGGTGTGGCAAATCTCTGTAAGGTGAAAGAGTGTGGCGGCTCTTTGTTGTATTCTTTTCTGTTAGTGTTAATACAAGATAGTGTATTGTCTCTCATATTCTGTGCTATTGGTGAATTCTAGTTACTTGTGTTTCTGGTTATTTCCGCATATTCAATTGCTTATATTTGGTAATCATACTGTGCTCTTTCTAAGGAGCAAGATCCTAGGAGGTGGAATTAGAACAGGTGTGTTTGTTCTTGGATTTATCTTCTACCTCCCCTCCCAACAAGTGGTATCAGAGCATGTTTGTTGTTCTAGATTCCTGACATTGGATGGAAAAGCTCTTGATAGTTGTGGATGGATCCTTTTTCACCTCATGTTCCTCTCTTTTTATAGGCAAGGAAGGAGAGGTGCAACAAGATGTTAACAAAAGATCCAACTTGCAATCTAATTTTAACTTCATCATACATGGGCTCACACATAAATTAGACATTCTAATTATATAAAAGTAAGTTACAGTGAAGGGTCAATTGAACTAGTTTAGATGGTAGAACCTAATCATCAATGATCAGGTTGACCATCGATGGTTGAGGTGACCATCGGTGATCAAGTGGGTTTATCTAGTAGGTCAAATTAATTAGAATTAGGCCTGATTTGCGGTTGAGCAGTCTAGGTCGAGCCCAAGGGGGTCTTGAGGTGGTCCAAGGGGTTTGAAACATTTGAAACCATCATGTGCATATTTATGGTGTCTACATTTTGCTGCTTTTTGTTATGTATTTTATATCAACAAGCTGCAAAACAAAAATGGATTACAGGTGGAAGGTCAGGTTGCCTCGAGTATGGGAGGAGGTGTTCCCCCTTAAACCAGTAGTCAATGAGGTAAAATGGAATCAAGTGTGGGTTTGATAAGGTAGATGAAGGTGGATGTCATAAAGGTGGGTGATACATTGGGTACTAAAGTAAAAATGTGTGTATGAAGTATGATAAAAGGTGCAATAACTAAGATTACACATAGACTAGGTTGTCATAGTTAGTAAAAATAAAGGTTGGTGCTAGAAGTATAAGTGACAAGTGGACCACGTGACCACATTTAGGTGTGGTGACTAGGTGCACCGTAAAAGCAAGTCTCCTATGTAAGGTCTGTGATTTTATGGGTATCCAAGGTAGGAAGTACTCCCAAAAAAACATAAATTTGTCAAATGTCATGGGTATCTGAGGTAGGAAGTGCTCCTAAGAAGACACAAGTGGGTTGGGTGTGCACAAGGTAGTACAAGTCTAAAAATTGGTCAACATGGAAATTTTTGTTGTTATGGTCAAAAGGACCAAGCAAAAGTTGTTACAAAATGTGTACTAGTTGGGCTGAAATGGACTAAGGGTGAGGTGACGAGGTGGTTATTGATGTGGGCAAAGAGGTAGTCTCTAGGGGTGGGTACTTATTGAGGTTTGCCAAAAATTTGCTTATTTGAGGCAAAAAGGAAAAAAGTCCACAACTTGATCATCGATGGTCAAGGGACTTAAAAGTGATCATTGACAGTCACCTTGACCATCAACAATTAGGGTGTAAACCCTAAAAGGTTAGAGGATAAAAGAAAAATATTGAGTCATGTGATCTCATTTGTGATTATTGACTTTTTTATCTGGTGCATTTGGCATTATTAGGCAAAATTGATAGTGATGGATAGTGGGTGATTTGCTTAGTGGATTGTCAAGTGGACTGAGTTAGGATGTAGTGTGGACACAGATAGGGATGGGAAATAGGTCCATGGATTCCTCCTTTATGATGGTCAATAAATGAGGTAGGGACTGCATTAAAATTAGTAGTGGTATTTTGATTTTGCATGGCATTTCATTTGAAGTGGGAATTTACTTGGTTAATTGTTGCATTGGCAGGGTAGGTTAATTTTGACCTAAGTAGAGGGATTGTTAGGTTTTTGATGAATTTTACAGGTGAAAATAAAATTGGGAGGGTAGACAGGTTGGGGGTAGAGTAGAGAGCAAACTTTAGGTTAGTTGGTTATAGGATTAAGGGGATCTGCTAAATTTTTTAGGTAGGTAGGTTTTGGGAACTTTTCACCAATGATCACACACAGTGGCCATTGAAAATTAGTTTGATCATCAATGGTCGACAAACATGGGTAAAATAGTCACTTGACCATCGGTGGTTGTAGTGACCATCGGTGGTCAAGCCAAATAGAAAAAGGTTTATAGTTAAGTTTATTGATTGTTGATAGTTTTGAATGCATAAATGTTATAAAGTTTGTGCAATGGGATGTCAAAGGTGTGATGGATGAGGTCAAGGGGTAATGGTCAAATTAGTCATGGTTTAAGGTGGTCTTGTAGGTAAAATGTCAATGTTTGTGAGTATTAGTGCAAGTGGTAAGTTTGATAGATGAGGTTGTATTCTAGAGGTGAATGTTAGTAGGGGGATGGTAAAATAATCAGTTGGTGAGGGTGAAGGGTAGTAGGTCATTATAAAGGCTTAAGGAAAAAAATATAGTTTAAGAGGTGAAGTTCGTAGGCAAAATAGTATAGGTAAATAAGTCATGTTTTCTAATGAACCTTATAGGCACAGGAGTAGATTTAGATATGGGATCGGGTACCTCACATCTTAATAGAGATCTATTAGGGGATGACCCCAATAGATTGGACACATATGGATGAGGTTAGGCTTAGAGTGATGTAACACTACCAACAAATATCGTGAGATGCAATGATGATCATGGCCATCATCAAGAGATAAGATCCCACCATGAACACCTTCTTACTACCCACTGATGATATGACTATCTTATAAGAGGATGTGTACAAGATTACTTAGTTTTCACATCGAGGTGATCCGATATATCACATTGAGTATGAGGAGTGGGAGGAATGCTTGGCACTAATTTATGGAGATGACCATGATCGTGTCATGTGGCATGCTGGGGGTTTCAGCTACTTTACACTATCAAAGGGTGAGGGGTTAGAGGAGACTGATGACCATGATGATGATGGTTGTGTCATGCTTTTCCCTTCCAGATTTGAGTAGTAGGAGGTTTCCCTATCTACTATTAGAGGTGTTGGTCAAGATGTTGTTGGGATGTATAGTGTTTGGATGGGTACCTATGCTACTTATTTAGATATATAGGGAGTTTTGGGGAGTCATATCTCACAAGAGGTACAACATTAGCATCGATCTTGTCCTACACTATTGGGTTTATGAAAACATACGAGTGTTGAGGCTGATAGGGCTGCCATATGTGGGATATGCTTAGATAGATTTCCCATTTGGTTTCATGTGATGGAGAGATGACTTTGCCACTTCAGGTGTAAGAGGAGGAGCTCATGATGTATATTAGTTTAAGGGTGCAGTAGATGCATAGATGATCAATGATGTTACCTAGAGGCCATATGTCAGGTTTCTAGAGTGGGCCAGCTATAAGAGGCAGACTTTATCCCTGTAGAGTTATAGGTGGATATTTGACATGTGAGATGGGGAGGTAGATCTCATCCCATTTGATAGGGTTTAGATATATTTTGACCTAATTAAAAGTATCCCTAGCCCATTTCTTAGATATAGGTGGGAGGATGCAGAGATCCTACTACCTAAGCCACATCCAGTATAGACCTTGATATATCATGAGGAGTTAGCATGGCAAACAATGGATTATGTAAGTTTTATAGATGGTTACCTTGTATGGTACTCAGATCTTTATGTGGTAGTAGACTTTGGTGAGGATGATGGTGGTAGGAAGCCTATGGATGTAGATGCAGTTAGTAGAGGTCAGTAGACATAGGTTCAGGGAGTTGCCTTAGATGCATAGAAAAGAGTTGTGTTAGCCACTATATAGGCATATGTTGTAGCATTATAGGGTTAGGTGGGTAATTTATAGGGTTAGGTGATGACACTTACAAGTGATAGGGACTAGGTTAGAGCTTCACTAGTCTTAGTCACCGAAGAGAAAGACACTTTGAAATAGGCTGGAGGAGGAGCAATAAAATCTATAAGATGACTAGGTATTATCCTCATAGAATGATACTTAGCCATAGTGGAGGAGTTACACTACTATGAGGCTATAGTCTTGAGGTGGTGTCCTGATGCACCCTGATGGTGTGAGTACAAATCTAGTTTGGCAGGTGGTGCGAACGTGGTAACACCGAGTCAGTGGGAAAATTTTATAGGTGGACTAATAGGTACTTTATGGGGATAGGTACCAAGACATAATGGTGCTCCAAGAGATAGTGGTGCCTTAGGGGCATAGACATGACATGGTTTATGATATATTATGTTATGTTTTATATCATTTTGATTCTAGCCTACAAGTTGATGCACTAAAATATACATTTTAAGAGAGAGAGAGACATGTATATTGGTGTAAACATTATGATGTTAGAATCATGATTTATATATATTATCCTTATTTATTTCTCATGGTCTATGACTTGATTTGATGTGATGCTTATATTGATCATTGATGATGCTACATTGATTATTAATGATGACTCACCTAGATAGGCATGTGATGGATTTTATTTATGTTGATGATGATGCTCATGTATTTATGGTTATGATGATATGATTATGCTAAAATTTAATAGGTATATGCTTCCTTATTTGGATTTAGACATGTGGTGAAAATGGTTGATTACTTTATTGTTCATGGGTGCTTGACTTTTACACACTGATCAATATGCTAGTGATGTATGTTTTTGATTATGATATATGTTGATGCGTGATGTTTATGATTATGGTTATTGTTACTTTTCTTGAGGCAAAGCACATAAAGTAAGTTAATTAAAAACACTATATGTGAGAACAAAGAATATAATCAAGAGACAAACATCTTAGTGAATATATCAACTAGTCATAACAGGATAAGAAGAGGACACAATGCTTCTTATTTGACAAGGACTAAAACAAAACTGAAGTTGGATTGGCTTAAGGAACATAAGCCCTTCAAATGCTTCACATTAACATTCATTAGTTGGTTAAAAAGGTGTCTTGATCACATAATGTCAAGTGAGCTCAAAATCTTTTACTTATAATATATAAAGGGGATAGATGAAAGGTGAAACCTTCTTGTGAGACTAGCATGCCTCTCTTATAGGTTTCGAAAGAGTTATTATAAACAAGTCTATGTCATACAAAGTGTAGACTAATTGATGTTGGAAGTTTAATCATGAGAGTCGATTATGGCTTTCAAGATTATTTTGCTTATGAGAGCCGATTATGGCTTTCAAAATTGTTTTGATTTTACTTGATAATGGGTCTTTTGCTTATTTCATTGTTGCTTGGAGGTTTGGGGAAGCTAATCAAAGTAGGAAATTTATAATAAATTGATATGATTTTGACAAATTCCTTACTTAGCCATCCTTCAAGGGAGTGGTCTAAGTTTGTATGCTTTGTTTAATGCTTTTGATAGTTGTTCTTCAAGGGAGCAATCCACCTTTGAGAAATTTTTGAATATGTTCTATCAGCTATTTTTCAAGGGAGTAGTCTATGAATGCTAGGAATGACCTATGATTGATATTGGTTATGACTCGAATTTTTGCTTTGTTTGATTTTTCTTGACATAGAATTTGATTATATATGCTTAAGGGTTCACCTTTATAAAGGCAAAACTAGAAGCATAAGAAGGTTGATTAGGTGCAAAGAGGTTTAGGTGACAATGATCATGGGAATACATCCTATAAAAGGGGTGGAAAGTACCATGAGAATCATGCCATGGGTAGAGCTATGATACCCATTGTTTAATATTAGGCTATGATTATGATGGATAATCACATGATCCAATTTTAATCAGTTGCCCCTAAAATAGGGAGATGGATTGTGGTTTGAAAGCAAGGGATGAGCTTAAGTTAAACAAAAGGTGTGCATGATCCTTCTTAACAAAAGAAAGGATGTAGATGTGAAGCATTAAGGGGATTAGGTTCTAAGTTTCCTTCAAAAGAAGAAACTAATAAGCTCCTGATCCATACATGTGGGTTATGATATAAGGTCCAAACCAATTGAAAGTAAACTCACCCTGCTTATTTTTCTCCATATTGGTGGCATGTTGATTTTCCTTTAAGATGAGGTCTCTGATATTGAATTCTCGCACTCTAATGTGTTTTTTATAGGTACGCTTGACATGCTCTTGATAGACATGAAGATGGGTAAGGGTGGATAAGCAATGCTCATCAAGTAGCTCAAGCTGGGATAAATGGTGCTTATGATAATCATATTTAAAAATGAGATCATGTAAAGATATACAAAGTGATGGAATTTGGACTTCTAGAGGTAAGACAAAATCTACTCCAAACAAAAGAGAGAATGGTATAACACTTGTAAGGGTTCAAATGTTAGTACGATATGCCCATAAGGTGAAGGGGATGTGCAAATGACAATCCTGACTAGATGCATTGACCATTTTTAGTGAGCATGTTGTTAAGAGTTTTGTTAGAGGTCTCGTCCTATCCATTTGATTGAGGGCAATAGGGTGAGGAGAAACTTAACTTAATACTAAATGCATCACAAAAACCCTAGACTTGTTTGTTCTTAAAATATTTACCATTATCATTGATAATTTTGTGAGGCACATCAAAGTGGTTGATGATGTGATGGTTGATAAAGTTGATAATCTTTTCCACTTTGGTTGAGATAAAATAAATAGCTCTACCCATTTGGTAAAATATTCGATCGTGATGATGATAAAATGGTGTCACTGTGAATAATGGGGGTTAATTTTACCAATGAGGTCCATAACCCATTATGAGAAGGGCCAAAAATCAATGGATACACAAAGACTATAGCTAGGTGCGTGATGCAAATTGACATGTTGTTGACATTTAACACAATTTTTCACATAATCACATCAGTCTTGGTTAAGGGTAGGCTAGTAATAGCCAAGGTGAAGGATGCATTTGGATACAATGAGGCCACTAAAGTGTCCCCCATAAATATCATCATGCATTTCCTTGATAACATGAGAGACTTTATGACTGCATAGGCAATGAAAGAGGAGACCATTAAAACCATGTTTATAAATAATTCCCCCCATAATGGTATAATGTGAGGTAATCTAGATAAATGTTCTTCAATAATTTTAGGAAAGACCAGAAGGAATGATGGCAAGGTTGATATAGTCAAAGGTCTACTAATACCAAAGGTTAGGTTGGGTCTCCTCCACATTGAAGATGGTAGGAGAATCTAGTTTGACATAGGAAGGCTGGGTAAGTCTATGGATAATGATAGATAGCTTAGAGTCAGAAGGTGTAGATAGGATCTGAGACACAAGGGAAGCCATTGTGTTGACAAACTTGTTGGTAGATCATGAGGTGGATTGGATAAGGTAGTGTTCAAATGATGTTACTAGTTCATCAACTAGTTATTTATACTATTAAAACAATTCATTCTTACATTGGTAAGAGTCATTGTTTTGATTAAACATAAGTTGAGAGTCACCAAAGATGTTGGTCATTTTGATTCCCAAAGCTAAGGCAGTTTGAAGGCCTATCACTAGGGCTTCATACTTAGCCATATTATTGGTACGTTCAAAGTCAAGATTGAAAGATAAAGGAAAAGGTTCACCATCAAAGGGAATAAGGATGATGCCAACTCACCTACCATGTTTACACTTTGATCCATAAAAGAACATGTAACTTGATAGGTGAAGTCTTCCTGAGAAAGGGTCATGATGGACTCATCAGGGAACTCAAGAGGAGGTTGATTATCTACTAATGGTGCTTTCACAAATTGGTTGGTAATGACTTGCCATTTAATTAACTTCTATTGAAGAAACTCAAGGTCAAACTCAGCTAAAAGCATGAGCCACTTTGGCATACATTGGTTTTGGTATGGCTTGGAGTGCATATACTTGAGTGGGTCAGTATTGGTTATGACATAGGTTTTGTGGTTAAGAAGGCAGTGGAAAAGTTTGGTGGCCACAAAGACCAATGCTAGGAAAAGTTTCTTGGTATAGGTGTACCAAGTCTCATATTCTACAAGCGTGCAAGTAATGTATTAGATGGCTTGTTCTTTATGTTGTTCATCTCGATGAGCAAGCATTGCCCCTAGGGAGTGGTCAGTCGTGGAGATATAAAGGTAGAAAGGTTGGTCATCCTTGGGAGGGGTGAGGATAGGTGGAGATAAAAAGTACTCTTTGAGTGAATCAAAGGCATTTTGATAGTCTCTATTCCACTTAAAAGATACATCCTTCTTTAGAAGGTGGTGGAAGGGTTGGCATCGGTTTGAGAGCTGGGAGATAAAGCAACAGATGGACTGGATCTTTCCCTATAAATTATGGAGTTAATTGAGGTTTATTAGAGGAAGCATGTCGAGTATTGATTTGATTTTGGCAGGATCAAATTTGATTTCCTGAAGGGAAATGATAAAGCTAAGGAGCTTTCTTGCAAGACCCCAAAAATGCACTTTTTGAGGTTAAGGTAGACATGGTAATGGATGAAGCACTCAAAGATAATCTTGAGAATAGCTAAATGATCCTTTTGATGTTTGGATTTCCTAAGAAGGTCATCCACATAGTCCTCTACTATCATATGGATAAGGTCATGGAAGATATAAGTCAGGGCACATTGGTAGGTTACACAAGTGTTCTTTAATCCAAAGGGCATGACCCAATAGCAGAAGGTTCCCCATGGGTGATAAATGCAATTTTGTGTTGATCTTTAAGGGTGATTAGGATCTAATTGTAACTCAAGAATCTATTCATGAGGGATAACATCTTGTGGCTAGTTGTAAGATCAATTAGCTGGTCAAGGCTTGGTAGAGGGAAGTCATCTTTGGGGCAAGTGAGGTTGAGGTCACAAAACTCCACACAAATGTGTAGTCCCCCTATGGCTTTGGTGACAAGCATGACATTTGAGACTCATTAGGGATAGTCAATGGGTTGAATGAAATTAATAGATATGAGATGTTAAATCTCTTCTTTGATGAGAAAGGCTATGCAAGGGTGCATTCATCAAAGTTTTTGCTTAATGAGTTTGGCATCATGGTTGATGACTATGTTATGGGTAGAAATGGTAGGGTAAATTCTAGGCATGTCGCTATAAGACCAAATAAATTATATGTTGTAGTCTCAAAGGAAAGAGGGTAAGTCCCAAAGTTCCTCAGAATTCAGTGATTGGCCAATTTTGAAAATGTGGGGGTTGTCTTGAGTGCCTAAGTTGATATCCATGGTGGATTTTTCCAACAAGGTTGAAGTATTTAGAGGAAGATATTTATGGATGGAAGAGTCTAGGACACCAAAATAGGTGAGAATGAAATCATAATCCTAACATTAAATGGTATTAATGGTAAGAGAGTAATCTTCTATTATCTCAAGATGGGTCATAAGGATGGTTACAATTTCCCCCTCCTTTTGATAAGTCAAGGGTCTGAGGCTAATCATGTTGATGAAAAAAATGTTAGCTGGGATGAAGTCATCATCCTCACACTCAGGAGGAAAAAGGGTTGGTGAGGAAGGAATGTCTTCCTCAATGATGGTGATGGTGGATGGTTTGGTTTTCCTCTTGTTGGGTAGAATGAAACCAAGGCCATTTTTCTCATGAGGCTTTCTAGTCTTAATGGAAATCAACTCGTGTGGGCCATGCTCATATCATCCTAGACCAAATCCTTTCCAAGAACACCTGTGGAGGTATGTCTTGGTAAAGTTTGGGTTGTCTAGATAGGAAAAGTTAGAGGTGAATGGTCAAGGTGAAGAGGAGGTGATAGAAGCACCAAGAGGTTTATTGAGTCCCCCATAGATGAATTGGGTTTGATAGTTTGAGGGCCCAAAGGGAATAATGGCTTTAATATTAGGGTCATACCCAAGTTGGTGGTCAAGTTTCCCATATTCTTGGGGAGTAGGGAAAGTGTCAAGGTTGAGGAGGTGATATTGCCTAGTGAAAGACACTAGAATGTGGATTCCAAGTAGTCTGTGGTGCGGATTTGGTCTAAATGGATGAATGAGTTAGTAGATGTCGAGTCAGTAGAATAAGATACAATTTCATCCTTCATGGTTGTAAGCTTGTCTTTGGTTGATGAGGGTATGCTATATGGAGGTAGAAGGATGTTGTTAGGTTGTTAAGTCATGTTACATGATCAAAAGGGGCTTGGGTAAGCTCGTATAGTGTAACTTGACTTTCATGCTCAAATTTGATGCAATGATGAAGGGTAGAGGGGACACGACTCAAGGAGTGGATCCAAGGTCATCCCAATAAAACATTATATTAGAATTCACATTCCACTACATAGAAAAGCTTTGGGATCATGTGAGGTCCTAAATAGATATGAAGGAAAATAGTTCCCAAAGTGCCATGGTGTCGTTAAAGGATCGAAGGATGACCAAGGTTTTAGACATGACATTGTTTGGTAGTTTGAGTTAATCATAGGTATGGGAGGAGATGATATTAATACTATCTCCCCCATAGATTATAACCCATTTGATGTGGGCTTGGTTGATGTCGGCAGTAATAAAGAGAGGGGGATCTAGGTGATCAGGATGGATAGAAGGTATTTTTGAATCCTTGAAGGTGATAAGGTTGAAAATTTGGAGAGTGCCAATAAAGGCTGCCAGAGGTTGAGGGTCTTCAAGTTTAACCTCTACTAATTGTAATGCCTCTATCATTGCTTGGTAATGATGAGATGAAGTAGAAATGAACTCATATAGGCTCATATTTTCCAAGGTTTGGTGAAGTTATTTGAGAACTAATCTCCTGATTGATTTAGAGGGGTTAGATTGGGAGGTGCCCAAGATAGATATCTTGGGTTTGGTTGAAGGTGAAGGTGCTTGCTTTTGACTTGGTTGGGAGCTGTAAGATTGGTATGTCCATGGGATGGACACTTTAGCCTTCCCCTTATCCTTCTGTTGAGCATGTGATAGGAGACCACACAAATAATATGGGTAGATGTAAGAGTTAGGGTAGGAGATTGGTTTGGTTCCTTGTCACTCTATCGTGAGAGTGGGGGAGTAGGTAGGCATTGGATAGTGGTTGTTGGATTGGTAGCGGGCTTATGGGAGGTTCATTTATGAATAAATTATCTTCATTATAGAGCTAATTGATTATGGTTTGGAGAGATTTGTAGTTCTTTATGTCATGCCTAGGTGTCCCATGATAAGAGCATACTTGGTGGTCATTATACTAGACTCGTTTTGAACCTAGAGGTTCAAATGGTATGATGGGATTTGGAAAATGGTTGAGTAAGGCTCAGATAAATGTGGGGGGGGATTAGAGGTTTTGATCTTGGTTGGTGAGGTGGAAGTCTTTTTGGAAGCAGGTTTGGTGATAGAAGGTTTGGGTAAGGTGTTCTTAGTTGATGGTTTTCATTTTAGTATGATGGAAGTTGATGAGCTAGAGATAAGAGGTTTCAGGGTAAGTAATTTGGTTATTGATAACTCAATGAAGATGGGTGTGTCAAAAAATAAGTGTGCTGGTGTAACCAACAATAATGGTGGGGTTTTGGTGAGACAGTCAGATTACTAATCAAAGTGGAGGGATGAGGCCCCAAGATAGAGGGTAAGGTTGAGGGAGGTAGGAGTTTGGCCTTCTGGCCTTTTGGTGGCTTTGCCTCCTTGGTTGATTTGGCTCGGTGCTTGGTTAGTGAGGTGAAATCCAGTTTCAAGGATGGGTGCTTTACATATAGAAGACACCAAGGTTTTTGGTTAGAGAGGATGATTTGGTTGTTTGGGCTTTGGTTGCTTTAGATGGTTGAGAAATGGCTGGGTTGGTAGATTTTTTGATTGGTTAGGTTGATATGGTAATGGGTCAGACAATAGAAGTGGTGGGTTGATATGGTAATGGGTTAGACAATAGAAGTGGTGGGTTGATTTGCTAAAGATGGGGTTGGAGGTTCTTGTTTGGTGATGTAAGGAAGCCCCAATTGCTACCAAAAGGTGGCTTGATCCACATCAGGGTTGGAGACAAATTCTAAGCACTGAACTAGTCTAGAGAATGGTTTCTAGATCGATCTTGTTCCTTGGGTAGTGGACTCAAAAGATAAACCCATAAGTTGAGAGAGGGGAATTATGACCTCATCCTTCTCCACAATTGAATGATGCAAGGTTTGGGTGGGTGACTCCTATGTAGGAGGTACAGGTGTGATGGTTTCTTCCTTGGGAATAATCTCTAAAGGGGAAGTAAATTGCTTGGTAGTTGAGGGAGAAGGTAGAGGGGTGAGGGTTGCTTGCTTGAGTATGTCATTTGAAGGAGGGTTTGATGACTCCACTACCTCAATAAGTGGAAGAGGAGAAAAGGTTACTTCCTCAGCTTGGGTCTCCAAAAGAGGAGAAGGTAACTCCACTAACTCAATAAGTGGAGCGGACGAGGAATAGGTAGATTGGGTGGTAGAATCTTCAACAATGAGTGTGTTAAGAACCATATTGATCGTATGAGCATCATGAGAATGTTTAGTTTTATTTCTCTCATTTTTGGTAGGTGCATGATTTGGAAAAAGTTGTCTAAAAATGTCAAGGGCTTGGTTCAGAGGTGCATTGGGGTTGTCCAACACAAGCTCTCCCTTGTCAATGAGGGATTCAATAATGCTTTTGAAGGTATTACACCTAATAATGTCATGCCCCACTACTCGATGGAAAACACAAAGGTCATTCTCATTTTACCATCTAGGTACGGGACAAGAAGAATTGAATTGTTGAGGAGGATTGATAGGAGGAAGTTCTATGATATTAACCTTCAACAACTTCTCTAGGATCAAAGCATAAGATTCCCTAAGTGGGGTAAATTGATTTTGATTGTTTCAATTTTGGTTCCTTAGGTTTTATTTTGAGGAGTTTGGTTAATTGACAGATGGTGGAGGAGCAGTCTTAAGGACAACTACATTCATAGTTCCTTTGATTTTGGCATTGGCATTGGTTTGGTTGCTTGTTTTAGAGGAAGAAGTCTCATTAGTTTTATAGGTAGAGTTTTTGTTTTTCAAATTTAACTTTCCTTCATTGATGGCTCTATTTTATAGCTTGTGTGTCATGGTGAAAGCTTCATCAAAGGTTCTGAAGTTCTAAACATGTAATGTAGAAGAGATGTGCTTGGTACATGCTTGAGTAAAAAATTCTATCAGTTCAAGTTGGGGTAAAGATAAAGAAAGTTGATTGATTAGGCTTCTCCAATGAGCTACAAAATCAACAATAGATTCATCATCAAATTGCTAAATAGAGTAAAGATCCGTGATGGAAACTTTTTTAGAGATGTTTATTCAAAAGTAATCCAAGAAAGTTTGGGCTAATTGAGCAAAGGAGAAAAGAGAGTGTTTGGTTATGGTACTATACAAGTCTAATACTAGATCGAATAGAGACATAGGGAAGGTATGAAGAAGGAGGGCATTGTCATAGGCAATCAAACAACATGCATGTTTAAATTCCCTAAGGTGTTGTTGGGGATCCTATTTAATTTAAAATTTAGAAAACTTGGGAATTTCCCACTGAGGAGGATATGGTCTGATAGGGATAAATGGGTGAATGTGTTTGTTATAGATTTGGTCATATGATAAGATGTTTTTAGCCCTCGAAATGGATGATTCTAAGGTAGTCATTTTATCCATGAGCATTTTCATTATATCTGCTTAGGGTTGTGCACCCAAAGGGTTGTAAGGTGCATACTATTATTGTGGTTGGGTGACATATTGATAATTGGTAGGGGGTTGAGGAGCTACCACATATTGGTACGTGGACACCAGTGGTTGGGTGGAAGCTATGTAGGGGTAAGTGGATGCAAGTGGTTGGTTAGTAGGTAGAGGTACATGCCCTTGTGGGTTAGGGATGTAACTTGCATTTGGTGCAATGGCCACCAATTGGGTAGAAATGGTGGTTGGTTTGGTAATAAAAGGAATGGTAGTGACTTTTGTACTAATTGGTGGTAAGGTGGAAGGTATAGACACCACAAGATTTTGAAGTGGGGTAGTGGTTAGTAGATTAGGGCTAGTTAAAGGAAGGTTGGAAATGCTAGTGGTAGGTAATCCCATGGTTAGGGGAGTATAGGTGGCTAGTGGTTGGTTTGTTCATAAGGTAGAGGAGTTTTTGGTGGGGGTGGAAGGTATAAGGGTGTTTGTAGGTTGGGCAGGTTGGTTTTCCATAGTAGTATCAAAGGGATTATTGGTAGATGAAGAAGCTTGGGTGGCGACTATGAAAATGGAAGTGTTTCCCATAAGGTGAGAAGGCATGCTATAAGGTGGGTCTATAGGTGGAATCAAAACAGGGGCATAATGAGGCATGGTGTTAAGATAACACTAAGGGGCCACAAGATTGTTATCTAAGAAGGTGGCAAAGTCTATATCTCCCTAGGTAACTTTCTGAGGAAAGGAAGGACTTTTTGAAGGATGAGGAGAGTTTTTTGGTTCAAAGATGTACTCCATGGATAAGGAGGTAGAAGAGGTTGATTGGTTTGGTGGTGGGTTCTATTCTTCTAGGTTCCTTCATAGCTGGCGAGTTAGAACTATACAAGATAAGGGGGAGAGAATACTCAAACAATCTCACCACTTAAATAGAGAGAAGATAAGAAATGATTAAGGAAAGCAATCACACTCTAAATAGTACATTAAATCCTAAAGTTCTTTTTAGTCTCTTTTGGATTATGCCTTAATCTTTCAAGAAATTATGTGACTCCACTTACGTTGATGGAACAAGTACTAGAAAATAAATCTATGGATGGTTTCAAGTTGTGTTTAGGTTCTCAAAAGGGTCTGTATTAGAAATAAATAGTGGCTTGGTATTGGGCCTACCCCCTCACTTCACACACTACAATGATAAGGGTGTTGAGTGCTTAACCAATATCTACTAATTTCTAGCGTTTATACTCAACTAGATAGTTGAGTTGGTTCTTTCCTTGGTAATGACCTCCAAGTAGGATCACTGGGAAAGGGTAAGGTGATCGCTAAGTGATGAAATTCTAATTGGGCCTTGTCTCAAGTTATTTGATATTTGATTGATGTAGGTGGTTTGGTTTAGTGTGTGAAACAAAAGTGATGCTATGATAGTATTACTTTGATTTAATTTAAACTAAATGAGCTAAACTTGCAAGTAATTAATGTACGTAGTTGATTTTCAACCCAAAAGAAATTTTAATTTTATTTATGATCTTAAAATAGAGAGAAGAGCATATAGATGAAAACAAAAGAAACTTGAGTAGAGACTCAAGTTCTCATGGGGTGTGCCAGAATGTTTTAATGAATTTTACCTTATATTTTAAAGGAAAGAAGAAGAAACTAGATATGGGTATGGTTGAAAAATCTATTTGATTGTGCATGTGTTGAATCAAATTATTGTGAAGAAATATTATTTGGCTTGGGAGGATGACCTACAAATAAGACGATACTAAATTAAATGGCTGGTTAAATAGATAGTTGGGTGGATTGCCTAGTGCTAGCTAGATACCAAAACCAAGATCTTCCTTGGGGGCTACCAATCCACATGTTTTAAATAATTAAGTTATACAATAGAAGATAAAGTACTTGAATTAATAATCAAAAGGTACTAAAATTAAATACAAGAAATACTTGACAAATAAATAGCCTAAAATGACTAATATAGTAATAAGTGGGTCAATACTAATGCTAAACAGGTCAAGTGTGCTTCAAAAAATAGGTTGGGGGTCTATGATTAGGAAGACAAAAATAAAGTGGGATTTGATTTAGGGTAAGTGGGTGAAAATAAGTTGTTATTTACTGCCATTGTGACCTTTGATGGTTGGTGTGATCGTCAGTGGTTAAGGTGACCATCGACCATTGAGGAAACCATCGATGGTTGGATAGACCGTCAATGATCAGGATGACCATCAGTGGTTACTGTGTTTGGTTTGAGTGATAAAAAGCTCAGATTGATGAGATTATAAAAGGCAATTTTGGGAGATTAGTTTATGATAGGCTAATTGAAAAATATAAACAAAATGATTGAATGATAAAAATAGATACTTAGCTCATCGGAGGTTAGTCGGATGAATGGTTGAAGTGATTGACTCATTGGTGAAGCCTAGCATGATTTCAACATAGTAACATTACTTAGTTATTGACCAAAGGGTAGTAGTAAGTCAGCTCTCTATCATGATGGTTGGATTACTGGATTTCTAGAAGAACACCTATAAAAGAAGCTCTGGATGCAAAAGCTCTTGATAGTTGTGGATAGATCCTTTTTCACCTCCTACTCATCTCTTCTTATAGGGAAGGAATAAAAGGTGCAACAAGATGTTAGGAAGGGGTCTAACTTTTTGTCTAATTTTAACTTCATCAGGCATGAACTCACACATGAATTAGACATTCTAATTATAGAAAATCAAGTTAGAGTGAATGATAAATTAAGCTGGTTTAGATGGTGGAACCTAATCATCGATGATCAAGGTGATCGTATGACTGAGGTGACCATCAGTGGTCGAGTAGGTTTAGCCAGTAGGTCAAATTAACTAACATTAGGCCTAGTTTGGGGTTAAACAATCTAGCCATGACCCAAGGGGGTCTTGAGGTGGTCTAGGGGGTTTAAAACATTCAAAATCATTGTGTGTGGATTTTCAGTGTCTATAGTTTGGGTAGATGGGCTCATATAGGTAATTGGGTCTCGTAAAAGGGAATATATTATTTAAACATATTACAAGAGATAACATGTGTCAATTAGTGTGCCTTAGTGATCTAAACCAATATTCATATTAATAAAATAATATGGATTTGGCTAGTTATGATTTTTTACTTGGGCTATCACTAGCATCAGATCCTGATATTAGAGAGAGAGTTGAGTTGTTCCTTACGAAAGATGAAGAAGGTAGTTGAATTTGATGTAGGCTATGAGGAATATGAAAGACAATAAAATGTATATTTTTATGAATATGAGAGAAGATAAGGGGTAGATATTCATATTTATGTAGTTGTACAAAAATTTTATAGGTGTTAAATTTCTTATGTGGAGGTGTGAGAGACTAGAATAAGCATTGACAACTAAGTGAACTAAAAAGGCATGAAGATACTTTATTTCTGTTAGAAGTAGATTTGTAAAATATAAAAAAGCATGAAAAAAAATTCATGGTACATGTGTAAGAGATTATGTTGCAGTTTAGGTTGTATGAATGTGGGTGTAATGTCCCCTTTTCAATTTTAACTCATTAAGGAGACCTTTGGCCCAGTTTGACTTTCTATGGGTAAAAATGGAATACAAGGGAATTTATTTAATGTTATATTTTTATGTTGATTAAAAGTGTCTTAAAGAGGGGACTTTGAAGTTATCCATTATTTAAAAGGATTACGAGGATTCAATTTTTAAATATTTGAATCTTTCCATCCATTTTGAGCGCCCCACTTGGGAAGAAAGGATGTAAAAGAAAGAAAGGAGGTTTATTTTTGGATTATGTTATTATGATCAACTAAAATTCAAGGTTTGAGTAGTATTTATTATGGTTTCTTCCCTAGAGGATGAAACCCTTCTTTGTTATTCAGGTATTAAGGACTTTTAGGACACATCCATTATCTCGAAATGGGGGCATTTCAATGGGATTTTTATACAAAATCAACCTTTATGAGATAAATAATTTTTGAGTACATATTTGATCCAGAGGTCAATTTAAAAAAGGTTCCAAATAACATTGAAACTTTCACCATTGTGTAGATCCCATTGAGACCTTTTCAACGGTATGTAAAACATAGAAAATAAAGCTCATATGCTCTTTGTGTAGTCGGTCAAAGTTATAGTCAAAGCTAGTCAACAAGGGGTCAGAGCTGGTCAAACCTCAAAAATTTACCATTATAGAATAATTTGAAAATAATTACACCACATATATCTCATTGCAATATTTTTGACATATTTTATGGTTTAAAAAATTGAATCTATATGCGAAAGTTATGACTAGTCAAAGTTATGGTCAAACTCAATGATGTGGCAATATGGTTCGACCCAAGTCTTTAATATTTAGGGATAAACATATTCAATAATATATTGGAGAATAATTATCACCCCATATTTTTAAATGTGATGGATAATTTAAAATCCCATAAAAATTGGGTATGGGATAATTATGAAATTTATTAAAAAAGATTATGGATAATCATCCCAGTCGGAAAAAGTGGATCTCTCACAAATATATAAAAGGGTGAGGGGTTATTTGGAAATAATTGGGAATTAGAATTGGAATTTAGTGAATTAATTCCAAAGTCTCAAATCTCTCATGATAGAGCCAAAGCTGAAGAGCTAGAGATAAAGATCCAGAGCTGAGAGTTGAGAGCTGAGAGCCAGAGCTAGAGCTAGAACTGAGAGTCAGAGACAAAGAGTAGAAGAATCGAAGAGCCAGAGCTGAAGAGTTGAGGGCTAAGAGCTGAAGCTAGAGATGATTATAGCCATATATTGAGTGTGTGGATTTGAGGTATTTTGATTCAATTTTTAATGCATCAAAGTGAATAATAGAGCAAACTATATATAGGCCATAATAGACCAGTTTGTGAAATCTAAAGTTTTGAGGGAATTAAAGAGATTCTCACTTCTCAATGTAAACTAGGGATTTGTCCTAGATTTGAGATGATTTCAATGGTATGTTGAAATCCTTGTGATGATTTTTATAAGACCATTTTAAAAGTCCATTTTTGAGACCTTTGGCAAAAAATCTAAAGGATTGTGAGATTGAATTTATGCGACAGTAAGGTGAAAGGTCTGTTCATGGATTTATCAGGACTTTATGAAGCTCTGTTGTTTGATTTATATGTAGTCTTAGAGTATCTATTTGATAATTATGAGGGTTAGTCGTGTACTCATTTTTCAAAGAAATGGATTAGTTTGTATTATAAGCAAACCTAAAGACATAGGCATTACCAAACTCTATTATCAAGTGCTTATCATGAGTTGATTTTATTCATGCATTCTTTTATACATTTTGATTAATTTTGTTTATTAATTATTATTGAATGCATAATTAGTCAAATACGACATATTAATGGAAAATTGAGCACTTTAGGGTTTGAGACAAATATGTATTAAAAGATCAAAATCAGTTTCATTTCTTTGAGTATTTCAAGAGATCAAGTAATTTGATAATTATGATCCAAGGTAAACACTTTTCACACTAAATCAATGTAGATTTTATGGATCAGGTTTGATATCAAAGCAGTTAGTATGTTGGGTTAGCTTCTGATTGTGTGGATTGATATTAGTTGTTTTTAGTTTGGTTTCTAGTATTATTGTAGAATTTTTGGGCCTATTAATATTCCATTTGTAGTTTGTGGAATTAGGTTGTTTGTAGCATACAAGAAGCCATGGGCAAATCCTTGAAAAGAGAGAGGCTTAATGAGTGTGAAGTAATTAATCAGAAGATCCAAGAAAAGAATGCTTTTTTGAGAGCTCATTTTTACTCCTTAGAAGAGGAGATTGCCCACTTAAAATCAGAATTGCAAACCAAAGATGAGCTATTGGCATAGATGCAAGATGAAGAGAAATACCATCTTCATCAATTGCCTTCCACTACAGATACAAGCACTATGAATGATGAGTACATTGTAACTTTTTCATTTGGTAATTTCTTTCATTCAGTTTCAGATACTACTTTTGGTAGTTTTGAGAAACACACTAAGGGCATTGGATCTAAACTGTTATTGAAAATGAGATTTGATGGAAGGGGCCTTGAAAAGAATGGCCAAGGTATTACTAACCCAACATAGGTAGAGCATAGATCTCACCATGCAAGATTGGGTTATGCTGGTGAGAAAGTGGATATTAGAGAGAGTTACTCCATTATTAAAAGGGGACAAGATTCTGATAGACAAGATTCAAGACCACTAGTAGAATATAATTCTTCCTTGCGAAGGAATGATGAGCAGTGTAAGAAATCAGGTAAAAGAGGTATTGAGATTCCACCTCCTTGATCTTACACTAGAAAATACACCAATAAGAATGTGAATTCTAAGACTTCTGAATCACTTTTGCCATTTAAAATTTTTGGTTTTGATATTCAAAAGATGTTGCATTCTTTTCCTTTACATTTTATGGATTGAATGACCATTATACCATATATTGTTAGAAAAGACAAACTTTGTTGAAGTAGCTTGCAAGTGCTAAAGACCATTCTCATACTGGAAAAGCGAGAAATGGAAAATGGGTGACCTCACCTAATAAGAGGGATGTTTGCACTCATTATCACGTGAGTGGACATCGGGTTGAGAAATGTTGGAAACTTCAACCATCAGACCATCTTGGTAATGGTAAGAAGAAGATGGTTTATAAACCTGTTGATAAGGTAAGTAATAAAGTTTTTGTTCAATCAACCCATGCAAATATCAATAAATCTACTAAGGAAATTAAACACCCTAAATAGGAGAGTCTGATTAAAAGGGTTAGTAAACAATTTCTTAATTTCATGCTATCATGATTAGTGGATTAATGGTTCAAAGCATTGTTGGGATTCCTATTATATGTTGACAAAGGACATTTAGCCATGCTTTGATATATGCATTTTGTAGCTACTATAGTGGGAACACTTTGGGATATTGGTTTATCGTGCAAGGTTTTTGATTCTCACACTTATGTTTTGAAAAGCTCTATTTTTGAAATCTCCAGTATTAGCTTTATGAGTTTCCTATTGAATTATTAAATAATTTAACTCATTAATCAGCTTGAGAGATTTGATAGTAGTTTCACAGGGTATTGGGTAGGATTCAACTTTCTTACAGTGCTTGTTTTAGAATAATTGCTATTTTTGAAATGCATCTGTTTATGACATATTTGTGATTGGATGCATTGATAAGACCCATTGGGGCAATGTATTATGACATGGTCACAACCATATTGTATTTTGTTTACATTGACAAACTTGTCTTGCAGTTGCATTGGTGATTGTTTTAGTGTTTGACAGTTCACCACTTACAGGATGTCATAGTAGGCAGACAATTTGATATATTGTGACCTTATTGGTAGTTTCATGATTCAATATAAATCATGCCTTATTTTTAAGCCTTTTACAATTTTGAGTTATGAATCATATTTTTTCACTATTATCTCTATGCTATGAATTGGATTTTGTACTTGATATGTTGTAGAAGACCATTTAGCAACAATATAGGAGATCACTAGGCTTATTTGTGTAGAGGTTCTTTTGAAGCCATGCAATAGAGGAAGTCATTGCATCCTAGTTTTGTGTAGAGGCTATTGATGGCCGTGCAATAGCAGAGCTTTTACATAATATGTGATTAGTTAGTTGTTCCAAGTGTTCTAGGCATAATTGTGAAAGCTAAATAGATCGATAAAGACCCATTAGAATTCTTCAGAACTGACTAGCATTTCAGAGGATCAAGTTGGGTACCAGCTTTTGGTGGACCAAAAGCCCTTTTAATGGGGATGGTTGATCTAGAGATCAATTCAAAAAATGTCTTAAAGTAGACTAAAACCTACACCATTACATAGGGCTTGTTGAGACCTTTCTAACAGTATGTGAAATACAAAAAATGAAGCTCATATGCTCCTTGTGTAGCTGGTCAAAGTTCTAATCAAAATCTTTCAACAAGATGTCAAAGCTGGTTAAATTTTATAAATTCACCATTATATAATAATTTTAAAATAGTTCCACCATGTAGAGCTCATCTCAAGCTTTCTGACACATTATACAGTTCAAAAAATGGAGTCTGTATGTGAAAGTTATGACCAGTCAAAGTTATGGTCAAACTCGATGATGTGGCAATAAAGTGACATGGCAATATGGTTTGACCCAAGTCTTTAATATTTGGGGATAAACATATTCCATAATATATTGGGGAATAATTATCACCCCATATTTTTAAATGTGATGGATAATTTAAAATCTCATAAAAATTGGGTATGAGATAATTATGAAATTTATTAAAAAAGATTGTGGATAATCATCCCAATCGAAAAAAGTGGACCTCCCAAAAATATATAAAGGGGTGAGGGTTATTTGGAAATCATTGGGAATTAAAATTACAATTCAGTGAATTTATTATAAACTCTTAAATCTCTCATGGTAGAGCCAGAGTCGAGAGCCAGAGCTGAGAGCTAAGAGCCAGAGTTGAGAGTCAAGAGACAAAGAACTAAGAGCTGAGAGCTAGAGCTAGAGCCAAAGACAAGAGCCAGATCCATAAAGTCAAAGAGCCAAGGCTACGAGCTAGAGCTAAGAGCCAGAGATAGAGATGATTTTAACCATATATTGATTATCTATATTTGAGGTATTTTCATGCACTTTTTCTTGCCTCAAAGTGAATAATAGAGCAGACTGTGTATAGGCCATAGTAGACCATTTTGTGAAATCTCAAATTTTGAGGGACTTGGAGAGATTTTCACTTCTCGGTATAAACTAGGGATTTGTCCTAGATTCTAAGATGATTTAAATGTTATGTTGAAATCTCTATGATGATTTTTATAAGACCATTTTAAAAGTTCATTTTTGAGACCTTTGGTGGAAATTCACAGGATTGCAAGATTGCATTCATGTGACAATAAGGTGGAAGGTTGTTCGTGGGTTTACCGAGACTTTATAAAGCTCTATTGTTTGATTTATATGTAGTCTTAGAGTATCCATTTGAAAATTATGAGGGTTGGTCATGTACTCAATTTTCAAGGAAATGGATTGGTTTGTATTATAAGTAATCCCAGAGATGTAGGCATTGTCAAACTTTGTTATCAAGTGCTTGTTATGAGTTGATTTTATTCATGCATTCTTTTTTTGTATTTTGATTAATTTTGTTTATTAATCATTATTGAATGCATAATTAGTCAAATATGACATATTAATGAAAAATTGAGCACTTCAGGGTTTGAGACAAAATATATATTAAAAGGTCAAATTTAGTTTCATTTCTTTGAGTGTTTCGAGAAATTGAGTAATTTGACAATTAAGATCCAAGATAAACACTTTGAACACTAAATAAATATAGAGTTTACATATCAATATTAAAGTTTAAAATAAATTAGAATGGTTCAAAATTTAATAATTGGTTTAGATTATGGGGGAATGTGCATTTACTTTACAAGAACATATTAAAAATTCATACATTTTGGATGCATATGCATGGGCATATGCACACAAGATTCAAACACAGATTACAAAGTTTTCATATACATATAATTACATATTTTACACTTATCATATAGAGACATGAAACATATTCATGCACACTATACTAGTTTTTAAATTTAGGAGGCATGATACTAATTCACACATACTTTTATTTGCTAAGTACAAAGTCATGATAAGGGAAAGGATACCCTTCCTTTCTTCCATGAACTTTTGAAATTTCAAACTTATATTACAAATATCACAAGAACTAAGGAACAAAGTGACAATTGAATCTATATGCCATATGTAGTGGTTGATTTAGTTAAGTGTCTAATACATATTGAATATTCAATGTCCTCTAATAATATAGCCTATAAATCTAATATGGATTTTAAATCATTTTCAATTTGGGGTTACAAAGACCAACAATAGAAATTGAGGTTTTTTCATCCCTCAATGGGTTCTATTTTATATATGGGTTTACTTAAAATTGAGGATTGATCACCCTCAATTCACCATGGATCAACAAAGGAACTAATCCCTCCAAGTGCTTCACAAGAAGCACCAATTCTCAAATGATTCAAGGAAGCATCATTCTTATTGAAAAGTTATAAGAGTAACATCAGTTTAACACATAGAGGTGTAGCCCTTCTTTTTTATTTAAAATATTTAAAAATTCCAGTTACATTTCAATTTTCAATTTCACATATGGACATTAACTATGTTTACATCATTGTAGGATTTAGTATGAAACACCTTGCATGATTGAAATTTTCTCAAAGACAAAGTGTGTTGTACACACTTAGGTTTATCTTTCCTTTTACTCTAGTAATTTCATTTCTATATTAAAGAGGGGTGGTATGAATGTAGACACTAAAATTTGGTCATGAATACTTAATTATGTCAGTTTTGGCCCACTTTTACATTACTTGACTTGAGCAATTAATTTGGTCCTATTTCACCACTTCACTCTATCTTAAGTATTTTTACGAACCCATCCATTATAAGTTGTTATTTTAAACTTACTTACATATTCTTAATTTATAAAAACCTATCTAAGCATTTGTATGGACATTAACATTTATAAGATCGAGTGTCACCCTTACCATACCTTAATTGATCCACATAGGGTGGGATCAACAATCGATCTAACCTTTACAAGTTGATATTACATTTCACCTAACAATATTTTTTTTTAAAAACTTAAACCCTCCCTTATAGTTTAGTTTGTATGTTTAAGATAGGTAAGGTGTGATTTCACCCTTTTAGATTGTTAAAAATGCACATCCAAGCCACTTTTTCTACTACTTGGAAATTTCACTATTGAGGCACACTTATGTGATTGCACACTCAAAAAAGCTGCACTATTCTTTCTAAATTTAATGTTATTCACTTGAAGAATCCTTTTCCAAGTCATGAGACTATTTTATCTGAGTCAAGAAAAGTATTATCATGTATTCAAGTCATCTCTAGATGCTTACATGTAACAAAAGGATACCTATTGCACTAAGCACGTAAGGTGGGAGAACAACGTGAAATTGATTCCATATTTAGATTAATTTGTATATGTAAGAAAAATTTAATCATGAAGGTGATTAGGGTCAACTCAACACATTATACTCCCCCATTTCTCTTATAGGTTTTAAACCTATTGGGGTTTAAAAATTAAAGAGGTCATTTAAAATTCATCTATGCATAGCCGAAGGTCAAAATTTTGCATATAATCATACTTAAAGTAAGCACACATGATTGTATTTTCACATGATTTTATTTTCAAATTTTTATTTTCCTACAAGTCAAGACTAAACCACAAAGGTCAATAGTGAGAGGATCCTCCGACAACAAATTGATAAAAATGAATGAAATAACAAATTTATAAAATTAGCTAAAGCATTGAAATGATTAAATTGATCATAGACCACTTCAAGGGTATAACCTCCTTTGTGCAAGATCAATAAAATAATTTCATAGATGCCTTCATTAACCTCAACACTTACTTATATATGAATTCCAATCTAAGTAACTACTACTTCTCATGATTGTAGGATAGAACCAAATGCTCATGGGATGACTTAAAAAGCATATACATCCATATCTAATACTAAACTAAAAAAGTAAAGATAAGAGATATCATGAGTTCATAACATCTCATACCTCTTAGAATAATCTTTGTACTCAAAGCTTCAGGTATGGGAATTGGTGTTGAATCTAAAATAATGATTCCCATGTTGCATCCTCTAGTTGCATTTTATGCTACTGAATTAAAACCTTGATGATGGAGTGCAAGCAAAGTTGGCGTGTGTGTGCCTATCCAAGATTGCCTCCAGATCAAGAAGATTGGATCCTTCATTATCAAGTTTTGGTAAAATAGTTTGCACTTTGATGTTTGTGCCAACAACTTTCTTCAGACAAGAGACATGAAATACTGGGTGAACTCGAGAAGGTGGGAGCTCCAACTTATATGTAACTGACCTAATCTTCTAAAGAACCTTATAAGGCTCATAGAACTTGGGAGCTAGCTTATGACACCCTTTGAGTTTTATGGAAGATTAATTTTAGGGATGTAGATGAAGAAAAACTATATCACTTGCTTGAAAAGTGCACTCATAATGGTGCTGATCTACCTACTATTTTATTTGATTTTGTGCCATATCAAGATTTTCCCATAGGGTACTGATGCATGAGTTAATTGTAGTAATGGGTTGATAATTCTTCTCAATGTGTTTCAACTATGTATAAATCTTACAATAATAGGAATAATCTTGAGTGGGTGTGGTTGAGACTTCCACAGTTGTAATATCTTACGTTGAATTAGTAATATGATAGGCATGACCTTATGATTTTTAAGAGTTAAGGCAAACAGGTTCATCCTGAGTTATCCTAAATGAATTTGAGACATTAAGAGATTCAACCACCACAGGCTCTTTCTTTACATTTTTTAATGCCATGGGGAATGTCTAGGAAGGTTCCCCTTGCTCCAATAATGATTGGGAAGGCCTATTCATCCAAAAATTAATGGAATCCCATCCACCTATGGGTGGGAGTTAGATATGTGAATCTAAAATTGAAATGGGGGTATCTGATCCTAGGTTCAAAGAATCATGTTGACCACTTGAACTGATGAAGTATTGGGGGTGTATAAAAGGAGCATTGGTGGTGCTTGACCATAGACTACTTCATATGGAGTGATTTTCATTAAAGTGTGGTAGGAGGTATTGTACCACCATTCGGTGGGAGGGAGCCACTTCACCCATTGATGTTGATGTTTTGAGGTGAAGTAACGAAGGAAAGTTTCCAAGCATTTGTTGATAATTTTAATCTAGCCATCTATTTATGGATGATACCCAAAACTCATCTTTAGTTGGGTGTCAGTGGGTCAAAATAGTTCTATCCAAAAATGGTTGGTGAAGGTTGCATCATGATCTAAGACAATAGATGAAGGAATGCCATGAAGATGAAAAATTTGGTCCAAGAAAATTTGTGCAACTATGGAGGTGGTATAGGGATGGTTTAGGGCACAAAAATGACTATATTTGGAGAGGCAATCAAACACAAACAAGATCACCATTTTCCCTCTAGATTTAGGGATCCCCTCAATGAAATCCACAAAAATATCTATCTAAATCCTGGTAGGGATGGGAAAGAATTTGAGCAAGCCAAGGATGAGTGTTGTTTCACCCTTGTTGCATTGAAAAGTATCACATTCAACCACCATCTGTTGAATTGTCTTTTTCATTACCTTCAAAAAGAAGTTGCGTTGTGCCTGCTCATAATTTTTGAAAAACCCTGAGTGACCTATAGATGAAGAAGTATAGATTTCATAGAATAAAACCTACTAAAGATTTGTGCTCTAGGGAAGCACCAAATGACCCTTCTATTATAGAGAAGCACCATCCTAGGAATAATTTGGTATAATCAAGGGGTTAATGGCCAATTATTGAATGGTTTGGGATAATGAGGATTCATTGACATACCCCTACAATACAATATCCAACCAGTTTAGCATAAGCTTGGAAATAATTGAAAAGGAAGCTTAATCCATACATGTGTGAGAGAGAGCATCATCCACATTATTGTCCTTACCCTTCTTGTAAGTTATCTCATAGTCATAACCCATGAGTTTGCTAACCCATCTATATTATGATGGGGTAGAGACCCATTATTTTAGGAAATATTTTAAACTCTAGTGATTAGTTTGGATGCAAAAATTATTTCCTAGTAGGTATGGTCACCAATTCTGTACTATATGTAAAATGGCAATCATTTCCTTCTCATAAGTAGAGAGTACTAAATTATTACCAGAAAGGGATTTGCTGGTGAATGCAATGGGGCATCCTTTTTGGAGGAGAACAACACCAAGTCCATTTTTGTAAGTATCACTCTTGATAGTGAATATTTTGGTAAAATCTAGCATAGTTAGAATAGGTGTAGTACACATAGCTTGTTTCAATTCTTTAAATGCACACTCAATAGCTTGTGTCCAAGTAAAAGCATCCTTTATCAATATAGCTATTAGTGGAGCTACAATCTTATCATAATCATTGATAAACTTGTGATAGTATCCATTCAGCCCCAAGAAACCATGGAGGCTCTTGAGTATCTAAGGATGTGGCTAATTTATCATGGCATCTATTTTTTTAGGATCCACCCAAAACCCTTGGGCTGAAATAGTATGCTTGAGATACTCCACTTCGTCTTGGCCAAAAGTAATTTGGAATATTTTGCACAAAGATGATGGTCAGAGAGAAGTTGCAGTGTGAGCTCCAGATGTTAGAGATGCTCAAACCATGTTTTACTATAGATGAGGATATCATCGAAGAAAAATAGAATGAATTTCCATAGGTAAGGTTGGAATATTTTATTTATCAATGCCTGAAATGTTGAAAGAGCATTAGTGAGGCCAAAGGGCATGACTAGAAACTCATAGTGGCCATCATGCATGCAAAATGTTGTCTTAGGGATATCATCCTCATGAAGCTGAATCTAGAGATATCCAGAGCGAAGATCCAACTTAGAGAAAAAATGAGCACCATGAAGCTCATCAATAGTAGGGATCATGAACTTATCCTTGATTGTGAGGTGATTAAGTGCACTAAAAGCAATGCAGAGGTGCCATCACCCATCTTTTTTTAGATAAAGAGAACTGGGGAAAAATATGGGTTGGTACTGTTGTCCCCAAAAAATGTCACTCATTTTTGGGACAACCTACAGACTATTTTGGCCTTACACAGACCAAAATTTCTCTCTTCCCTTCTCAAAATTTGTTCTGAGCTTTCAAATTCCTCATTTTTAAGCTTTTTTCGTAAAGTTAAAAAAGCTTCTGCAGGCGAGTTCAGTCAAAAGAACAAGTTTCTAACACTTAGTTGTTTCCAAGATTGGTTCGGCACCTCGGTTCAATCAAAAGAGTTCAATCAGCAAATGATAAAGAACAAAGGCTTGAACCATTGAACTTTGAACCACTTTGGTTAAAAGTTTCAATGGGTTCAATGACCAAGTTGGTTCAACGCGCTTGGTGCAAAAGATAAAAAAACTTAGCCAAATAATGAAGAATGAGTCGATTCAACCATTGAACTGTTGAACCAAAGTTGGTTCAATCGACAGGTTCAAGGGGTTGCCCCAAAGTGAAAAAGGCAAGTTCCCTTGCGAAGGGCAGGCAACATTAGTTCGAAGGTCAAAGAAAAGATAAAATTCCTTCGAATTTGTTCAAAGGCCCAAAAGGAATAATTCTTTCAGACTTTTTGTCTAATGGAAATGATTAAGTGAAGAAGGGCAAAGGAATTCACTCAGGAAGAAATCTCGAAGAAATTGAAAGGAACAAATGGCTAAGGAAAAGAAGCTTTCTTTCAGACTTTTTGTCTAAAGGAATTCCTTTAGACTTTTTGTCTGAAGGAAAAGCCTGATGGAAAAAGCCCGAGAACCAAAAGCCCGTTGAGGAAGCAAGAACCCACTAGGAAAGTTGAAGCCTGAAGTCCACCCAAAAAATCCCAAAGGGTAGATACCCTTGCAGGGGACACTTGATGTCAGAAAAAGGACCTTTTCGAAGGACTCGAAGGGACACCTTCCCTTTGGGACGTTCCAAAGGCTGAACAAAGACGCAAAAAGGAATCTTCAAAGACTTAGACAAAAAGGGCTTCAAAGGATTAACTAAATGAACCGATTGAACCGTTGAACCGTTGAACCGAATGGTTCAACTGGTTCAAGGTTCAAAGGTTTAACCAAAGATTAGAAAGATAAAGGAAGCAATGATTGAGCAAGACACAAAATGAACCAATGAACCGATTGAACTTTGAACTGAAAGAGTTCAAACTTCAATGGTTCATAGGTTCAAAAGTTCAAAGGTGGCCTCAGTCAAGAGAGAAGCATGAAACAAGTGGTTCAACAGATGGTTCAACCATGGAGTGGGAAAGTGATTGAACCAAGAAATGATGGAACAAAAGAGACAGAATGAACCAATGAACCAATGAACTTTCATAGGTTCATAGGTTCAAGGTTCAACATGGTTCAAGCAGCTGGTGACCATTGACGGCCCCTCAGACGTCAAATTTAAAGTGAGGGAAAATCTGTGGAGAGACATATTAGATGAAGGGACATGCCATAGTTATGGTAGTGCACTATTCTCAGCATGGTCTCTCTAGACAAGACTAAAGGTGCATTGAAGACGTTGATTGCAACATGGGCCATCCCATGGAAAAAAGTGCCAATCCTTATGTAGTTGCTATAAGATTTTAATATTTCTCATTTGTAAAGGAGACTTTTCATTTTTACAAGAGCGAAACTCTGCCCATTTTGAAAGAAGACTGAGACTTTGAACTCAGATTGTAATTTCATTTTTATCTGAATGAGAAAGCAGGTTGCTTACAGACTTTGCGCTATTTTGGCTTGTATCACTTTGGTAGATGATTCTTACATCTGTCTTCTGAAGGTGTTCCTATTCATTTAATTTGGTAAGTAGAATTAGTGAAAGTAATAGGGAAGTGTCCTAAAACCAACTATGGGAAGACTTTGTACTTTCACAATTGTTTCTAGTCTATGTTTTTCTTTCCTTTTGTGTTGAGGATTGTGGGACAACTTTGTGCCCCCATTATCCTTTGTGATATCCTCTTTGGGTAGTTGAGGTGGAAACTTTGCATTCTGCTTCACCCTAATGTTACTATGCCCTTTGGTTACTGGTTACTTTACTATCTGAAAGAAACTCTTGCTATTTCCTGTAAGAACACTTTTGAAAGAAGAGAAGTGCCTTCAATTTTTACATCAAGATTTTCTCCTTTGTTTGTGTGCACCATCTCTAAAAGAAGAGAGATGGATGGTTTATCCGACCCCCATGTGTTATTTTTTTCTTACTTATTTTGTATATAGCTCCAACGTATCTATAGGGAACCTCCCCTTGATGAGAAGAGAGATTTGTCTCCAGTTGTCGACCAATCTCCCTGCTGTGGTTGATCAGACCTATTTTGTTGATCAATACGCTGATTGACAAAATATTCACCCAACAGGTACTAGGGTAAATAATGCCTTGCTTGAGTAAGTCTTGAATGAGCATCTTGATATCAGTCTTTTGCTAAAGTGGATAGTGATAAGGCCTAATATTAGGAGGAACACTTCTAGGTATATGGTAGTCCTCTAGTCGTGAAGGTGGTAATCCCACTGGTTTGGCAAAGACACGTGCATACCTTTGTAGAATGGTTTGTAGATTAAGAGTAGTGGAGACTGTGGATGGTTTTATTTGAATAGAATGGAGCTGGGCAATAACGATGTGTGAATTATTCTTAAGAAGATCTTTCATGTGATGTTAACTTATGATGTTGAGAGATCTTGGTTGTAAGCCTTTCAATGTATGATTTTTTCCATTATCTAAAAACTACATCCAAAGTCTAGAAAAATACCATAAGATGGGTCCAAGTGTGCATAACCACTGGGCTCTGAAAACAACATCACATCTACCTAAGGGCAAGGCAAACATGTTGGAATGCAAGTTATAATCTCCAATAGAGATACACACATTTTGACACGTCCCTTTGAAAGGTAATGCACCCCCATTAGCAATCATGACTTCAAAGTTAGCGTAGGGACTGATAAAACAATCAACCTATTTGGTGATTTGAGGGTCAATAAAGTTATGAATGCTACTTGAATAAATGAGTATTGTGAGAGGGAGCTTCTTGAATTGAATGCTATTTGGTTTTTGGGGTAGTGACTCCTACTAAGGCATGGAGATAGATCTCTAGTTGGTCTTCCTGATAAGTAGGTTTCACAATCAGCTAAGTTTCTTCTAGATCATCTATTGTATCCCAAACATCTTCCCAATATTTAGTTTTAGGTGAAAATTCCACATCCAATAGGTAGAGATTTTGCTCGACACAACAATTTCCTCAAGTGAATTTATCAACATAGTTTTAACGTAGTCCCTTTTCTTTATGGGCTTAATCTTTACTTCAATCAAACGCTTGATAGGAGTGGTTTTGGGGGTTGGCATTGTGTGAGATCATTATAGCGCTATATTTTTGAATGGATCAAATTTAGATTTGAATCACTATTGAGTTGTGATTTTCTCCTCTGTCAACTTAGCCAAACCTAATGCTTTCATCATTATGTTGGGCTGGAACATTTTGACTTCAGATCAAATTACATCCTTCAGTCCACTAATAAAGCAACTCCTAAAGAATTCATTAAACAATCCCTTTGTGTGATTGGTTAATTTTTCAAATTCTGTTTGATATTCTCTCACTATTCCTATTTGGAGAAGTTTAGTGAGTGCTCTAGTGAGGTCATCAAAACTAGTAATGATAAACCGTTGCAAAATGAGGGTGAAAAAATGAGTCCATATGGGTTCATCATGAGCCTTGGTATACCAACGATACCATTGAAGGGCTTCAAGTTCCAAGTGAAAAGATGCAAGCAAAACCTTGTTGGTATCAAAAGTATTATGCACACTAAAATATTGTTCTACCTGATATATCCATCTAGTTAGATCTAAACCATTGAATCAAAGAAAATTAAGCTTTGACCCATGATAATTATTGGAAAAAAAACTAAGTGTTTGAAGAAGACTCTAGATGTCATTTGTTGTTCATGGTGGTATGTTGAAGTCTGAGGCCAAGAATTTTTTCATCAAGATCTTTGATGTGGGTCTTGAGGGTGACAATGTCATCCTCTATGTTTTTTTCTCCTATTTGGGTTACTACCATGAACCGAATAGCAATTTTTTTTTCAATGGATAGAAAAAGTAGAGTTAAGACACATTTAGTAAGATTTTTTTTGAATTTGGGTGAAAACGGAAGGGGTAAATGGGGTTTTAATAATTTTTTTGCATAGTGGGAGTATGATTGATGAAGGTGAGGTTAATTTTAGGAGTGAAAATGAAAAAAATAGTAAATTTATCAAAGAGGGACAAAGGGGTAGAAAGAGATGATGAACATAGTGGAAAATTTGTGAGGCAAATGAACAAAAATAGAAGAAGTTATGGTAAAACTCGAAAAAAGGGAAAATTGAGATTTGTGAGAATTAGGAGTGGAATTGGGATATGGGACCTAGGTGTTCAGATAAAGTTTGAGGATCAACAGGGCTATAGACGGAGAGATATTGAAAAAAATAAAAAGAACTACCTTTTTTTTTTTTTAAATTTTCTATTTTGGCGTTAAATCCTCTAAGAGTCTATTGATACTTTGCAGATGGTTTTGATGGGGAATCAAGAACAACAAACTATGATTCCACTTGTTAGGATCTTGCTCCTCAATAAGAGCACAATATGATTACCTTGTATAAGCAACTAAACACGAAATTATAACAAAATGAACAAGTTACTAGAATTCACAAATAACACAGAATATGAGAGACAATACACAATCTTGTATTAATACTCATCCAGAAAGAAAATACAATAAAGAAGATGCCACTTCTTCTTCCACCTCTGTGAGACTTCCCACACCTCAAGGGCTCCCAGTAATTTTCAATCAAGAGTTCACTCTCCTTCCAAAAATGGTCCCAACACACAACTCAAGCACAAAATTGGTGTTCACCTTCAACCAGTCAGTAATAACCCTGCCAGTACACAAGTACTCAAAGTACTTCAAGTAGATCTCCCATGAACTTGCAACAACCTGCAACTCAAATGATCTTACTTACACATGTAGAACTTCTCCTTGATCTTGCAACAACCTGCAGATCACCCTGTTCTTACAATTGGAAGGATCTACCTTGCCTTCCTCTATTTGCTCATAATTACAATACATGCCAATGGGTCTATAAATAGATCCCATAATAAACCATAACTTAGACTCTTAATTTAGACACACATCACAAGACTCGAAATAGCCTTTACATGTAAATAATCAGTTTAACAAACTAACTATTCGTGCAACAAATAGTTTTGGAACTGCACAGGTGATCGATGTCAGTCCCTGTCTGACTGGAGATGACTGACGTTAGCCGACTCCTACCGATGTCGATTTCCCTTCTGTTCACCCCTGACCGATGTTGGTTGGCCTGATCGATGCCGGTGACTATGACACTCAGCAACTCCTCCATGTCTGCCAATAGTTGAAGCTTTTAGCTCCACAACCTAACAATCTCCCACTTGGAGATAAATAACTACAATTATACCTATACCTGTATATCATCTAGTTTGTTCTTGGCTTTGTATCCCTCTTCAAGATCACTCTTGAAGACCAACCACCACAAACCCTGTGGTGCACCTCCTGTCATCCAAATCACCTGCCACATCTGCATCTACAAACCCATGTAGAAAAGAACTTGAGCCTGCATAGCATGTGCACCTACTGCTGGTCCCTCTCAAATACCTGAGAATCCATTGAACTACCCTCCAGTGCTTCTTTCTCGGATTGGCTCCAAACTTGCTAACAACTCCCACTGCTTGGGAAAACTCAGGTCTAGTACATACCATGCACTTAACCTCATTATGTGAATTCAAAACACTGTTCATAAAATTGTCCAACCATCGACGTGCTAACCGGTTTCACACAATCATCTAGAGACAAAATCAACCCGTGACCTTCCATGTCCCTAGAACACACTCATGCCAAAGAATCTTGCTTCTTCCAGATTTCTCATGACACTCCTCTGAACTAACTTTACCTTTAGTTTAGCAACTCCCTACATATGTGACCCTGCTACAAGCACAACATACGAAAATAGGATAATGTAGCTAATATTATCCAACCTGGTAAAGAGAAACACAATGGTCAAACCTCCATTGTCCTACAGAGTACTCAAGACCATATACCTTGGCCTTTCATCTCTCGTGTCCATTCCCACTCTTCTTTATCCTGAACATCCATTTGTCTCTCAGTGCTTTCTTCTAGCTGGCAAATCCACCCAAAAACTCCCATTTGGTTCTTCTCCAAGGAATCACATCCTTCATCCATGCTAAGCTCCCACTATTTCCTAGATCTACCTGCTCTGCTTCTTTAATAACTTCTTGGTTCTTGACCATCAGTGAGCAATAAGTAGTGTAAATAAGGGAAATGATGAATTTGAGGCTTACTTACCCTTTAAGTCCTCCATATGGGTGCTTGAGACTCCTTGATAGCTTGCTGTCTACCCAAAATCTATCTCAGTGACTGATGCCGGTCACATCTCAGTCTGCACCCGACCGACATCGATTCCATGCGACTGCCTCATCGCCGATGTCAATTCCCCCTAACTGATGCTGGTGTTTATCTGTCTTGAGTCACCGACATCGAGCTATACATAGTCGACGTCGATCCCTGTCTGGATGCTGACGTCGGTTTTCTAACCAACATTGGTCTCTGTGTTTTACTTGTGAGCGATGACCTTTACCTGTGAGCTCCTTTTGGATCAAAACCCTGTCCAAATCAACCTTGCTCTGCTCAGAATTCTTTAGCCCCTTACGCTGATCTCTGTCCATCATCTTCTCCTTGAAAATTAAGGCTTTCCTGTTCTTGTCATGAACATCAAATTTCTCAAGAAACGTCACTTTCTTCTTCTGCTTACAAAAATCTCGATCCATGCTCTTCAAATTTGAAAGCATACCCTTTGACTCAAGAACATGCATCTCCTTCTTATTCATGTGACCAAGCCTATTAAGCCACATCTTCGAATCTACAGCTGAAGTAGATAAACTAGAAGGAGAATCAGTATTACAAGTAGATAGACAAAGTGTACCTACTTTCTTACCTCTTGCTACAACAAGTGCACCCTTGGTAACCTTCCAAGAGTCCGCTGTGAGAGCTACTGTGCAACCCTCATCACCCAACTTTCCAACAGAAATCAAATTCCACTCTAGGACTGGGACATGCATGACCTCCTTCAACACCCACGTGTTGCCCATCTGCAATTTCAGCTTCACTTTCCCTTTGCCAACCATTTGACAAGGCTTACCATCCCCTAAATAAATTTCTCCAAAGTCTCCCTAGACATATTCATGAAAAAATTCTCTATTTGGGGATGCATGGAAAGAGGCACCAGAATCTAAAACCCAAGATTCTACTTTATCTAAGGAACATACCAGAGCATCCTGTGCAACAAAATCTGCAACATCTGCTTCTTCATTTCCTTCATGCTGATCTTCACCCAATCAACAATCTCTCTTTAAGTGCCCTTGCTTTCCACATTTCTAGCAGGTTATTCTACCATACTTGGACTTGGATCTCCTGCCTATCTTGGACCTTGATCTCCCATGCTCGATCTTCTCTCTTTGCCTTCCCCTGCTTTCAACACTCAAAGCATTCCTTGATGATTCACTTGTGCTTTTCCTGCGAATTTCTTCATTCAAGATTACACTCACAACATCATCCACTTTTAAGATTTTTGAAGCAGATGTAATATTACTAACTGCCATTACCAAACTCTCCCAACTTTTAGGTAATGAGCATAAGATTAAGAGAGCCTTAATTTCATCATCTAAAACAATATTGACTGAATTTAACTAGTTTACCAAACCATGGAAATCACTAAGATGACTATGAACAGATCCACCTTCCAACATTTGCAAATTGAATAATTGCTTCATAAGAAATACCTTATTCGAAGTTGAGGGTTTTTCATATAAATTTACCAAAGATTCCATCAACTCTACCGTTGTCTTAGCCTAAGATAAGTTGGAAATCACAGATGATGCAAGGCTCAACCTTATAGATCCTAGAGCCTTCCGATCAAGAACCTCCCATTCTTCATCCTTCATATCCAAGGGCTTACATGCAACCCCACCCAACGGTAAGTACAAATCTTTTTGATACAGATAATCTTCAATCTGCATCCTCCATAATTGATAGTTCTTGCCATTAAACTTCTCCATTCGTAGCTTACTTTCTTCTACCATTGCTATACTCCCACTCAAACAGAAACCCCTGTGAGTAACCTGTAATCAACACACACTAACCAGATCTGATACAACCTGTTAGTAACCCAACCGAAAGCTTTGATACCAATTGATGGGGAATCAAGAACAACAAACTATGATTCCACTTGTCAGGATCTTGCTTCTCAATAAGAGTACAATATGATTACCTTGTATAAGCAACTAAACACGAAATTATACCAGAATGAACAAGTAACTAGAATTCACAAATAACACAGAATATGAGAGACAATACACAATCTTGTATTAATACTCATCCAAAAAGAAAATATAATAAAGAAGATGCCACTTCTTCTTCCACCTCTGTGAGGCTTCCCACACCTCAAGGGCTCCCAGTAATTTTCAATCAAGAGTTCACTCTCTTACCAAAAATGGTCCCAACACACAACTCAAGCACAAAATTGGTATTCACCTCCAACCAGTCAGTAATAACCCTGCCAGTACACAAGTACTCAAAGTACTTCAAGTAGATCTCCCATGAACTTGCAACAACCTACAACTCAAATGATCTTACTTACACATGTAAAAATTCTCCCTGATCTTGCAACAACCTGCAGATCACCCTGTTCTTACAATTGGAAGGATCTACCTTGCCTTCCTCTATTTGCTCATAATTACAATACATGCCAATGGGTCTATAAATAGATCCCAAACTAAACCATAACTTAGACTCTTAATTTAGAGATGCAGCGCAAGACTCGAAATAGCCTTTACATGCAAACAATCAGTTCAACAAACTAACTATTTGTGCAACGAACAATTTTGGAACCGCACAGGCGATCGACATCGGTCCCTGTCTGACTGGAGATGATCGACGTCGACCGACTCCTGCTGATGTCAGTTTCCATTCTGTTCACCCCTAATTGACGTCGGTTGGCTTGACCGATGCTGATGACTGTGACACTCAGCAACTCCTCCATGTCTGCAAACAGTTGAAGCTTTTAGCTCCACAACCTAACAGGTTTGCAGAGTCTAGGTTTTATCAAATATCTGCTTGCAAGTCCTTTGATAGTCTACAAATATTCTACTAATTGATTTTTGTGAGTCTTCTATAAATATTTTGAAATTGAGAGAAATGAGCCCCAAGTTTCAATGGCTACCTAAGGGTTTTGGAAATATTATTTTGGCTACCAATGATATCTAAATGAGTACCGCTCCCCAATAATTTTATGGCCACAAATTTATCTCTCACTGATAACTCTTGGTTTCCCTCATGGATGAGAACTACTCAATTAGGAAGGGGCCATTGCCCATTTTGCTAGTAGGTCCTCTCAATGGGCCAGCTACTTTGGGGCTCCTACCTTACTTATCACAATGAGTTTTAGGGCTTTCACCCAAGCACTTCCCATAGTTATGCGGTCAAGTTTTACCCTGATCTGAAATAGATTATTATGATACATAAAATTATTTAAATGAATTATGCCACAAAATAGAGTTAAGATTTTTTGAAAAATTATTGAAAGGAATTATGCAGCAAAACAAAGGTAAGATTTTCTAAAGAAGAAAAAAAATGGCCCTGAAAAGTGCTCTGATACTAGATGAGAGGATCTTCTTGCAGTAAATTGATAAAAATACATGAAATAATAGATTTATAAAATTAGCTAAAGTAATGAAATGATTATATTGATCACATACCACTTTGAGGGGGCAATCTCCTTTAAACAAGCTCAATACAATAAATTTGTGGATGCCTTCATTGGCCCCAAAACTTACTTATATATTAATTCTAATCTAAGCAACTGCTACTTTCCATGAATGTGGGATAAAAAATGCCCACAGGATGACTTACAAGGCATATACATCTATAACAACTACTAAACTAACAAAGTAAAGAGAAGAGATATCATGGGTTCATAAAAAATAGCGACAATCGATGAGGACAATTTATAGTTAATTTTGTACCAAAAAAATGACAATAATGTTTCAGTTGCATGCACATAATAAAGTCTAAGTTGATCATTTTCAACCATATCTTAATCACACACATTCAACTTACTAGGAAAAAATTAGTTATGTCTTGTATTTTTCTTGTAAGAGGAGTGAAACCATGATCCAAAACTCAAAAGTTCTGGTTGATAAATATTTCAAGAACACAAAAATAACACAATAATGATAAATTCTCTGACAAGAGATATATTATTACTCAATATTGCAATACAATTATATGCTTATCTCTGGGAAGAGATGCTTGATTTTATATTTCAGGTTACATATTCAGTTATACCCATTTTGAAAGTAGGGAGTGGATGTGGAAGGTCACCAATCTCAAGGGAGATTAAGTGGTTCAACTTCCATGCTTTAAAATAATACATAATTTGAGGAATTACTATTTTTAGAAACTTACTATTTTTGAACTGCACTACTAAAATTAAAATTTGGGTCACTTATATTGGGTTTTTGGGGGTCAAACTTCATCAAACAAATATCTATCCACCTCATGTCATTCTCCTCATTCTTAGCTTTCTAACGGTTCAAATGGTGAGTCAATTGGAGCTATGATGTAAAAGTTATGGCTCCCAAAAGTTTCATCATCAATTGGGGTGGAACTGTCACCCGAATTATCACCTAAATTATTCCTTCCTCCTTGAAGAGCAATGGTCCCCATTCCATCAATGTTATTCATCAGGTGTGGTAGTTGTGTCTTGATTTGATTCATTGATAGCCACTCACCTTGGTGGCTAAGCTGGCCCCTTTTGACGACTCGATAAAGTGGAATAGAGCATCCTCTGGTTGTCTTCATCCAGGTGTCCACAATCTAATACTCCTCCACTGGAGCAAAACTCTGTGGATCAAGCTCATCAATGTCTAGTTGTTTTTCTATGACTGAAGTGTCCATTAGAGGTGGATGATATGGTTTGAGGAGCTCCACATTAAATATTGGATGCAGACCAAGGTACGCTACTAGGTTCAACTCAAAAGCATTTTCTCCAAATTTTTTGGTGATGGTGTAGGGACCATATCGCAGAGGCTAATTTTTTTGTGTGGGCATGTAATTTTTTCCTTCTCAAGCCACAACCAAACCTTATCACCCACAGTAAAAAGGTGTGCAATCCTATGTTTGTCATGGCATTATTTATACTTCTAATTCATATTCTCCAGGATGTCATGAACTTGTTGCCAGATGTGTTGCATTTGTACAATGAACATTGTTACTTTTGCTACCTCAGATCTTCCATGAGGTGTGTATTCAATGGTGGAGAGTGGAAAAACTATATCAATTGGTGTCATGGGTTGGAACCTGAAGCATACTTAGAATGGATTGTGTTTGGTCGAGCTGTGCAGGGCCCAATTGTATCCATGTTGTATGAAAAGAAGCCCCTCATCCCATGTGCATGGACGTTTGGAGTGATACATCTGAATCATGTGAAAAATCAACCAGTTCACCACATCTATCTGACCATCAGTCTATGGATGGAAGACTGTGGACTTCATCAACTTGGTATCCATCATCTTCCATAGAGTGGACCAAAAAATGCTCAGGAACCTGCTATCTCAATCTGAGACAATGGACTTGGGGAGACCAAAATGGAGCCATACATGAGTAGAATATAGTTGAATAGTTTCTTCATCAGATATATTTTTCTTACAAGCAATCATGATAGCCATTTTTGAAAAATGATCAACTACCAAAAAAATACAGTCTTTACAATGTTTTAAACTGGGCAAACCTGAGAGAAAATCCATTGAGATAGATTTCCAAGGCCTGGTTGGTTTTGGCAATGGCGTGTACAATCCTTGCTTCTTATTTATTGGCTTGGATATTACACATGGGGTGCAAAATTTTAGATATCTTTCCACATCCTTTCACATATTGGCCCAGTAGAAGTGTTTTTGAAGAAATGCCAATGTCTTTTCTATACCAAAGTGTCCAACTATCCTACTGAAATGTGCTTCCCATATCATCTTCTATTGCTCTACAGCTAGAACACAGATTTGCCCCATATGATAGAGAACATTATATATAAAATATAAATTAGAAACATGTTTACCTTTTTGAAGCACCTAATATGTATTAGCAAAGGTAGGATCTGCTTCATACAGAGCACCCCAAGTGGCAGTCTCATGTTTGCATAGGTCAAGAATTGTTGTGAGTGCAGTCATTGGTGGGAAGCTAGAAAAATCTATAGCTATATTTGAGCTCCCCTTTTTGTGTTTAATGATTATATGGAATTGATAAATATATTTGGCCCACTTTTGGTGCTTCTCATTTCATAGTTTATTTTGTGTCTGGATGAATTCCAATGGTTTGTGGTCAGTGTGGATGACCATCTCTTTCCCTAAGATGTAGTGTTTCCATTATTTGCATGATTGCATAATCGCATAGAGCTCCTTATCATATGTTAGATATTTTTTGACTCTATCATTGAAATTTTCACAGTGATAAGCAATAGGATGGCCATGTTGCATGATGATAGCTCCCATAGCATATTCAGATGCATATGTCATCAACTCAAAAGGTTGATGCAAATATGGTAAGGCAAGAACAGGGGCTGAGCAAAGTCTATTCTTCAAATTATCAAATGATCTTTGTTGTATTTCACCCCACTAAAATGTAGCTTTAGCTCTTCCTTTAGTCACTTGGGTTACTGACCAAGCAACATGCGAAAATCCAAGAACAAACTTGTGATAGGAATTTGAAAGACCCAAGAAGCTGCGAAGTTCTGTAAGGATCCTTGGTGTGGGCCATTCTTGAGTAACCCAAATCTTATTTGGATCAACATGGACCCCTTCCTCATTCACAATGTACCCAAGGTACTGAATTGTTGTCATCCTCAATGTGCATTTGTTGAGATTTGCATATAACTTGTGCTCCTAAAGAGTTTGAAGCACCTTACGAACATGTTGCAAATGTTCCTCCCATGTTCTACTATAGATGAGTATGTCATCCAGGTAGACAACCATGAATGAGTTGGTGAAGGGTCATAGGATGTCATCCATCATCTTCATGAAGGTTGCAGGTGCATTAGTTAAGCCAAAAGGCATAACCAACCATTCAAAGAGCCCCTCCTTAGATTTGAATGCAATCTTCTAGACATCGGTGAGATCGATGGCAATTTGGTGATAGCCAACTTTGAGATCAATTTTGGTGAATAACTTCACACAATGGAGTTGGTTTAGTAGGTCATCAATCTTGGGGAGAGGGTAGCGATTCTTCATAGTGATTTTATTTAGGGATCGATAGTCAATGCAAAGCTTCCATGTTCCATATTTCTTTGGTGCCAAGATAATTGGGCTTCCATAGGGTGAAGAGCTTGGCCTAATGTGACCCTTTTAGATCAATTCTTGAATCTATCTTTTTATCTCATCATTCTCCAAAACTGATCTGTGATACACAGGACTATTAGGCAAAGGTGATCTTGGGATCAAATTGATAGAATGTTTTACCTGGAAATGCAGTGAAACTCCTATGGGTGACTTAAATAAGTCATCATATTCTCCTTTGATTCATCCTATCTACTTTTTGAATTGTGTTGATTGTGTAGTCAGGACTGTAACATCGACCTTCTTAGATTTTTGTGGTTTGATGACCATGAGAACAAATTGCTTTGTCTTCTCCACCAATCTCTTACATTGCTTAGCGCTAATCAGGGAGACAGATGTGGGAGGTGGTACCTATGGTACCCTATAGTGCTGTGTTCCAAGAGTGAGGGTGATTCTTTGGGTTCATGATTCATAGATGTCATGCCACTCATACATGAATGGTTAACCAAGGAGTACATCACAAACATCTAGATTGACCACACCACACAAGACTTCATCTTGAAAAGGTTTTATTGCATATGAAAGAAGACATTAATGGGTGACATGGAGGTCTCTCCCTAGGCTCAACCATCCAATATTGTATGGATTTGATGAGGCTTCATGGATAGATTTAGAATTTTCATAACTTTATCAGAGATTAAATTCTTTTGACTCCCACTATCAAGAATGAAATGTAGAGGCTTACCTTTTACCCATAGTTTAGAGTGAAACAATCTTTCCTTGTCATCTGTCCTTTCCTCATAGGTCTGTGATGAAGTGATGATGGTGTTGGATTCAACATCTATAATTTCTTCTTCATCCTCTTCGACTGTGCGTTGTGTATGAGACAGAGTAGTAGATGTCGAGTATCATGACTCAGAAAGCAGTAACCTGATGGCTTGACATTATTCTTTAGAGTGAGTTCTAATTTTATGGTAATCACACCATTTTTTAGCCTTCCCCTTCTGGGGTTTCTTATCCTAAAACTCTTTTTGCTTCCAATTTTGGCCTTGTGTTTGACCTTCCTTGTCACTTTTCCATTTTGAAGGCTGACTCTTTGTATTCTTTTTGCCATGCTTTTGCTCAATCTTCATTATAAATTTGTATGCCTCATCGAGGGCTTCCAAATTGAAGAGTTCCATTTCCATCCATAGGTACCATTGTAGTCCACCACGATATTTGAGAGTCTTATGTTTATCACTTTCTTGGATGCCTAATATTGCAGACAAAGAATGAAAGATGTCTGTGTAATCTTGAACAAATTGGTCCTTATCTTGGCAAGTTGTTGCCACTATATGTATAGATCATCATATGCTCCAATGGGATAGTATTCTTCTTTCACTTCTTCCATGAAATCATCTCAGGTAGGTTCCACCTCAAGGCCAATGTCATCTGTACTAAACCTCTTTTTGTACACTTCCCACCAATTTTTCATAGGCAATGATGCTTTCAAAAGAGCAAAAGTGATCTTTTCTCCATCAGTGAATTTATTTACAGAGAAGTAGGAAGACAATTGATCTAACCAATTTTCTACTACGTCAGCATTGATTTTTCCTTCAAATGTAAGAATATCAAAATTCACTTGAACCTTGAAGGGTGTGGGGGCACTGAAAGGATGTTCCATGGATGAGGAGCTAGGAAGTGTAGCTAAGGAGCCAAAATTTCCCATCAGGAGTTGTTGAAGAATTTGGGAAAATTATTGTAGCATCTATGTTTGTTGCCATTGGAGGGCTTCATTCACCATTTCCTTGAAAGGATTAGATGTCTCGATGTCATCCACCATTTGAAGTCATTTGGAGCGAATAGGTGGATGGTTTGGAAGCTCTGTTGTTTTTCACCCAAGATTTTTATAGCCTGACCTCATTCTCGGGATCATACAATCTCAAGACAAACTGCTCTGATACCACTGATCCAAAACTTAGAAGTTTTAGTTGATAAATATTTCAAGAACATAGAAATAACATAGTAATAATGAATTCTCTGAGAAGAGATGTATTATTACTCAAGATCACAATACAACTATATGCTTATCTCTGGGAAGAGATGTCTGATTTTCTATTTTGGGTTACGTATTCATTTATACCCATTTTTAAAGTAAGGGGAGGATGTGGAATGTCTCCAATATTGAGGGAGATTAAGTGGTTCGACTTATATGATTTAAAACAATACATAATTTAAGGAATTACTCTTTTTAGAAACTTACTATCTTTAGACTACACTACTAAAATTGAAATTTAGGGAATTTATATTGAGTTTTTGAGGGTCAAAATTCATATATAAAATATACATACCATCTCACAACATTCTTCTCATTCTTAGCTTTCCAACGATTCAAATGGTGAGTTAATTGGAGCTACGGTGCAAAAGTTATGGCTCCCAGAAGTTCCATCATCAATTGGGGTGGAACTGTCACCCGAATTATCACCTGAATTGTTATCCAAATCATTCCTCCCTCCTTGAAAAGAAATGGTACCCATTGTGTCAATGTTACTCATCAGGTGTGGTAGTTTTGTCTTGATTTGATTTGCTATGAGCCACTCACCTTGGTGGCTAAGCTGGCCCCTTTTGACCACTCAATAAAGTGGAATAGAGCGTCCTCTGGTTGTCTTCATCTAGGTGTCCACAATCTAATCCTCCTCCACTAGAGAAAAAATCTATAGATCAAGATCATCAATGTATAGTTGTTATACTATGATTAAAGTGTCCAATAGAGGTGGATGATATGGTTTGAGGAGCTCCACATTAAATATTGGATGTAGACCAAGGTAGGCTGGTAGGTTCAACTCAAAAGCATTTTCTCCAACTTTTCTGGTGATGGTGTAGGAACCATATCACAGAGGCCAAATTTTCTTGTGTGGGCCTGAAATTCATTCCTTTTGATGCTACAACCAAACCTTGTCACCCACAACAAAATAGTGTGCAATCCTATATTTGTCATGGAATTGCTTATACTTCTAATTCATCTTCTCTAGGATGTCATGAACTTGATGCTGGATGTGTTATATTTGTTCAATGAACTTTGTTGCTTTTGCTACCTCAGATCTTCTATGAGGTGTGTATTCAATGGTGGAAAATGGAATGGATATATCAATTGGTGCCATGGGTTGGAACCTGAAGCATACATGGAATGAACTATGCTTGGTCGAGCTATGTAGGGCTTGATTGTATCCATGTTGTATGAAAAGAAGCCCCTCATCCCATGTGTGTGGATGCTTGGAGTGATACATCTGAATCATGTGAACAATCAAGTGGTTCACCACTTCTATTTGACCATTAGTTTATGGATGGAAGGCTATGGACTTCATCAGCTTGGTATCCATCATCTTCCATAGAGTGGACTAGAAAATGCTCAAGAACCTGCTATCTGGATCTGAGACAATGGACTTGGGGAGACCAAAATGGAGCCATACATGACTAAAATATAGTTGAGCAATTTCTTCAGTAGATATATATTTCTTATAAGCAATCATGATAGCCATTTTTGAAAAATGATCAACTACCACAAAAATACAGTCCTTACCATGTTTTAAAGTGGGAAAACTTGAGAGAAAATCCATTGAGACAGATTCCCAAGGCCTGGTTGGTTCTGGGAATGGCGTGCATAATCCTTGCTTCTTATTTGTTGGCTTGGCTATCACACATGGGGTGTAATATTTGAGATATCTTTCCACATCCTTTCGCATATGGGGCCAGTAAAAGTGTTTTTGAAGAACTACCAATGCCTTTTCTATACCAAAGTTTATAGCTATCCTACTGAAATGTGCTTGCCATATTATCTTCTGTTGCTTTATAGCTGGAACACAGATGTGCCCCATATGATATAGGACATTATATTACAAATAGAAATTAGAAACATGTTTACCTTTTTGAAACACTTGATATGTATTAGAAAAGGTAGGATCTGCTTCATACAGAGCACCCTAAGTGGTAGTCTCATGTCCGCACAAGTCAAGAACTATTATGAGTATAGTAATTCACATGCGGCTCAGACAATTTGTAGCTATATTTGAGATCCCCTTTTTTTGTTTGACGATTAGATGGAATTGTTGAAAATATGTGGCCCACTTTTGTGCCTCTCATTTCATAGTTTGCTCTATATCTTGATGAACTCCAATGGTCTATGGTTAGTGTGGATGACCGTCTCTTTCCCCAAGATGTAGTGTTTCCATTGTTTACAAGCTTACATAATGGCATAAATATCCTTATCATATGTCAAATATTTCTTGATTTTATCAGTGAAATTTTCATAGTGATATGCAATAGGATGGCCATGTTGCATGATGATAGCTCCCATGGCATATTTAAATGCATCTGTCATCAACTCAAAAGGTTGATGCAAATTTGGCAAGGCAAGAACAGGGGCTGAGCAAAGTCTGTTCTTCAAATTCTCAAATACTCTTTATTGTATTTCACCTCATTAAAATTTAGCTTTAGTTCCACTTTTAGTCACTTGGATTAGTGACCAAGCAACATGTGAAAATCCAAGAACAAACTTGTGATATAAATTTGCAAGACCTAAGAAGCTATGAAATTCTGTGAGGGTCCTTGGTGGGGGCCATTCTCGAATAACCCAAATATTTTCTAAATCAACATGGACCCATTCCTCATTCACAACATACCCAAGGTACTGAATTGTTGTCATCTTGAATGTGCATTTGTCAATATATGTATACAACTTATGCTCTCGAAGAGTTTGAAGCACCTTATGAACATGTTGCAAATGTTCCTCCCATGTTCTGCTGTAGATGAGTATGTCATCTAGCTAGACAACCATGAATGAGTTGGTGAATGGTCGTAGGATGTCATCCATCATCCTCATGAAGGTTGTAGGTGCATTAGTTATGCCAAAAGGCATAACCAACCATTCAAAGAGCCCCTCCTTATATTTGAATGCAGTCTTCTAGACATCGGTGGGATCGATGGGAATTTGGTGATAGCCAGATTTGAGATCAATTTTAGTGAAGAATTTTGCACCATGGAGTTGGTCTAGCAGGTCATCAATCCTAGGGAGAGGGTAATGATTCTTCACAGTGATTTTATTCAAGGCTTGATAGTCAATACAAAGCCTCCATGTTCCATCTTTATTTGGTGCCAAGACAATTGGGCTACCACAAGGTGAAGAGCTTGGCCTGATGTGACCCTTTTGGATCAATTATTGAATCAATATTTTTTTTATCTCATCATTCTCCAACACTGATCTATGATATAAAGGACTGTTAGGTAAAGGCGATCTTGGAATCAAATTGGTAGAATGTTTTACCTAGAAATGCAGTGGAACTCCTGTGGGTGACTTGATTAAGTCATCATATTCACTTGTGATTTCTCTTATCTGCTTTTCTTTTTATGTTGATTGTATATTCAGGACTGCAACATTGACCTTCTTGAATTCCTATGGTTTGACGACCATGAGAACAAATTGCTTTGTCTTCTCCACCAATCTCTTACATTGATTATCACTGATTAGGGAGATAGATGTGGGAGGTGGTACCCTTGGTACCCTGTAGCACCATGTTCTAAGAGTGAGGGTGATTCTTTGGGTTCATGATTCATAGATGCCATGTCGCTCATGCATGAATGACTAACCTAGGAGTACATCACAAACATCTAGACTTCCGACATCACACAAGACTTCATCTTGGAAAGGTTTTATTGCATATGAAATAAGACATTGATGGGTGACACAGAGGTCTCTCCCTAGGCTCAACCATCCAATACTGTATGGCTTTGGATGAGGCTTCATGGATATATTTAGATTTTTCACAACTTTAGCAGAGATTAAATTTTTTTGACTCCCACTATCAAGAATGAAATGCAGAGGCTTACCTTTTACCCATAGTTTGGAGTGAAACAATCTTCCTTTTTATATATCCTTTTCTCATGGGTCTATGATGAAGCAAATATGGTATCAGGTTTAGTATCTAAAATTTCTTCTTCATCCTCTTCCACTGTGGGTTGTGTATGAGACAAAGTAGTGGATGTCGAGTATTGTGACTCAGAAAGCAGTAACTTGATGGATCAACATTATTCTTTGGAGTGAGTTCCAATTTTGTGGTAATCACACCATTTTTCAGCCTTCCCCTTCTGGGGTTTCTTATCTTGAAACTTCTTTCGCTTCCAATTTTGGCCTCATGTTTGACCTTCCTTGTCACTTTTCCATTTTGAGGGTTGACTCTTCATATTCTTTTTACCATGCTTCTGCGCAATCTTCACTATGAATTTGTATGCCTCACCGAGGGTTTCCAAATTGAAGAGTTCCATTTGCCCCCATCTGTACCATTGTAGTCCATCACGATATTTGAGATTCTTATGTTTCTCACTTTTTTTGGATGCCTAATCTTGCAGACAAAGAATGAAAGATGTCTATGTAATCTTGAATAGATTGGTCCTTACCTTGGCAAAGTTGTTGCCATTGTATGTACAGATCATCATATGCTCCAATGGGATAGTATTCTTTTTTCACCACTTCCATGAAATCATCCCAGGTAGGTTCCACCTCAAGGCCAATGTCATCTATACTGAACCTCTTTTTGTACACTTCCCACCAGTTTGTCACAGGAAATGATGCTTTCAAAAGAGCAAAAGTGATCTTTTCTCCATCGATGAATTTATTTACAGAGAAGTAGGAAGATAATTGATCTAACCAATTTTCTACTGCATCAGCATTGATTTTGCCTTCAAGTGTAGGAATATCAAATTTCACCTGAACCTTGAAGGGTGTGGGGGCACTGAAAGGACATTCCATGGATGAGGAGCCAAGAAGTGCAGTTGAGGTGCCAGAATTTCCCATCGGGAGTTATTAAAGAATTTAGGCAAATTATTGTAGCATCTGTGCTTGTTGCCATTGGAGGGCTTCATTCACCATTTCCTTGAAAGGATCAGATGTCTCGATGTCATCCATAATTTTAAGTTGTTTGGAGTGAATAGGTGGATATTTTGGAAGCTCTATTGTTTTCCCCCAAGCTTCTTGTAGCTTGACCTCATCCTCGAGATCATACACTCTCAAGACAAATTACTCTGATACCATTGATCCAAAACTTAGAAGTTTTGGTTGATAAATATTTCAAGAACATAGAAATAACGCATTAACAATTAATTCTTTGAGAAGAGATTTATTATTACTCAAGATCGTAATACAACTATATGCTTATCTCTGAGAAGAGATGTCTGATTTTTTATTTTGGGTTACATATTAATTTATACCCATTTTGAAAGTAGAGGGGGATGTGTAAGGTCATAAATCTCAATGGATATTAAGTGGTTCAATTTCCATGCTTTAAAATAATATAAAATTAGAGGAATTACTATTTTTAGAAACTTACTATTTTTAGAATACACTACTCAAATTGAAATTTGGGTCACTTATATTGGATTTTATAGGGTAAAACTTCATTGATTGAATCTCCATGTCATCTCATGATGTTATCCTCATTCTTATCTTTCCAACGATTCACACGGTGAGTCAGTTGGAGCTACTTTGCAAAAGTTATGGCTCCCAGAAGTTCTGTCATCAATTGGGCTGAAACTATCACCCGAATGTCGCCTGAACTATTGCCCAGATCAAACCATCTAGTGGAGATTACTCAAATAAATGATCTTTATTCCTAAAATTTTGTTGATAAAATCTAGTTTTTGGCAATAAATTCTCTATGAGTCCAGGGTTTTGCTCAATCATAGCTCTAAAGCTAACAAGGGATGCAATATATCAACCTCTTCAATATATTTGGGATCATTATATATTTTTAGAATCACTATCATAGATAGAAGGGGTAATAAGAGGTAATCTATACACATGAGGTTGACTCTTATCACTCATATCAACCATAGAAGGATTAACTTCAAAAGCAGTAGCCATGAGTGTATAAGACATAAATATAAAAAAAATTGGGTTTGAAATAAGAGGATGAAACCCTAAGTAATCTCCAAAAGTTATATGCAATCAAGGAGAAAATTATGTGTGCACACCTAATTTTTAGGGTGGATATAGCTCACACACAGAAATAGGTGAATGAAAGATAGTGTTTGACCAAACATGTAAGAAAAGATGCAAAATTGAAATTAGATCTAAAAAATAGAAACACAATCATGGAAATCTATGGAGGAAGGTATGAGTGTTCAAAGAACAGAGGGGTTCATAAATTATTTTATATTTTTAGTGTTTGATAATGAAAACAAGACAAAACTATTGCACAAGGAAGATGTAACACTTAACAATGTAAAACAATACTTGAAAATCTATCTAAAGGCTAAGAATAGAAAACAAGTAAAATAAAAATGCTAAATTTTCAGTTAAACTTGAAAATAGGTAAAATATGATGGAATGATCACAGCTTAATGTTTTTTGGAGTTCTGAATGTGGATATGAGCTATGAAAAAATATATTTAAATGTGTATCAAATTTGAATATCTGATTGTGTAGGGACGCGATCAATGTTTGCACTGTTCAAGCCTAAGACATGATTGGCATTGACTAAGTTTGACAACTGTACATGACCTCTTGGTTGTTCATGTCATGCACTCACTTTTTTATTTTATTTTTTTTGTGTTGTTTCACCATTGGGTGTCATGCATTTTTGTATATGCACTTCTTTCATTTGATAGGTAGAAATACGTAAATTCAAAGTTTTTATCCTTCTTCTCGACCTAACTTACCAAACAAAGTTATGGGTTGGGAAACCATTATGGGAGTTGTAGCTACATATCCGCACACTAGAATCAGACTTCAATGCAATTTTATGTAATGTGAATGCAATTTAAAGCAAGGGTTTTGAACCTCCTCTTCCCTATATGTGAAAATACAACTACATGCAATTTGCCTAAGACATTTTTTAGGTATAAAAGGATGATACATAAATGATAACTCTTTCACGTGTAGTACTAGATATGTCAAGGGTTTGCTCAAACTCTAATTATTGAATAGATGACTAACACTCAATTCTCTCTCTCTCTCTCTCTCTCTCTCTCTCTCTCTCTCTCGCATTTCATTTTTTTGAATATTAAATGGATTGGGATGACATAGTATAAATTAGATGCTCTAAGACATAATTTGCACTTAGGTTGACTCGAACAATAATAATAAGTAAAAATCAAGACACTTGAGTGTAATAAAAGGCAAACAGACCCACAAAATGATCAAGAATATGATTTTCAGGCCCACCATTTCTGCTTAGGGTAGGTTTAGTAATGTTATGATCCCCATCGTAGGCAAAATTATAGTACGAGTTTAATATAATAATATAAACATGTGTATAATTAAGATCAAGACTTAGAATTGATAAGACTTAATAACCAAATAAAAAATAATATGAAATGAAAAAAAAATCTTTAAAACATATAACAAACATGATATATATATATATATATATATATATATATATATATATATATATATATATATATATATATATATATTATATATATATATATACACATGATAAAAAAGCCTCTTTTACCAAAGCTAAGGTTCTACACTCTCACCTTAGAAGAATCATTTTAAATAAAAAAACAAAGCATCTCATAAATTGAAACGCAATCATTTGAATTGAAAGAAATTAATGCCTTACAAAGCTAGGCTAAAAAATGGTCACCTAAAAAAATCAAAACCCATTGAAATACGGACACCGTAACCCATTTTGAAGCAAACAAGGGTGCCATGTACCAATTCCCTGCAGGAGTTAGTAGATTTTGCTTTTGTTTGTTGTTCAGTTAGAGAATAATTATGACATTGTAGATTTTTGAACAAGGGTAGCATAGCAACCAGTGCATATTTTTGTCCTGGATAATGTGTTGTAGTTGATTTTTATGTTGTTGACAAAAAAGTGTTAGCATGAAACAGGTGAAAGCAATTTAAAGTATACATGTGTAAACAATTATTTATACGAGTCACTGATTTTTGTATATATATTGTAAGCATAAAAAGAACAAAGTATATGTGGTATATATATTTAAATGTAGCCTAAATATCCAAAAGCAATTGACATTTATATATTGTATATACATTGGCAATAGAGGAAAGACATTGCAAAGCCATGGAGCTAGCAACATGACATTATTTTTGTTTTTTTCAACACTTAGATTCATGTTTGCCTAAAACCTTTCTCAGATATTTTCATTATAGCATGAACAATTTGTCCTTAACTATTTTTTAGTTTGGCATATATTTTGTACTGTTTAACAAGACCAGAGGAACAAGGCTAACTAGGATTAGAGAAAGAAGTAACTTTGATTGTTAATAAACAATTCCTGAAATAAACTCATAGTAGGGTAAGTACCTTTTGATATGAATAACTCAAGCAACTGATGAGCAAAACCATGCATATTAAAAGAAGCTACATTGAAATAGGGGTATGAGATATTAAATCATGGTCTAGATATTTAAAGTTTTTTCTAATATAACTTGAACGTCTAGTAGTCTTTACGTTTAATGTTGTTGGCTCCTTGTACTTCACCCAAATTTGTGTTTAAACCCTGAATTATTTACTTTTGAGGTTTCCTTTACCTAGTAATAGGTCTTTTTGTTGTATTTAATTTAATGAGATTGCTGAAATATTGATTTGATATTAATAAAATAGACATTAATTTTAATTCATTTCATCTAACAAATAAATCATATTACTAATAATTATATACATTGATTTTAATTTATTTCATCCAAATGAATAAATCATACTATTAATGATTATATACTTTAATTTTAATTTATTTCATCCAAATCAAATAATTAAAGATCCCTCCATGAATAGTCCTTGGAATTCTTGAATACATTATTATTTTTATTTCATAAATAGCGAGTGTTTCACTGTGGAAATTTGTGAAAATTTCCTTTTGATTTTTCCATTCTAGGGGCGGATAAATTTGAAATGTTGAATTTGCTTCTCTAATCTATTACAAATCTACCAACATCTCACCTTGAAAATCTTAATTTCTAGTAAAAATGATGGTATTAAGTTTGTAGGTTGAATTTTATGTGAAATATTTGGGAAGCAAAATTCTCCTACATTTGAATTTTTTGATAGAGTTAGGTTGAAAGTCGATAGTATCTCAACATTTCTGTTGATTGTGCTCCTTTTTAAATCTCAAATCCAACAATTTTAAAGTTAGAAATTCTAAGGTGAGAAATTATATTTGTATGTTATCATTTCTATCAAATTCATTACATGTTTAATTCCTCTACACTAAAAATGTTTTGGAGTTTCTAAGTCCTCATCATTCTTGAATTTGCTGCTATTTTTTTAATTTCTAATTTAGCCCACTTTTTGCAGTCGAATTCTTTTGTAGTAATATCAATGATAATATGTAAAATTTATTTTAATGTTTTAAAAATTATGTAAATTACAACGCTGAGTCTTGACTTTGCCAAAATTAATAATGATTTGTTATTCTTTCTTTTCGAATTTAGAAAAGCTTCAGTCGTCAAATTATCCTAAGTTTTTGGAAATTTTTGGAGAGATTTTGCAAAAAGTATTTTTTTGATTTGAAAATTTGTGTATTTGTATGGTAACATTCATTGATTTTGTTGCATCTACCTCATTCCATATTTAGCCAATCTTTTTACTTGAGCAATTCTTTAAGCACTATTAGAATTTCTATTTACTTGGTTTACTTCATAACATTCCTCCCTTGCCATTCTTGAATTTGCATTTTTCCCCTTATCTTTTTATTCTAGCTAGCATTTTGCAATCGAATTTATACAAATTCTTTGTAATTAGTATGCTTTTCAGTCGAATATGTCAGATGTTAGGTTGTGGAGCTAAAAGCTTCACTTATGCAGACATGGAGGAGGTTGCTGAGTGTCACAGTCACCGACGTCGGTCAGGCCAACCGACGTCGGTCAGGTGTAGACAAGAAGCTGCTGACATCGATCAGGATCGGTCGATGTTGGTCATCCCTAGGTAGACAGGGATCGATGTCAGTCGCCTGTGCGGTTCGAAACTAAGAGTTTCACGAATAGTTTGTTAACAAATCAGTTGTTTGCATGATAAAGGCTAATTTTAGTCTTGGAGCTGTGGATCTAATTATTGTAATTAGATGTCTAATTATTGTTTGCATGAGGTCTATATAATAGACTCATGGGTTGTATTGTAAAGTGTGCTAGTTGAGTAAGAGCAAGGTTAGCTCCTTCAGAGTGAAGAGAGCAAGGTGTGTTCCTCCTAGTTCCACAGGGGTGCCGAGTGTGTATGATCAGGTAGAGCTGTAGGTTGTACAAGTTCTGGTAGAGATCCATAGGGGGTGCCGGTTTGGAGAATCAGAAGGGTTATTCATGTGTGTAGGATCTTGGTCGGCAGGTGTGCAAGGCCACGTTTGGAGATCTACATGTGTAAGTAAGATCATTGATTTGCAGGTGTGTGTGTGTGAGGTCAAAGGAGGTCTGCGGGGTAGCAAGATCAAAGGTGACAACAACATATCAAGGAGCAAGATTAGGTGAGATCTACTTGGAGTACGTTGTGTACTTAGAGTACAGTGTGTACTCGAATTTGGAGTGCATGGAGCACTTGTGTACTGGCAGTAGTGATACTGACTAGTGGTACTGGCAGTAGTGATACTGACTGGTTGGAGGTGAACGTCAACTCTGTGCTTGAGTTGTTGTTGGGACCGTAATTGAGAGAGTGAGCTCTTGAAGAGATTTATTGTTTATGCCCTAGAGGTGTGGGAGCCCTAGAGGTGTGTAAGAAAGAACACTGTGGCATCTTCTTTGTTGTATTTCCTTCTGGAAGAGTATTAATACAATTGGGTATTGTCTCTCATATTCTGTGTTATTTTTGAATTCTAGTTACTTGTTACTTCTGGTTAAATTTTGCATTTAGTTGCTTGTACATGGTAATCAATTGTGCTTCCAGATCCTAACAGTGGAATCAAAGCATTTTTGTTGTTCTAGATTCCTAACAGTTGGTATTAGAGTTAAGGTTGCAGGGAGTAGGTTTTGTGTTTGGTTACAAGTCACTCTCAGGGGTTTCTAATTGAGTGGGAGTATAGCAATGGCAGAAGAAAGTACACTAAGAATGGAGGAATTGAAAAGCACAAATGGTCAATTACGGTGTTATGGAAAGAAAGAGTAGGTAAAGAAATATTGTTGGTTGGTAGAAGATCAGCATGAAGGAACTAAAGAAGCAGATGTTGCAGGTGTTGTTGCACAGGATGCTTTGGAATGTTCCTTGGATAAAGTAGAATCTTGTTTTATAGATTCTGTTGCCTCTTTCCATGCAACGCAAAATAGAGTATTTTTCCATGTTAAGGTCCTTGGAGACTTTGGAAAGATTTATTTAGTGGCTGGTGTGCCTTGTCAAAGTTTTGGCAAAGGGGAAGTGTTGCTGAAATTGCAGATGACCAACACATGGGTGTTGAAGGTCATGCAGGTCCCAGTCTTGAAGATGCGGCTAATTTATTCAGGAAAGTTGGGTGATGAGAGATGCATAGGAACTCTCACATCGGATGCACTTAAATTAGCATTTGGTAAGAAAGCAGTTACTCTTTATCTACTTGCTTGCATTACTGATTCTTCTTCTATTGCGAAGACGTGGCTTTGTAGGCTTGGTCACAAGAGGAAGAAGGAGATGCATGTTCTTAAGCAGAAGTCAGATGTCTTTGACAGACTTAAGAACTAGAAAGCCTTGGTGTTCATGGAGGAGATGATGGACAGAGATCAGTGGATGGGACTGGATATCTCTGAGTAGAGCAGTTTGGACAAGGTTTTGATCTAAAGAGAGCTTGCGAGTAAAAAGTCATCACTCACAGGAAAACATAGGTACCGACATCAGTCAGGAGAAATCAGTGTCAAACAGACAGGTACCGACGTCGATCATGTGCAGACCAGAAGAGTCGGTGGTGTCGGTCAGGTGGAGACCGACATTGGTAGGATAACTAGCGTCGATGACCTAGACAGTCGCATGGAACCGACGTCGGTCAGATGCAGACTGTGTGGTGACCGAGGTCAGTCACTGGAATGGATTTTGGGCAGACAACAAGCTGTCAAGGAGTCTCAAACGCCCATGTGGAGGACTGAAAGGGTAAGTAAGCCTCAAATTCGTTGTTCCTCTTTTTTATACTCGTTGCTCACTACAGAGCAGGAAGGATCTAGGAAATAGTGGGAGCGTGGCATGAATGAGGAATTTGATTCCTTGGATGCAGAACTAAACGGGAGATTTGGTAGGGTTGCCAGCTAGTATGAAAGCACTGAAAGATGAATGGATACCTTGGTTAAAGAATAGAGAGAATGGATATGTGAGACGGAAGGCCAGGTCATATGGTCTTGAAGAAGCTGCAGGACAGTGGTACAGGTTTGACAGGGGGATGACAAAGCATGGCTTTAGTCAGTGTCATTGTAACCATTGTGTTTGTCTTATTAGGTGGATGATGGTCGCGACATTATCCTGTTACTGTATGTGGAGGATGAGCTTGTTGTAGGTTTAGACATACAGGGTTTTGCTGAGCTAAAGGTAAGGTTAGTTTAGTGGTTTGCCATGAAGGATTTGGGAGCAGCAAAATTCTTTGGCATGAGTAATCCTAGAGACAGGGAAAATCACAAGTTGATGTTGTCATAGGATGATTGTGTGAAGGTAGTGCAGAATGTAGAATAGGGAAGCACACCTATGGATGGACAGTTCACAGAATAGGGTCCCCAATCACATGATGAAGTTGAGTACATGTGTACTCCCTAAGTTTGCCCAAGCAGTGGGTGCTGTCAAAAAGTTTGTAGTCAATTTGAGAAGGAAGCACTGGAAAGCGGTTCGATGGGTTCTCAAGTATTTGAGAGGGACCAGCAGCAGGGATTCATGTTATGCAGGGTCAGGCACTTCGGATTTGGCAGGTTACTTGGATGACAGGTGTTGCACCACATGATGTTTGGTGGTTGGTCTTCAAGATTGAGCTTGAAGAGGGATACAAGCCAGGAAACAAATTAGACAGTGTATAGGTATGGGTACAGTGTAGCTTTTTATCTCCAAGTGGGAGATTGTTAAGTTGTGGAGCTAAAAGCTTCACTGATGCAGACATGGAGGAGGTTGCTGAGTGTCATAGTCACCAGTGTCGGTCAGGCCAACCGATGTAGGTTAGGTGTAGACAGAAAGCTGTCGACATTGGTCAGGATTAGCCAACGTCGATCATCCCCAGGCAGACAGGGACCGATGTCGGTCGCTTGTGTGATTTGAAACTGCGAGTTTCACGAATAGTTTGTTAACAAACTGATTGTTTGCATGATAAAGGCTAATTTTAGTCTTGGAGCTGTGGATCTAATTATTGTAATTAGATGTCTAATTATTGTTTGCATGAGGTCTATATAATAGACTCATGGGTTGTATTGTAAAGTGTGCTAGTTGAGTAAGAGCAAGGTTAGCTCCTTCAGAGTGAAGAGAGCAAGGTGTGTTCCTCCTAGTTCCACAGGGGTGCCGAGTGTGTATGATCAGGTAGAGCTGCAGGTTGTGCAAGTTCTGGTAGAGATCCACAGGGGTGTTGGTTTGGAGAATCAGAAGGGTTTTTCATGTGTGTAGGATCTTGGTCGGTAGGTGTGCAAGGCCACATTTGGAGATCTACATGTGTAAGTAAGATCATTGATTTGCAAGTGTGTGTGTGCGAGGTCAAAGGAGGTCTGCGAGGTAGCAATATCAAAGGTGACAACATATCAAGGAGTAAGATCAGGTGAGATCTACTTGGAGTACATTGTGTACTTGGAGTATGGTGTGTACTCAGATTTGGAGTGCATGGAACATGTGTACTGGCAGTAGTGATACTGACTAGTGGTACTAGCAGTAGTGATAATGACTGGTTGGAGGTGAACAACAACTTGTCAGGGAACCTAGAACAATAAACATGCTCTGATCCCACTGTGTCAGGATCTTGCTCTACCAATTAGAGCACATATGATTACTTTTTGTATTAGCAACTAAACACGAAATTTAACTAGAATCAATAAGTAACTAGAAATATGAAACAACACAGGAATTGAGAGACAATACACAATTGTATTAATAAACACTCAGAAGAATATACAATAAAGAAGATGCCACTTCTTCTTCCACCTCAAAGGTTCGCCACACCTCAAGACCTTCTTCCCTCTCTCTCTTGGTCACAACAATCAACTCCAATACAGAATTGATGTTCACCTCTCCAACTAGTCAGTAACACGCTGCCAGTTCACCAAGTACACAATCATACTCCAAGTAGATCTCCTGCTCTCTGCTGTTACCTGCAAATCACTAGACCTTACTCACCATTGTAGATCTCCTATAGAAAGTCATGCACACATGCTGACCAAGATCATACACACACGAAGAACCCTTCTGGTTCTCCAAACCAGTACCCACCTTGGTACTGTGGCACTAGGAGGAATGCACCATTGCTCTCTTCTCTCTAAAGGAGCTTATTGCTCTCTTACTCACTAGCTACAAATTTACAATACAACCCATGAGTCCATATATAGATCTCATGCTTACAATAATTAGACTAACCTAATTACAATAATTAGACACGCAACTCAAGACTAAGACTAGCCTTCAACATGCAAACTAACATTCTCAAAATAGACTCTCTAGACTCAACATGCAAACTGCCTATTCTCGCACAGGCTGCCGACATCGTCTCCTCCATGATCGATGTTGGCCGACTGGTGATCAACGCCGGTTGCTTCCTCTTTGCTATCTGACCGACGTCGATTGATCAGACCGACGCCGATTTCCCTGCAACTGATTCTTCAACTCCCCGCAACTCTGCATCCTCCGTAACTTCTCCTGTTTGCATCTTGGTGAAGCTTTTAGCTCCACAACCTTACAATCTCCCACTTGAAGATAATTAGCTGCACCTGTACCTATACTTGTACACTGTCTAAATTATTCCCTGGCTTGTATTCCTCTTCAAGATCAACCCTGAAGACCAACCACCACACAACCTGTGATGCTACACTTATCATCAAAGTAACCTGCCACATCCGAACCTACATATCCATGTAGTGAAGAACTTGATCCTGCATAACAAGAATCTCTGCTGCTAGTCCCACTGAACTGCCCTCCAGTACTCCTTCCCTGAATTGGCTCCAAACTTTCTGACAACCCCCACTGCTTGGGAAAAACTCAGGTCTACACTAGACCCTATGTGATTTCGAACCCTGTTTCAAGCTAAGTTTGAACTGTCCAGCCCTTGGTGTGCTTTCTGATTCTGCATCCTGCATCATGAACCCTGCCAACACCGTCTTCACATCAGCTCCCACTGGAGATCAAATCTCCATGTCTCTTATGCCAAAGAATTTTGCTGCTCCAAATTCTTCATGACACACCTCTAAACTAACCTTACCTTTAGCTCAGCAAATCCCTGTATGTACAAACCTGCTAGCAAATAACCCACATACAGTAACTAGATAATGTTGCAATCATCATCCACCTGGTAAGATAAAACCACAATAGTTACACTGACATTGACTGAAGCCATGCTTAGTCATCCACCTATCAAAACTTGTACCACTGTCCTGCAGCTTCTTCAAGACCATATGCCTTGGCCTTCTGTCTCTTGTATCCATCCACTCTCTTCTTTAACTTGGGAATCCATTCCGTCTCTCAGTGCTTACTTCCAGCTGACAACTTTACCAACAAACACCTGTTTGGTTCTTTCTCCAAGGACTCACACACCTCATCCATGCCAAGCTCCCACTGTATCTGGATTCTACCTGCATTGCCTCTTCCATCTTCCTGGTTCTTGACCATCAATAAGCAATATAAAGAAGGTGAACAATGAATATGAGGTTCACTTACCCTTTTTGACCTCAACATGAGCGTTTGAGACTTGTTGACAGCGTGTTGTCCGCCCACCATCCGTACCAGTGACCGATCTTGGCCATCTCCCAGTCTGCTCTCGACTGATGTCGGATCCCTGTATTGACCTTGACTGCCGATGTCATTTCCCTGGCCGACACCGGTGTCCTTTCTACCGACGTCGATTACTGTATGACCGACACCGGTACCTGTGTTCGTCTATGAGTGATAACTTTTTACCCGCAATCTCTCCATGGATCAAAATCCTAATCAAATCAACCTTGCTCTACTCAGAATAATTCAGTTTCCTCACCTGATCTCTGTCCGTCATCTCCTCCATGAACACCAAGGCTTTCCAGTTCTTTAGCTTGTCAAAAACATCTGACTTTCGCTTCAAAACCTGCATTCTCCTTCTACATATGTGACTAAGCCTATGAAGCCACATCTCTGCAACAAAAGGTGAATCAACAATATAAGTAGATAGATAAAGGATACCTACTTTCTTACCACCATCTAATTCAAGTGTATCTGCTGTGAGAGTTACAGTGCATCTCTCATCACCCAAATTTCTTGAAGAAATTAGACTCATCTCCAAGACTGGTACCTGCATGACTTCCTTCAACCACTGTGTGTCATCTGCCTGCAATTTCAGCTTCACTTCCCCTTCGTCAATCATCTGACAAGGCTCTCCAACCCCTAAATAAATCTCTCCAAGGTCTCCAAAGACATACCCATGAAAAGATGCTCTATTTCGGGTTGCATGGAAAGAGGCAAAAGAATCTGTAAACAAAGATTCCACTTTATCTAGAACATCCTGTGCAATATTACCTGCAACATATGCTTCCACACGCTGATCTTCTATCGACCAACAATCTCTTTTTACCTGCTCCTTCTTTCCATCAATCAGACCATTCGTGCTATTCAGTTTCTCCATTCGTAGCTTACTTTATTCTGTCATTGCTATACTCCCACTCAATCTAAAATGCCTGTGAGTGACCTGTAATAAAAAACACTACCAGATCTGAAACCACCTATTAGTCAACCCAACCAAAAGCTCTGATACCACTTGTTAGGGAACTTAGAACAATAAACATGCTCTGATCCCACTGTGTCAGGATCTTGCTCTACCAATTAGAGCACATATGATTACTTCTTGTATTAGCAACTAAACACGGAATTTAACCAGAATCAATAAGTAACTAGAAATATGAAACAACACAGGAATTGAGAGACAATACACAATTGTATTAATAAACACTCAGAAGAATATACAATAAAGAAGATGCCACTTCTTCTTCCACCTCAATGGTTCACCACACCTTAAGACCTTCTTCCCTCTCTCTCTTGGTCACAACAATCAACTCCAATACAGAATTGATGTTCACCTCTCCAACCAGTCAGTAACACGCTGCCAGTTCACCAAGTACACAATCGTACTCCAAGTAGATCTCCTGCTCTCTGCTGCTACCTGCAAATCACTAGACCTTACTCACCATTGTAGATCTCCTATAGAAAGTCATGCACACATGTTGACCAAGATCATACACACATGAAGAACCCTTCTGATTCTCCAAACCAGTACCCACCTTGGTACTGCGGCACTAGGAGGAACGCACCATTGCTCTCTTCTCTCTGAAGGAGTTTATTGCTCTCTTACTCACTAGCTACAAATTTACAATACAGGCCATGAGTCCATATATAGATCTCATGCTTACAATAATTAGAATAACCTAATTACAATAATTAGACACGCAACTCAAGACTAAGACTAGCCTTCAACATGCAAACTAATAGTCTCAAAATAGACTCTCTGGACTCAACATGCAAACTGCCTGTTCTCGCACAGGCTATCGACGTCGGCTCCTCCATGACCGATGTCGACCGACTGGTGACCGACGCCAGTTGCTTCCTCTTTGCTATCTGATCGACGTCGGTTGATCAGACCGACGCCGGTTTCCCTGCAACTGATTCTGCAACTCCCCGCAACTTTGCATCCTCCGTAACTTCTCCTGTTTGCATCCTGGTGAAGCTTTTAGCTCCACAACCTAACACAACTCTGTGCTTGAGTTGTTGTTGGAACCATAATTGAGAGAGTGAGCTCTTGAAGAGATTTACTGTTTATGCCCTAGAGGTGTGGGAGCCCTAGAGGTGTGTAAGGAAGAAGACTGTGGCATCTTCTTTGTTGTATTTTCTTCTGGAAGAGTATTAATACAATTAGGTATTGTCTCTCATATTCTGTGTTATTTCTGAATTCTAGTTACTTGTTACTTCTAGTTAAATTTCGCATTTAGTTGCTTGTACATGGTAATCAATTGTGCTTCCGGATCCTAACAGTGGAATCAGAGCATGTTTGTTGTTCTAGATTCCTGACATCAGAAGCAAAATTTTAGTGTTTAATTAATGCATTTTGTATGGGAAAATTCAAAAATTTATTTCAAATCCCCTGCCTTGCTATTCTTAAATTTGATGTTCCCTTTTAATTTCAATTCTAGCAAGCTTTTTAGAGTCCAATTCTTCACAAGTCGTAAAATTTTTGTTTGATTTGTACATTTTCAATAGTAAAAAATGGAAATTTATTCAATTAAGATGTTTTGCAAATGTTGTATTTCCTCGGTCTCTTTTTCAGTTCTTATCAATGGGATTCCTAACAGATTGTTTGGTGTTTTTTGAGGCATTCTGTAAGGAGATTCTCTTTCTCTCTATTTCTGTGATTGAAGCCATGTAGTAGTAACCTACAATTTCATAATCACCTTTTATTATATGATATAATCTTGCAAGATTATAATATGAATGAGACCTCATCAGAGGGTGGTCTCTTGAAACAAGAGCTATCTGAGTCAACTGTTCTACAAGAAAATACTGTGGCATGAAGGAAAAATTGTTTACTAAATGATTTGGTGATATGACATAGTACGGTTATATAACTAACAGGTACAAAATTCTCTCTCCATAAAAATTATCGTTAAATTCAAAGTAATTTTTTTTTTACAAAATGCTTAGAATAAATTTTAGTTCTACACTAACCCAACAAGGACTTCGTACATGGCACCCTTGTTATACATAAAACATTTCAATAAAATAATTAATAGAGTCTCAAAACTAAAATAATTGTTTTTAATAAAATAATTAATGGAGTCTCAAACCCAAATAAAACACTTCTCCTATAAAACAAACCAGTTTATTGATCATATGGATGCTTTTATGAACTCCATTGTTTTAGAGAATTAAATTTTCAATAATCAATTTAGAATTTGTAGGATGGAAAGTTTTTGAATTTTAAAAAGTAATAACTATTAAGTTTTGTAAATGAAGTGAAGGTGAGTTGGTGAGGTTATTTGGATGTGTCTAAGTCTATTAAAATTCAATTTTTGTCGAGGTATATGAGATTAGATGTGGCAGTTAGTGTTGGTATTGGTGTCTATAGAATGTATGGATAGAATAGAGTGTATGTGGAAATCTATAATAATTGTAATATATTTGATAGTAAATATTGTTGGACAGTAGGGATTTAGGATTGAAACTTCAATTACGAATGCTTATTTAAAAAAAAAGTTCAAATTTTAATAATTTGAAAATATAAACATTATATTTATTTCTATTATTAAAATTAAAAAAAAATTCTCTAATAACATTTTAAAAATATATTATTATTTAAATTTTAAATTTAAAAAAAAAATATAATTTTATTATAATATATATTTCCAATAATGTAATTAGTTGGAAAAAAAAATCTTACCGTACCAAAATAAAGACCAAGATGAAGTTGCAAGTTCCCCTATTCAACCATAATAAAAAGATAAAAAAATAATTGGAAAGATGGATCTTCCATATAAAACTATTATCAACACGATATAGAATTGTCAGCAACATGTGTCTCTCTCTTTCTTCTTTTTAACCAGTCTCAAGTGGAGCCCCTGCATGCCATTTACAAAGGATTGTAAGTCTGCTTTAGAAGATCCTCCATCTTCTACAACGTTTCTTGCCTTATCCTTCATTTGCTTTACATTCTTTCTCATTTCCTTGCCCTTTTCTTCAATTAACACCACCCGTATAACCTCCTTCACTCTTTCTAGGTTTGGAATCACATCTCCATATTGGCAAAATTGAATACCTGCACCGAGATCCACAATCAGCTTTGAATTGATGGGTTGATCCCCATACATTGGCCATGCAATTAATGGTACTCCTAGGTTTACACTAAGTGTAGAGTTCCATCTGCAGTGGCTCCAAAGCCACCCATGGATGGATGGGAAAGAATCAGGTTTAGTGGCGCCCAACACCATATGACCAACGTTCTTTTCTTTGTTCATTCTTGAAAACCCTCGGGAAGATATCTACGAGCGAGAATCGTCGAGTCCGAGGTCGCAAGTTTGATCCTTGGAGGCACTTTGATAGCCCAAACAATTGGCTATCCGCTGGCTTCCACACCTCTCACCACGACATTCATTTGTTGTGTAATCTATTGAGAGATTTTGGCATCCATCATGCAGTAATAATTACTATTCTTATTCTTCATAACATCAACGATTTACCAAACATTTTAATGATTTCCACTTTAAAAAAAATTGTTAAATGATTTTTATAATATTTTTTTTAACAAATATGCAACTTAACTATTAGAAGTTTTTAAATATTATAATAAAAAAAAATAAATAATGAATTTTGGTTGCTGAACGATGCATAGATTAATAAAAAATTAAATAGAATTGAAGAGTAATCCCTTAGGGCCTAATGAACTGCCCAAAACTAAGGGTGCGTTTTCAAAGTTGTGAGAACGGCTGACGTGTTCATCCCTATACACGTGGCCCACGAAACCCACCGACACGCAAGTCTACGTGGCTACAGTTACTCACTCGGTATCATTATCTAAATTCAACGGCTCAGATTTTCCTCACTGTGCACCAACGGGAAAAATCCATCCAAATTAAATGTAACGGAATTCAGCTCATCAATATCATAACTTCTGTGTGCGGATATATACTATAAACCTCCAAAACTGCCCACAGTTTTGTAGGCTCTTGTTTCGGCACAGGTGGAAGGAAGAGGCTTTAAAAGAAGATCGCAGTGTAGGAGAAATTTCATGGGTGACAGTCTTGCCACTGTAAGTTGACAAAAATGTGTGGAGAATCTGTTGTGTCAGACTTTAAGGCCAGCAATGCAAAGGAATTCTGGGCCATCGTCAATAACGACATTAGTTTGAGTGAAATCTCCTCTGAACATACTCCTGCAAAGGAAGAGAATTCATTTCTGCAAGGTGAGTTCTGATTTCTGTAATGCTTTTTGCTGGTGTATGTTTTTGTCTGTTTTTCTGATGTGGGTGGGATTTTTGTTATTTTGAAGGCACATGTTCAGGTTCGGTGGGCGGGAAGAAAAGAAAGAATATGTACAGAGGAATAAGACAGAGGCCATGGGGTAAATGGGCTGCAGAGATAAGGGATCCTGCTAAGGGTGTTAGGGTCTGGCTTGGTACTTTCTCTACTGCTGAGGAGGCTGCGAGAGCTTATGATTCTGCAGCCAGGAAAATTAGAGGTAAAAAGGCTAAGGTCAATTTTATTGAGGAGAATATACCCGCTGTTTCTAAGTTGAAGGACTCGCAGTAAATTGAGAGTTATTCATCAGGTTTTGCAGTTCTGAATGTAAAAAAAGAATTGTATTGATTTAAATTTGATTCTGAAGTTTTTCAACATAAAATGATCTTACATATTTCATGTTTTCAGAGTCCATGCAAATTGATAAATCTTTTCTCATCACCTAATGATGATCTGAAACGTACGTAGATACAAATAACAGAAATTATTTCCAAAAACTAAAAGTTCAATAAAATGGCCTTCTTTGTCAGCAACTTCTATCATTATGACTTCTATTTCACACAGTTCGAGGAGGGTATTTCTATTCCACAGCATTCAAAGCATGGTTTTTTCTTAAACAATTTTTTATTTTATCGTTTCATTTATTTCGTTGGGAGACTAAATTTGATTGCAGTATGACCGTGTTTATGTTTTTTTGGTGGTTCATTTTTTTTTGGGAGGTGAAACTTTGCACAGACCTTACAGAATCTTAAAAGGATTATAATAAATATATAAATTAACTTTAATGATTGATACCGTCGAATATATGATCATTAACTAAAATGTCATGATAAGTAAAGATAAGGTTGATCGTATATTTAAAATTGTTTAAATTAATTATATTATATTTTCAAAAATATTGTGTACATATCCAACCATGGATGCTTAATAGATTAATCATGTTTGAAATTCTGCTTGGAGTAATCCAAGACAACATAATATAGCTTCTTGTGTACTTATAAGATATGATTCAAGATTATTGTGTTGTTTATGATGGTGGGTTATTTGACTTGTCATCTCAATTGTCATTATATGAAAGATATATTATTCGAATTTGTCACCTTAACAATTATTATTAGAAAAATGTCTTTATCACCTATTATTAAAAAGATATGTCTTATGAAATATCAATCAATGCTCTTTTATTTAGATGGAGAGATTGTCTAGGTATATTGAAAAAAATTGTATATTTAAATCTACCACCATCTCTTTAAATTGTATATTCAAATCCACCACCATCTCTTTAAATTTTGTAAGCAATATAAAAATAATCATATGTAGAAATCTGAATAAAGATAAAATTATTCTTTTTTTTAAAATTGAAAAATAAATTAAAATATGTCAAATTTGTCCTAAAAACACTTTTTTTAAGAGAAAAAGATGTTAAAAAAATAATTGTAAAAGGGTATGAATCCATCTCTATGAGTATGTTGATAAATCTCAAAAATATGTTTGAAAGATTTTAATTATTGATATGAGGGACATATAGGGTGACAAACCCCTTATGCAAGAAAATGAGTTTTATAAGATTCAATGAGTTCTTTTTAGAGTTAGTAAATCTTCAGGTATAAGTAACCTCAAAAGAATGTAACCCCTTGTGACCATTCAAGGTTTTAAATTTAATGTGCTAAGGAGAAAGAAAATAATATGACTAAACTTAGGTTTGTATTAAAGGAAGGGAGTTTCAACATAACCACTTAGTGATTAGCTTGATCATTTATTGGTGCAAAACAACAATAGATTATGATAGTAAAAATTAGAAACTATAAGATGGTTTTAAAAATGAACATTAAATCCTCTGCATCTACATCTATATGCCTTATAAATTGGATTGGTAAAAAATCCCAGATTGAAAGAATTTTTACTACATTTCTTTCGAAAGACTTTAAAAATTATATTGGTGAATTATAATTTTGTAAAAATCAATCGCTTAACTTGTTCTCTTGGAAAGTTTGAATAGAGTTTATTGAAAAGCCTTCGTATTTACATTAATATATGAATTAATTTTTTTTCCTTTGATCTTGGTAGTTCTTCACAATATAATATTATTGATTTTTTATTAACTAATATCTATGAGATCATGTTAACCCTATACAAAGTTGACCACTCAAGATAAATGTTGCATACTTAAATCTAACATTTAAATATATCTATATACATGGGCTATTTTTTACTCAAGCCTATATATTACATAAGGTATTGGATTTAAGCCAAGATAATGTGGTAAATAAATGGATCAATTTAATCTAAAAGTCACCATAAAGGAGGTTTATTGTATGGATATTGATTTATAGGTAAGTTGTATAGGAAACTACTCATTTTGCTTTGCTATGCATATATTTTTTAAAAATCAATATAATTGTTGGCCAAATTTGGCTCACATACCAAACTTGCATGAATGCAATGTAGTGTCTTGAGGATCAAGAATGGAGCAAGGCTTGAACAGATTTATGGATATGGAATGAGTGGTCCAAGGATCTCATTTTTCTCACGACATTTTTGAAACACTTTAAGCAAGCTTAAAGTGTAATTCTATTAATCTTTTGAGAGACAAGTCTAGAGTTGCAGAGAAGGATCCGAGCAGTGTTGGAGGTTTGTCAATAATGTCTCCAAGGTGGTCATGGGTGTTGATGAGGTGTCATGTGTGCTAGGATGACAATGACAAACCCTGCCTCAATGAGATTTAGTGTTCTTGCATGGTTTTACAGTGTTCTACTTGGATATACAATTGATAGATGATATTGATGGTATGGACATGTTGCAGAGACCCTATAAGGTGTCAAGAGTGTTTGGAATGGGTATGAAAGTGCATGGTATTCATTTGGATCTTCATTGTGTTCATCTAGACATTTTGGGTTTAGTGACATAAATTTTGAGTAGGCAGTTTGTTGACGTTATCATTGCCATGTGTGGATGAGTCAAGAAAAATTGGTCATATGGTTGTGATGACATTATTCCATAGAACATACATGCTAAGTTTCAAGTCATCTGACAAAGCACATAAAAAGATATGCATGTGCAAAGTCGACCTCCCAAACATTTTGATTGCATTTTCTATGATGGGCATGCAAATGTCATGCAAAACACACAGATCATCTCACTTGACATTTTTGTAGACACACTTAGAAAGCTCTTAGAGCTAGTGGATAAAGTGGGCATAATGTTTTTGGTCTCAGAAATATTTCCAATAAATTTGGTCCCTCCATGATTTTTTGTGCTTCAAGATATAAATCTTCAAAGTTGGTCAAATAATGGGATACAATCACGTAGACGTCAACTTTAAGCCATTGTAAAAATACATAGGTGCTTAAATTTTATGGTCTACGAGATGTCAAATACATCCACAAGGATGTCAAATGACGTTTGCATGAATGTCAAATTTAAGTACCATAAAGTAGTCATTGGGGTTACAAATAGGTCCAAGATGAATAGCTCACGTTCAATCGTACACCTTGATCCAATGGAGCGAGGCAACTTGACAGTGTCAGTGGGTCCTCAGAAGATCAATGGAGCACATTTAACCATACATCAAGATCGACAGAGTAAGATAAGTCAAAAGGGTCAGAGGATTTTGATGATGAATACAAAGAAGACAAGTGTCAAAACTTAGTGGGTCCTGGTAGAAGATCAAGGACTTGTATGCATTCATACATCCAGATCTAATGGTATGAGTAGAGTCAATAAGTCAACATATATACGGGACCAATAAGCATAAAGATAGTTGGGCACAATGTAAATGGTTCGAGTTGGCAATTGACATCCAATAAACAAAAGTGATCTTGAGACATTTTTGATGAAAGTTGAAGAAGCTATTTTGGGCCCAAGTAAAACAAATGTCAAGGAACCAAGCTCGAAGGCAACCCAGGGTTGAACTAGGGTCACATTTCAGAGACCAAGCATTATCATTTGAGCTCCATGGAGACAAGATAGGTCTTTTTAGACCTATTTTAGTTAAAGGTCCACGTCCACATCTTGTTTTCAAAAAAGATCAGGTATTAAGCTGTAAGAAAATTAATAAATGACATTGGTTTTTAGTCCATAGTGAATTTGTATTAAAGACAAAGTATAATAGAATATCTTATATTCCAGAAGGGTCATTTCCTCAACAAGCAAGTATCTATGGCCACTTGAAACATACCAAGCTAGACTCTTTCAGTTCTAAGGCATGAAGAGTTGGTCCTTATCAGTAGATTAGGGAAAAATGGCATGGAGTCTCAAGTTGAAGACCTGGTAGTTGAATAAGGATCATGGAGCATTAAATTCTTTTGTAAAGCCTTTGAAATTGTGCCTTCTTGATAAGATCATGACTCAACATCCTTGTGAATGCTAATCCATCAAAAGTAGTTGGACCTCATTCAATGTTTTCTATCTGCTTAGTTCCTTCTCTCTCTCATTCCTTTTTCATATAAATACAAGCTTCTAAGCCTTGAAAATAGCTTGGTAATCACTCTCTTGGGCATGACTAGACTCTACCTAGATTTGGTCTTTGTAACCTGTCGAGATAAATAAATGACTCTTTTCAGATTTTATTATTCTGGTATAGTGTGTCAATGTTAGATTGATTTGCATATGTGGTAGAAACTTCTCCCTTGTCAAATATTGAATCTCACCTAGTTATGAGTTTATCTTGTTGTGTAGGTCATGTTTAGTGTTTAATGTCATTTGATTGAATTTAGCAAGTGGATACATTGAATGGTTAGTGCCTTGAATCAGGCCTCTCCATCACTTCCCTCAATTTTTTTTGATCATTTGGTTAACCTCTGCATGAAATAATAATGCATAAAAAACCATTTGGAGTTGCAGATATGATCTCATTAGTGTTTTTCAGAAGTTCAGATAGAGTGGATGAACAATCACAATACTGGTGCATCACCTCCTTTATATGTTTTTATACGTTGTTACCCATTTCTCTCTCCCTTTTCCTAGTCAAAATTTAGTTTAAGTGATAGATCCAGAAGGAAGATAGCCTTCTTCGAAGGTCTAACCTTGTGATATATGACCCACCACCTAGGATCAGTCCCATGTTGGGCTAGATTTGTGTAGAGGACCTGAACAATTCCCTTATAAACTAGGGTGCAAATATAGAACACCAATAGTTTTGGCATGCCTGATGGGACTCATTAGAGTTGATCTTGATGGAATTACATTTACAACAGTGTTCTTCATGATGAATTTGGTGATTCCAAGGTCAAGAAATTGCTTCTAAACAGTCCAAGTAAGTCTAATTTATTTTGCATTGTCCTAATGTTATTTTCATAGCTATGTATGAGGAAAATACCTATGTTATACCTCCTTATCAGCCCTAAGATGAATCATTGTAGCCCTGTCATGATCCATATGAACCTTGTTATGAGCCTAATCAGCCTTACCAGGAGTTTTATCAGAGTCATTATGAGCCTTCTCAAGTTTTTCATGATCCTTATTATCAAGAGCATGACTCTTACCTTCCTTATGAACCATATTAGTCTCAAGACCAGATTTCACATTTCCCATATGGATATGATATTACATATGAGTAGCGTTATTTTCAAGAAAGAATGGATGAGATAGAGCTCAAATTACTAGCATATGCAATAAAATTTTGTTCAAACTCTTAGTATGAGGAAGTGAATGGTCTATTTCAAAATGTGTCCAATGATCCATAGGAGAGGAATGAGTTGTGTATTTTTGTATTAGAGAAGATAGAGGCTTGGGAGTGGCAACAAATTGAGTTTAACTAGTTGTCTAAAGAACCCTCTTGTATTCCTTACCAGTCTTTTTGTGTTCCTTATTCTCATGAAGTTCTTGACCAAGCCTAGTGTGTGCCAATGAAGATTCCTGGTTGGAGTCAAGAACCTATTTAAGAAGCTATTCTTTTGCCAATTCAAGAGCCTATTTAAGAGGCTAAACCTTATTTTAGTCCCCTTTATTCAGCACTTACCCCTCAAGCTCAAGTTGTCCATGAGGACAAAAAGGTTTCAAACCTTAATGAAATAATAGATAAGTGAAAAGAACAGAATGTGGAGGTCTACACAAGTTTCTCTTTTCCTCCTCTCCAAAAACCCCCACATGATTTTGTTGCCCTCAAGATCCCAAATTATGATCCTAATCAATCTCCCATGCTTCATACTCACTCTCAAGAAAATGAATTTCATCACCCTCCCACCATCTCCCTTCTTCAAGAGGAGCATATTCTATGGAAAATAGATGAAGAGGTTGTAGCTGCAAGTAAAGATCTTGGGGAATGTGAAGAGGATGCTTCAAGAGTGTGTGACAAAGAGTTATTAATTGATAGTTCACTTGAGGTACAAGTTGAAAATGAAATTGTAGCCAATATTGAAGAAGTTATCTCAGGTATGCAGGGAAACACTGATCTTGATATGGAAGAACTCCATGAAGAATTGGTACAAGCTGAAGTCATGAATAAGGTTGAGATATCTCCACTAGAGAAGGATCCAGATATCTTTCAAAATGATCTTATTCAAATTGATCAAAGTGAAGAGAAAAAATATGATTGGCAATTGTATCTTAAATCTCTACAAGAGATTTAAGAGCTTTGTGAAGATATGTTGCCCACTAGAGAGCATGTTTGTGAGAAGTTTTATTAAGAGTCACATATTAATGATTATGATATATATTGGGTTGACTATTCAAAGCTATTTGAAGATCTAGATGAATTCACAATAGTTGGTAAGAAGGTTGGAGTCACTCAAGAACAATGCATAGATGAAATATCACTTGACAATGCTATAGTGGACAAGCAATATGAGAAAGATCCAAAAGTGCAAGATGACTTTGTTTTTGTTGGTGATTGGTTTGCTATTGATGGCTCATTTTAGGATATGTTAAGACAAATAGTTGGCAAGAAGACTGTCTCTTCAAAGGTCATGTCTAATAAACACCCTACTTTGCAACTTGTACCTTCCCCTAGAATGAGTAAATTCATGTGTTTCCCATTTGATCTAGGTGGACCATATTTTGTCATGGTTAATCATATTAGTTTGTTTATAGTTTGTCCTAGATAAGTGCTTTATTTGCACATTTATTTTGTTAGGAAAATTTCCCTACTTTTTTTTGTTTCCTTCCCTGTTTTGTGGAGTCCATTATCTTTATAAATCAAGAGGTCTCTTGTAGTCATGAGTCATGTAGAGAGTCTGGTGTTCGAGCATAGTAGGCATGCTACCCAACTAAGTCACCAAAGATGTTAGCCAAATTTGGCCCACATACCAAACTTGATTGAATGTAATGCAGTGTCGTGAGGATCAATAATAGAGCAAGGTTTGAATAGATTTTTGGATGGAATGAGTGGTCCAAGGATCTCATTTTGCTCATAACAAATTTGAAACACTTTAAGCAAGCTTAAAGTGCAATTCTATTAATCTTTTGAGAGATAGGTCTAGAGTTATAGAAAAGGATCCAAACACTATTGGAGGTTTGTCAATAATGTCTCCAAGGTGATCATGGGTTTTGATGAGGTGTCATGTGTGCTAGGATGACAATGACAAAGCCTGCCTTAATGAGCTGTACTATTCTTACATGGTTTTATAGTGTTCTACTTGGATAGGCAATTGATAGATGATATTGATGGTATGGACATGTTGCAGAGACCCTATAATGTTTCAAGAGTGTTTGGAATGAGTATGGAAGTGCATGGTATTCATTTGGGTCTTCATTGTCTTCATCTAGACATTTTGGGTCAAGTGGCAGAAATTCTAAGTAGGTAGTTTGTTGACATTATCATTTCCATGTGTGGATGAGTCAAGAAAAATTGGTCATATGGGTGTGATCACATTATTCCAAAGAACATATGCGCTAAGTTTTAGGTCATCTGACAAAGTACATTAAAATATTTGCATGTGCAAAGTTGACCTCCCAAATAGTTTGACTGTGTTTTTTGTGACAGACATGCAAACATCATGCCAAATACATAGATCATCTCACTTGAACATTTTATAGACACACTTAGAAAGATCCTAGAGCTATTAGATCAAGTGGGCATAATGTTTTTGGTCTCAATAACATCTCCAACAAATTTGGTGCCTCCATGATTTTTTGTGCTTCAAGATATAAATCTTCAAAGTTGGTCAAATCATGGGATACATTTGTACAGACATCAAATTTAATCCTTTATAAAAATCCATAGGAGATTAAATTTGATGATTTGTAGCATGTAAAATACGTTCATGGGGATGTCAAATGATGTTTGCGTGAACTTCAAATTTAAGCACTATAAATTAGCCATTGGGGTTTCAAATAGGTCCAAGATCAATGGCTTGCATTCTCGTACACCTTGATCCAACAGAATGAGGTAGCTTGATAGTGTTAGTTGGTCCCCAGAATATCAATGAAGTGCATTTAATCATACATCAAGATTGATGGAGTGAGATGATTCCAAAGGGTTAGAGGATCTTGATGATGAATACAAAGAGGATAAGTGTCAAAAGTCAGTGGGTCCTGGCAGAAGATTGAGGACTCACATGCATTCATGCATCTAGATCTAATAGTGTGAGTAGAGTCAATAAGTCAGTGTATCTATAGGACCAATAAGCATAAAGACAATTGGGCACAATGTAAATAGTCTGAATTAGAAATCGACAACCAATTAACAAAAGCAAGCTTGGGATATTTTTGATGAAAGTCAAAGAAGCTATTTTGGGCCCAAGCAAAGCAAATGTCAAGGAGTAAAGCTCGAAGGCAACCCAAGGTTGAACCAGGGTCACATTTCAGAGACCAAGCATTATCATTTGAGATCCATGGAATAGGATAGGTCTTTTTAGACCTATTTCAGTTAAAGGTCCACATCTTGTTTTCAAAAAAAGATCAGGTATTGAGCTACAAGAAAACCAATAAATGACATTGGTTTTTAGTCCATAGTGAATCTGTATTAAAGACAAAGTGTAATAGAATATCTTATCTTCCAAAAGGGTCATTCCCTTGACAAACAAGTATTTATGGCCACTTGAAATAGATGGAGCAAGACTCTTTCAGTTCCAAGGCATGAAGAGTTGGTCCTCATCAGTAGATCAGGTGAAAATGGCATTGAATCTTGCGCTGAAGACCTAGTAGTTGAATGAGGATCATGGAGCATTAAATTCTTTTGTAAAGCCTTTAAAATTATGCCTTCTTGATAATATTATGACTCAACATCCTTGAGAATGCTAATCCATCAAGAGTAGTTGGACCTCGTTCAATGTTTTCTATCTACTCAATTCCTTCTCTCTCTCATCCTTTTTATATAAATATAGGCTTCTAAGCCTTGAAAACACCTTGGTAATCCCTCTCTTAGGCATGACTAGATTTTTCCCATATTTGATATTTGTAACCTCTCAAGATAAATAAAGGACTCTTTTCATATTTTATTATTTTGGTATAGTGTGTCAATGTCAGATTGATTTACATATGTGGTAGAAATTTTTTCCTTGTCAAATCCTAAATCTTACCTAGCTACTAGTTTATCTTGTTGTGCAAGTCATGTTTAGTGTTTAATGTCATTTGATTGAATTTAGCAAGTGAATACATTGAATGGTTAGTGCTTTGAATCAGGCCTCTCCATCACTTCCCTCAATTTTTTTAATCATTTGGTGAACCTCTGCATGAAATACTAATGCATAAACAACCATTTGGAGTTGCAGATCTAATCTCATTAGTGTTTTTTATAAGTTCAAATAGAGTGGATGAATAATTACATTACTGGTGCATCACCTCCTTTACATGTTTTTATGCATTGATACCCATTTCTCTCTCCCTTTTCCCAGTCAGAATTTAGTTTAGGTGATAGATCCAAAAGGAACCCAACCTTCTCCAAAGGTCTAACCTTGTGATAGGTGACCCACAACCCAGGGTTAGTCCCATGTTGGACTAGATTTGAGCAAAGAACTTGAATAATCCCCTTCTCAGCTAAGGTGAAAATCTAGAACACCAACAATAACTTTATGTAATATTTTATATCTTTAAAAGTATTTTTTAAATATTTTTATTTTTGTAAGGGTGAAAATTAGTTTCCAAAACATTAATATGAGTGGTCAATTAATTTTTTTTAAGAATATATAAAACATATATAATTATGGAAAGTTGTTCTTTTGTCATGAAAAAATGTGGTACTTTTTAGTACTTTATATTGTATCAATGGCAAATTCATATGTAAGAATTGGATTAAGATGTCCTTTTCTTGTTGGAAATATGTCGTATATTTTTTGAGTTTTACATTCTAATAGATTTTATAATGCTTGGTTTTTGAAATCACGTTTTTAGTACATGATTTGGAATTGATGATTTTGGTATCCATGGTTTGAGTACTTATGGTTTCGATACCCATGATATTGTAGAGAAAATAAGAACTTGATGTGCCTATATATACTTACACATATTTTATGGAAAAAGAAGAATTTGACAATGCATTATTGTATTGTAAATGGTTGAGTTAATACAATAAAAGAGTCATTATGCAGAATAAAGAACTTGACAATACATTATTATATTATAAAAGAGTCACTGTGTATGGTAAAGAGCCTGACAATGCATTATTATATTGTAAATAATTGATATAATACGATAAAAACTCATTATGCATAATAAAAAATTTCATAGTGTATTATCATATTGCAAATAGTTGAGTTAAATAATAAAATAGTTAAAAAAATGGTTTTTTATTTGAAAAAGTTTTCCTAAATAAATTATTGTGCGTATTTCATTTATCTTATTTTATTAACTTAAATATTATATTATTATTACTTCTCTTATTTTAATTTATTGAATCTATTTATTCTTTATTTTTTAAATATAAATATATTTAATTTAAAAAAAATACTTTCATTCTTTTTTAATTTATTAAAAAAATAAAACTTTACAAATTAATCTTAATTTTTACCTTCAAAATCTTAACTAAAAAATGAGGAAATATCAACACATTTGTAATTATATTTTTCCATTTTAATGACTATAAAGGAAGTAGATAGAGTAATCCCATAAAAAAATTAAGATGTTTGCAAAAATGTTGATTGAAAAATCTTAGGTTTCATCATATCATATTAATTCTATTTTAAGATATTGGTTGTAAGTTTTTTTTCATGCATGATATAGATTGGGCCTCGTATTTGTGTTCACTAGAGTGAATTCTAAGCTTTTTAAAGCAATTTGATAAGTTATAGAGTAAATTTTGTATCATATAAATGTTTTGCAAATGTCATTGTATGAAATTTATTAAATTTATTGTAATTATTATGGGCTTCTATTTCTTTAGGAACCACTTAGTATGAGCTTTTGAAATGATTGTTTTTAATTATTGATTGGTGGCCTTTTCAATTGTTAACTTTTAGTTATACACTATTAGATTTTAAATGGTTGCTGGTTGGAATTTTACAAGGGAACTATCATACATAAATTTGACATTTTACATAAATGAGATTTAAAAATAAAAATTTATCTTTTATTTATTGTATTCTTAATAAAGATCCATGTAATAGTTACGTTATTTAATTTAATTTGGTACATTTATGATAATATTATATCATTATTATTCTAATATTTTGGTTATGAGAGTTTTCTAATAGTTTTTAGCAATTTTTTTTTTTTTAATAAATAATTTTATTGTAGTTTCTAGCATAAATATTGTTTATTGTTAGGTAAAGTAATTACTAAAAATCGAGTGCATTCATTTATTTTAGATTAGTTTTAAAAATAATATTTTGATGCAATTTTACATTGTATTTTTGCTTGTAATTTTCAAAATGTTTTAAGATCTTTTTTGCTAGTTATTTCTTTAGTTATATAATTTTAGTTTTAAGGGTTATTGTTATGGTTACAATTGTATATTTTGGATCAAAACCATTCTTGTATTGTACAAATCATTCACTCTCCTTGAAAACCAATTATTAAAATGAATTTTTATCTGATAGTTCAAAATTTTATCTTTAACTAAGTGAAGAGTTTTAAAATATTGACATCAAAGTATAACTTAGTTTATTGTGTTTATAATATTTATCACACGTTGAAAACTACATGCAATATATTATCTTCCTTAGAATTCAATTTGTAAGGTTTTTTTAATTTGACTTATAAATAGGAAATTGCATTTCCATATCATTCAAAAATATTAGTTTTCATTTTGTATTGAAAGTTAGTGGACATAGAGACTAAAAAGGCTTGCGTCTGGTGATGTGAAAGGTGTCTTCCACACTATCAACCATGTAAATTGTCAACTCCATTAATATAAACTTCTTATGTTTAGTGAAAGGAACTCTAGGATTTAAATATATATGATAAAGTACCTACTATATAATACAATAGAAATGTAACATTTTTTTTTGATTAAAAATACTTTTATCCTTGAAAAGTAACTCCTCTTTAAAAAAAGACTTTCAAAAATGAAAGCACATTGAGAAACAATATTATATATGATTAAAAATTTTACAATAGTGAACTTTATGAATAAGGAAATGGTGATGAAGATTATAACCAAGGGTCTATTTTTTATTATCCTTATGAGAAAATAATAGATCTATCGAGACTATTATGGATATTTATTAGAATAAGTTTTTTTGTTTAAATAATAAAAAAATTCCTACAAACATTTGCATTCTCCTTTTCATGATGATACAATATTAAAAAGCTATATGCTTTATTGATCTTGTTGCCATGTAAATGAATCAAAAAATAAATAAAATGAATTGAAATTATATAATCCTATTTTAGTTTAATTAAAAAAAAATTATATTAAAAATAATTTTAGAAAACTTACTAATTTATGAAGTGGTTCAATGCTCACCAAGGGACATTTTGGAGACTAGAATCAAATTGTTCCTCTTGTGCAATGTTATATAGATTAGGATTCACATTTTTATAGCTTGCCATCAAACTTCTTCAAATCATTACATGCATCTTAATAACATTGTTACCATCAATTATAAATCATTATATAATTATTCTTAAATTTTGAATATATTTTTGATTGAAAATGTGCACCTAAAAAAGCCATGTAAACATAATCTATATTTGTTAATTGTTTTTGGCCATTTCCTTCGTTAATAAGAAAATATCATGCCCACACATAATATATAAAAACAATTAACCCATTAAGGCAATCAAAACCCATCAAGATCATGTGATTTGAGTATTGTTGTTTATATATAAGTATTTCAAAAATTAATGTCTCTTATCATATTATTTAATGGGTATAAATATGACCAACACACAAATGGCCCTTGCATTCCAAAGAAGCATTGGTAAACGTATTGAAATCAAATTCTTGCTTTTCTTGATTATTATAACCTATAATCTTGACATAAATGTTGAACATACTTGAAATGATGTATTCAGTTAGAATCTTGCACAATTATTCAGCCTCAACAATATTGTAGATGAATTTTAAAGTGGTGTGGTAGTCACAACTTACATTAACTTCTTTAATAAATGTAGGTAATTTTACCTAGGAATGTGCTTATAAGCCCAAAATTAATGACCTTCTTATTGTTTTGATAGAGATGGTGTTATTTATAATATTTTCATATATTTTTCAATACAAAGTTTGTATTAAGTGTATACTTAATTACCTTAGAACATCAATCTTGTAGATATGATCCTCATTCCCTCTGAATTTTATAAATGGACTCAAAATTACCATTTTGATATGAAGATATTATTTAAGAGTAAGCCAAAGGATCTGACGTTTGAACATTTAACAACTTTAATCTTGCTTTTGAAGAGCATTCCACTTTTGACCCAATGGACCATGGAAAAAAGGACACTGTAGTAATTACAAACTAGATACCACCAAAAGGGAGTGAGTGATTATTGAGAGCCCAAATATGAAACCATTCCAATCCAAATTAAAATTAGGCGTAAGCAACTCCTAAGCCTTCCATACAATTTTAGAAACAAAGGTGCCAACAATCCTAATTGGCATAAGCATAATGAGGATTGAATGCAAGCTAAGGGCCTACCAAGATTATTTACCATTGGGAGTGCCCCAAGAGATGTAATTGCATAGAATAATATTATAGGCCTCATATCCTTCAACATATTGAACAATCCATCTTAAATTTAGAGTTGATCCTTGAAGTTTTATATTAAGAATGCCAAGTAATTATACCTCTTTGGGTTTGAAAACAATGTCCCATGAAACCATGTGGAGTCCTTTAGAGCCTTTAAAATTGGCCCATATAAAGTACCTAATGATGCGATCCAAATTATAATAGGCAACATTGGAGGATACCAAACATGAGGAGTAATATACATGGGTGGTTGTGAGAATTTTAGGGCATACTTGGAACATACTTACCATGAGGGAGGTATAGTCACCTAAAATAAAAAAACATTCTCCATCGTCTATAGCACATAGTTCCAAAATTTTGAGGGAGTTTTCTAAAAGGTAAATAGGATGCCAAGCAAACTCATTTTATTCCCAAGTTATATCCATTTCCATTTGAATCCTTCCATCTACTAGGGCATGTGTGTAATAGATTGCCTATAACATTGTATGTTATTTCATTAATAAAAAGATCCTAAAACAAGATTGAAAATCTTAAGGCAATCCATGGCATGAGTTACAAATTCTTCTTCTTCCAAAAAATTAAGAAATGAATCATGCAAAATGACCACTGAAAAACTATTAGGTTTGATCCAAATGTTGTTCATGGTTAGATTGTACGAGGCATGCATTTCATAGTGAGCCCTCCATCCCCTTTCCTCCTCCCCCACATCCACTATTAATTTAAATAGATGATTAATATTTTTAGTATTTTATCAAGATTTTCAAGTTAATAAGTTAGTATGGTGTTAGTCCAAAAAATAAAACTCAAATAAACACACTAACACTTACACTCCTAGCCTAGACACTGGGGACAACTTAGGTAATAAAACTAAATGAAAGAACAACAAAAAAATAAAAGAAATAACTCTTTTACCTTCGTTGGAGCTCTAAATGGCTTGCTCAGCTTGTGCATCAAGAAGTCTTTGACAATGAAGCTTGTTTGGCTCCTTCTCTCCTTGGCATCTTATCTTTGATTGCTTAGCTTAAGATTTGGCATGATAACATTACTTGTATGAGACTTATGGAGTAAATACTACATAATAACTATACAATATCCAAGCTTAGAAATGAAGTGGTATAGCCTTGTGTTTATAGCCTCAATAATTAACTCTCAACCAAGGTGAGTTAAAGTTGAGTTTAAACATGGAATGGGTTTAAGCTAACCCTAGGTAAATTGAGACTAAATCCAGTTGAGCTAAAATTTGTCATGTAATTATGATTTTCAATTACTAATCATGGATCTCAAATTAGATGTTTTGGGATATTTTCAAAGATCTTGACAACTCATAAAGGCAATGATGAAAAGGCTTGATCTTTTGATTTTTAGAATTTACATTTTTAGATATTCATTAATTGTAAATCGATATTTCAACTAAGCATTTAATCATATTTAATTAGATAATTCATTTTGATTAGTATTTTTTCTCTTTCAATATTTTATCAAGTGCCTCGCTCAATGGGCCCATAGGCCAAATTGATAATTGTTATGCCACAAGGTGATTAGGGATAAATTTGTGAGAGGTTATTATTGCGTGTGGTATAATACCCTAAATATGGATGCCTCACCATGATTTTGATCATTTATTAATATTACACAATCAAATTTGGGATGTTTAGTGATTCTTAAGCTTAATTTGTAATGGTTGGTAGGAATCATTCTAAGTCTGGTTAGAAGCCAGTTGTGGCCAATTTTAGGTGTCTACAGTTTACCCCTATTTGAGAAGACATTACAAGTTATAAGCATAGTAATGTCTTCTCAAAGAATGAAAAATACCGTTAAGAATGAAATAAGATAATGATTGAAGAAGAAGCTCTAAACAATGTTCGATAAGTCTATAATGATGCCCCCTTGAGGGTGGCTAACACATATTATTGATGGACAGTCCCTCAAAAAGAAAAAAGAAGAAGAATGAAATTAACTCATGGGTGAGATTAATCTAATTTAGATAATGCTTGCACACATTGATTTAAAAAGTATTGATTTGTCAAAAGGTAGTTATAATAAGTAACAAAGGTTGAGCCACTGATTTACCCAAAGGTGGTTATAATTAGTGGCACAGGCACATGCCCCAGTAGGGTGGATGAGTTGAAATAATGATTTATCCATAGGCAGTTATAATCATTAAAATGACCTAGATTGAATAATGATTTTTGGTCATGCCCCAGTAGGGTAGATTAGCAAGCATAAATTACGGATATAACCTGTCATATAGGTTAAAGATGAGTAGATGCAAACGTAGATACGATGGTTTAATGACTAAAGAATCCACAGATAAATAGGCATATGAGGATACATAAAGTGATGAAAGTGATGATTGGAAGAATAAAGGTGGTTGAGCTAACCTGATATATATCATATATCCAAACACTACCTACATAGTCAAAATAAACCTCAGGCCAATGTAGTTCACCCATAAGTGGGAGAAACTAGAATGAGGAATAGAAGAATAAGAATTGATCAATGTGAATGATTCAGTTGTACCTACCACTATGGAGATGCTCATCGTTATTAGCATTGATATAATTAGAATGGTCAAAGGGTTGATTTGATCAAGGAGGGTGGGAGGATTTACCAAGGTTACCAAAGATATGTTTTTGTGGCTCCATTGCTTATAAGATTTTTTGAGATAATTTTTGCTATAACATGTGATGGTATGCATTATGATATAAAACACAATGATAACATAGACAAAATGTGCATAAGGACTGACTCCTAATCCAATACATAGTTGAAAATAATGCACCAATGATAAACACCATGATGACAATGTTGACATATGAAAATGGATAGACTCAAGAATAATACACAAAAAATCACCCAATAAACACATATATAGACCAAGTCAAGACATAACAATGAAAGAAAACAAATATGCAAACAAACAAACAAATAATCAAGCAAATAAATGCACAAAAATCTTGAAAATAAAATCAATAGAAAACATCCTATCATCAACCAAGTTGCTACCTATGCATAAAGGCTCAATGGAAGGATAAACAGGTGGTGCCCCAAAGCAAGGATACATGCAAAGAGAAGGTCACACCCTCAATGATAGTGGAATGGATTAGAACCAACAATGTATTTTACCTAGTAGGGTGGACCAAGGATGATTGACTAGGTTTAAATAGGATAAATGTTTGTGGGTTTTTGAGGCTTCATATCTCTCAAGGAGATTGCGAGTTGATTTTCTATTTTTTAGGATTTTGAAATGTTTCAAATGTTTTTAGAATTTTATAATTTTCTCAACTTGATTGAGGATTATGAGATACTAAATGGTCCAACTTGAAAAATGGCATGAGCATGGCTTAGGTTACTCATAAAATAATGAGAACATTAAAAAAGGGAGGTGAGCTGACCTCAACATGAATCAAGTGATACCTACACCATCCCATTAAGTTCTCAAGTCACCATAGTTCAACCAACACAAAAGGCAATAGATCTAACCAAGTAGCATCAAGTTTATGAACTTAGGCATATGTCAAGACAAATGATAATAGTAATGTCAAGGTGATGCCGTAATGCATGGTAGAGGTGTTGGTCCTAATTTTCCCATAGACAGTTATAATTAGTAACATAAGGTGGAATACTGATTTACCTAAAGGTGGTTATAATCAGTGACACTAGTCAAGTGTAAATGAAAGATGTAATTACCATATCCACTGTCATACTAATTTCATATACTATTATTAGAACACGTAATTTAGAAATTACTAAAATTGGATCAAAATCTCCTCACGAAAGGTGTCAGAAGAACCAATGGAACCAAGGTCAAAAGGGTGTGGATAGGGAGTTTAAATTTTTTTTGGTTAATAGTGAAGGTATGGTAGAATGATATTCAATATGACATTATTCAAGGATGGTGATGTTAAAATAATTGGATATAATGGTAATAGGGTTGCCCCCAAGTGATAAGGTAAGGTAAATGGTAAGGTATGAAACAAAAACAAGAGGAATGACAAATGAAAATGATAAGGTAAATGGTAAGGTAAATGTTTTTATTGTTCCTGTTGATGTGGAGATGCACGTCTTGATCAACATATGATACAACCAAAATAGTTAAACATGTTTAAATTTCTAGCCCACACCTCTTCTAAATAGATGCTCTGTCAAGAACTTGCTACAAATTTAGACTCCAAGAATGTTGTTGTGATCTTCACTAGTCTTTGATTATGTTTCCTTCAAACATCGAGATAAGATGTATTTATAGCTTTTGTAAAGTAAAGTGCAGCCAGGGATAGTAAATATAGATAAAGAGTGGATAAAAGGTCTATTTTAGTAATGTAAAGGTGGAATATTATGGAATGTATAATGGTTATGCAATAAAAGAAATCAAGATTTTTAGGTACACATAATGTTTCTGATTCTATATTTGACATAATTTTGGTTATGGTGGGGCCAAAAACCTCTAAATATTCTTTTGATAGGACCACTAATTTTTTTTATAGTTTGGGTCTGAGAGTAGATACCATCTAGTTATGCTATAGAATGGAATCTATATTGATGTCATCTTTGATAATGTCTTCATCAAGTAGTGAAGAACTGTTGTGCTTAGCTATTGGTGCTTTGATGAGGTTTTCACCAATGAAGTTGTCTTGATTGTCCCATAGTGCCTTCGAGAAGCTTTCACTGAGGAACATTGAATTTTGACTTTGATTATCTTCTAGCACCTCAAACAAGGTTTCACTAGAAGATGCTGAGTTTAGACTTTGATTTCCCCCTAGTACCTCTGAAAAGGTTTAACTATGATATTTTTATTATTTTGCATAAATGTGGTCTTGGTCCCCCTAATATTATTCAACTAATATGTCACCATGGATGAAGTTCAGTAAGGTGTGATTCTATCAGTCCTAATCGACACTATGGGAGGTGGAATGTCAATATAATGTTTATGTTAGGCGGTGATAATGGCATATGGAATGAAATGTGGTTGCACAATCCTCATAGAAGATACTAGGAAAACTTATGTTGATCCTAAAGTAATCATCCTCAAAGATTATGGAAGGATACAAAATATATTCAAATTTATCTGCAAAGCATGTATAACCAATGTTGTAATAACCACAAATGTATTTTGACTCTGAAACTAAGTCTAACTTAAGTTACTCTGAATCTAATATAGAGATTGATGTTGATTCTGATTTTGATACTAAATTTGATGTCAATTCAAGAATAGAACCTAACTTCAATGTTAATTCTTCATCTGGTATGGATGTTACTATAATGATGTCTTATTGAATGTTTGGTATTTGACAAGTAACAACCTATGATGGCATAATGGGTTCTAGAGAGATTGGTTAGTCAATGTGAGACTCCTAAACAAGGAGAAAAAGGCTAAGAGACAAATTTAAAGAGATTGGATTGTCAAAGGGAGGTTCTTGAAAAATAAAACAATGGTCAAGATAATGATTTACCCAAAGGTGATTATAGTCATTAATAAGTGACTCAACAAAGATGGGCTTGTCCAAGTGAGACCCCTTGACAACAAGGGTAGTATCTAAAGGTGATTCATCATAGGTTAACTCATCACAAATAGGTGTTTTAATAAAAACATCATGGATTGGTTGGTTCTCTTGGGATTAGCTTACAAGTAGCTATAAAATACTAGTTTTGAATATATCTTGGTCTTTGAATGATTAGCTCTGTTGAAGAGGTAATAATTGGCTATGTTATGGTCGAGGATTGGTATGGGTTTTCTAAAGTGGAGGATAGCTGGTAATGGATGAATAATGGCCAATGGTTGGATAATGATTTCTTTGTGAATAAGATCATCTATGATGGGCTTAACAAAGATTGGTTGCTGATCTAGGATGGTAACTATTACTCATTGAGTGGTAATTGCACAACTTTGTTGGGATAATGAGATACCATACTTAGAAGGGCCTAATGGTAATGGTAGGGTATTAAAAAGTTTGGTTTCTCACACAAGCCAAAGGACAAGATCTTGGAATGGTAATCCTTAGACCCTATAGAGCTAGGTTGCTTGCATAATTTGAAGGAGGGTTAAACATATAGGTAAGGGATTGGGTACCATTAGTATTGAAGGGGAAAACATGGTACATTAATCAACCCAACAAAGGTATCACCGCATACTACACTTGAGGATTTTCGATTTGTTCTCCAGAATGAGTATTTTAAGGAGGATAGGGATTTGTCTCATAAAAAACATCATCACCATAGGTGTCTTGAACAAAGTCATTTCGTGTGACCACATTATCATAACCTAGATTGTACATGGCTCTAATACAAGTGTAATGAGACATATCTAAATCAATGAGTAACATTTCATAAAAATTCTTAGAGTTATACAAACTCTAAAAAATAATGTCCAAAGGATAAATGGTCCAAACATGGTCTAACTTGGTCTAAGAAATGGAGCTGTATCTTCAAAATGGTCTATGATAAAACTTAGTAAAAATAGTCTAAAGTCAAATGTCTTACATAAAAAGGTCAAGTGGATGAAGAAAATTTAAATGCCAAACTTAGGTACAAAATGTTTCAAACAAGTCTAATCTAGGTCTAAATAAACAAAGGTTACTAGGTCTTTTGAAAAACATGGCACAAAAGCTAGGCTCAAAACATGTATTGCTAGGTCTTTTGGAAAAGGCATAAAAGCTAGACTTTAAACAAAATGAGGTCTAAAAGGTAAGAAAGTTAATCTAACAAATTTGAAACACTTTGGAATAAACTAGGCATTTGGATTTAGATAAAAACTTGATCATTTGGCAAAAATACATGGAACTCTAGGCATACAAAAGATAAACTACTTCCCCAAATGTAGGCATAAAAAATATTTTTCATATTGAATAAAGAATTAACCTAAGTTACACAACCCAAAAGTGAAAGATCAATGCCCTAAGCCAAAAATACACAAGCATAGGTAAAAATGAAACAATGTTTGGATTTAAACTTATCAAATCAAATTTTGAACTCAACTTAGAAAAATAGGCTCTTTAAAATAAACAAATAGCTAGACAAGGACAATCAACATGATGGTACTAAACATAGACCCAAAAGGCACACATGGCTTTGGTTTTGCAATTTGGAATTTGGATACAAGGAAACAAGTCTTTGAAATGATTCAAATAGTGTAAAAATATTATCATGCTCTAAAATTATGGAAAATGTTATGTTTCAAAACTTAAAGGCACAAGACTTAGAATGAATTGGGAAGCGTAATGACACCCTTTTCAATAAAATAACACACACAAAGGTTTAACCAAAATTCTAAGGTAAAGGTGTGATATCAAATGGCTGGCATAATTCCTCTTTAAATAAAAGAGTGATGTGTAAACAAGACTCCTTTTGGACACAGTATGATAAATAAATATTTAGACTCAAAATCAAGAAATGAAGGATAAAAATGACATAAACACCTAAGTGTAACATCCTAAATCCTAAAACTGATAAGGTTCCATAGTAATGTCAAATGCCATCAATATACTTTCTCTTGAGAGGATTTTAATTGTTAATCTAAAAAGTAAAAGTGCATGAAAATTAGGGTTTTTAGGCCCCCTCTTCTCTCAAGAGTTTATACTATGACATAGAACTTTGGGCTACTTACCCTACATCAACAATATGTCCATGGAAAGTGGGGTTATTCTAAACTATCAATTTTTGCTCATTTCTAGATGGTCCCAAGTGTGGCTAACACTAGAGATGCAATCACGTCATTTGGATCTACATCAACCAACTTATTGTGAAAAGGTGTTGTACTTTTCACAACCACTAAATCCATCAATTGCTTAGTGTAGTGCGATGTCTGAATTGTCCCTACATTTTGATTCTGAGTACTACTAACATAGCTTATTTTAACCACTCAAAACAAGTGTCCTAGTGGGTCACCCTCAATTTATAACCTCACCATGGAGTGAGGTTGAAATGATGCCAGGAGATGAATTCCTCGGCAATGCTTCCCAAAATAACCTATGAGGAGGCGATGAACTCCTAATCATAAGCCAAGATGCATGAAAATAAAGACAAGTTGAAGGACTTTACTATTATTTTGGGGTCACCCAAATCATGTAGATTTGGGGAGGGCCTTAGCGACTTTCTTTCCATGCTTTTGGACCAAAGTGACAAAGGAAAAGAATGAGAATTTTTGATCATCCAAGTTACCTAAAGGGGATGGGGGAAGAGCTTAAACACGTTACTCATCTTGATAAAAAAAATAATTCAGTAAACAAGCATAAAACTCTTAGGAATATGTAACTAATGTGAAAGTTCATTTTATAGCACCAAAATGAAGTATGTTATGAAATTTTGAGCACCTTGGTGTTTGTTGTTGAAATATTTAAAAAATAAAAAATGACTTAAGAAAAAAGATTTTTAAAACACCAATTTGAAATGTGAAATTTGTAACTTAGAATTTTTTAAATGTCTTCTTTTGGCCTTTGGGTCTTGTAAAAAGTATTATGGGGTTTTATATATTTTGTGAAAAATGTATGCAAATTGAAGGTAAACTAATAGAATATTCTAAAAATTTAGAAAAAGATGCATGGTTTAAAAAAAAAGCATAAAATGGGGATTGGATGACCCCAAATGAGCCCTCAAAAGTTGGACACTTCACAGCCTCTGATCTTGCTAATATGCAGGGCAATCTCATCATTCTATAGAGTGATTCCACCATTCTTTAGAGTGATCCTACTATTTTGAGCTATCCTATCATTTTTTAGAGCAATCCTACCATTTTAAGTGATCTCACCATTATGTAGAGTGATTTTTCCATTTAGAATGATTGTTTAGAGTGATTCTACCATTCTACAAAGCAATTCCATCATTCTACAGAGCGATTCCATGGTTCTATAGAGCGGTTCTATTATTATTCAAGGTGATTACACCATTTAAGTCAGAAGATAAGAAATGTGAAATTTATATGTTAAACGAGCAAAAAAATCAAAGGATGATTTGAATGCATATTTAGAAGGTTTTTGGGATGTGGTGTCCTATTGGGCATGCCATTATGTGAACAAGGAATCCAAGAAGGAAGGTTAGTATGGTGTTAGTCCAAGAAATAAAACTCAAATAAACACACTAACACTTACGCTCCTAGCCTAGACACTAAGGAGAGATTAGGTAACAAAAATAAATGAAAACACAACAAAAACATAAAAGAAACAACTCTTTTACCTTCCTTGGAGCTCCAAATGGCTTGCTTGGCTTGTGCATCAAGAAGTCTTTGACAATGAAGCTTGCTTGGCTTCTTCTCTCCTTGGCACCTTGTCTTTGATTGCTTGGATTAATATTTGGGCATGATAACATTACTTGTATGAGAATTATGGAGTAAATCTTGCATAATAACTCTATAATATCTAAGCTTAGAAATGAAGGGGTATGGCTTTGTATTTATAGCTTCAAGAATTAACTCTCACCTAAGGCGAGTTAAGGTTGTGTTTAAACATGGAATGGATTCAAACTAACCCTATGTTAGTTGAGACTAACTCTAGTTGAGTTAAAATTTGTCATGTAATTAAGATTTTCAATTACTAGGCATGGCTCTCAAATTAGATTTTTTGGGATATTTTCAAAGAGCTTGACAACTCATAAAGGCAATGATGAAAAAGATTGATATTTTGATTTTTGGAATTTCCATTTTTAGATATTCATTAATTATAAATGGATAATTCAACTAAGCATTTAATCCTATTTAATTAGATAGTTCATTTTGATTAGTATTTTTGCTCTATTAAAATTTGATCAAGTGCCCCACTTACTGGGTCCATAGGCCAAATTGATAATTATTATGCCGCAAGGTGATTAGAGATGAATTCATGAGAGGTTATTATTGTATGTGGTATAATAACCTAAATATGGATGCTTCAACATGATTATGAGCATTTATGGATTTTGCACAAGTAAATTTGGGATGTTTAGTGATTTTTAGGCTTAATTTACAATGGTTGGTAGGAATTAGTTTGAAGTCTACTTGAAATCTAGTTGTGGCCAATTTTAGGTGTCTATAGTTAGTAGTCAGGGTAGATGGGCTCATAGAGGTAGTTGGGCCTAATAAAAAAAAAATTATTTAAACAAATTACAGGAGATAACATGTGTGACTTAGTATGCCTTTATGATCTAAACCAATATTCATATTAATAAAATAGCATGGATTTTGTCCAGTTATAATTTTTTGCTTGGGCTATCCCTAGCATCAAATCTCAATATTAGAGAGAGTTGATAAGTTCATTATGAAAGATGAAGAAGGTAGTTGAATCCGATGTAGGCTATGAAGAAGATGAAGGACATAAGAAAATGTATATTTTTATGGAATATTAGAGAAGATAAGGGAGATATATTCATATTTATGTAGTTTTATAAAAAATTTATAGGTGTTAAATTTATTATGTGGAGGTGTGAGAGACTAGAACAAGCATTGACAACTACATGAACTAAAAAAGGCATGAAGACACTTTATTTCTATTAGAAGTGGATTTGTACAGTATAAAGGAAGCATGAAAAAAACATTATGGCACATGTGCAAGAGATTATGTTGCAATTTCAGTTATATGAATGTGGGTATAATGTCCCCTTTGCAATTCTAGCTCGCTAAGGAGACCTTTGTCCCAATTTGACTTTTCATGGGCAAAAAAGGAATACAAGGGAAGTACTTTAATGTTATATTATTAAGTTGATTAAAAGTGGCTTAAAGAGAGGAATTTTAAGTTAGCCCTTATTTAAAAGGATTATAAGGATTCACTTTTTAAATATTTAAATCTTTTCCTCCATTTTGAGCACCCCAATTGGGAAGAAAGGATATAAAATAAGGAAGGAGGTTCATTTTTGGATTATGTTATTATGATCAACTAAAATTCAAAGTTTAAGCAGCTTGTTTTTGCTTTCATCCCTAGAGGATGAAACACCTCTTTGGTATTTAGGTATTAAGGAAGAAAACCTTTAATTTCCAATAGGGGACATCATCCATAAGTCATATTTGAGTATGAACCGACATATTTCAAGTCTAAGGCACCTTTCCAAGTGCACTACAATAGAGGAACAACTTGTGGAGGTGGGACACAACTATTATCAGTGCTATTTGTTGTCCATGAAAAATGACTCCTCATTTTTTTAGACAACATATGATTATTTTGGTCCTGCATGGCCAAAATTGTCCCTCCCCTTTCCAAAAATTTGTTCTAAATATTCGATTTTGTCATTTTCTCAAACTTTTTGGTAAAAGGATTAGCAGGTTCAATCGGTTCATCAAAGGGTCTATCGGCAAGCATCAAAACAAAAGCTTGAACCATTGAACCATTGAACCTTGAACCATTTTGGTTCATTGGTTCAATGGGTTCAATGTTCAATCGGTTCAACACGCTGGGTTCAAAGGTTCAAAGGACGCCTTAGTTAAGAAAAGAAGTGCGCGCAAAAGAAAGAGTCAGGTAGATGCTACCAAGTGTCGATGACTGAGCCCCACTAAACTTTGTTTCTAAAAATTGGTAGATATTGCCATGTGTCCCTCTTGAAGCTTGTTGGGAGCCTCCAAGTGTTAATATCCACAGTCTCTTCCCTTAGCTTCACTGTTTTGAGCAAAGACCATGGTGGGCCCAGGGATGAGTGATTAAATGAAGTATAATGCACCAAGTGTCTACATTCGTGCGACTAACAAATGTATTTAGACTGTGCCACGTGTCCCTTGCAGAGATCGGTGGAGGATAACAAGTGTCATCATCCATGAGAGCCCGACTGAGCCCCAAACATTTCTACAATGTCACAAAGGCCTGAGAAGGTGGATGCTGCCAAGTGTCAACAATGAAAGATGCCATGTGTCCTCACCTGTTCCTACAGAAGATGCCATGTGGCACTTGTTCAAAGAGTAAAGTCATCACATGTCAAAAGAAAGGGGCACTCATAATATAAAGGCACATATGGAGCCAAGGAAAGGTTTCCTTCAGATGAATTGTCTGAAGGAATTCTTTTAGACATTTTGCCTAAAGGAAATAAAAGGGATGATAGCCTGCCTAAGAATCAAAGCCCAAAGGCCACTTAGAAGACACCGAAGGGCATGTTCCCTTTGGAAAAGGGTTTGAGCCTCAGAGGGCTGTGGAAGCTGCCAAGTGTCACAAGTCGAGACATAGTTTCGAATGAAGCTTCATAGAGCAAAACCCGTCGCGTGTCTTGACCCAATGCAGTGGAAGCTGCCACATGTTTGCATCCATGCCCCCCAGCCACTAACCAATTTCAAAGCTTATTTTTATAAGCCTATTTCAAATTTGTAGATGTCGCCATGTGTCCTCACCTGCGTCATAATGGAAATCAACCATGGCAAGCGAGAAAGACACAAAGGAGTTGCTAGAAAGCATGATGGGCCCACAAATGTCAAATTTATTGCAATGAAGTGTCTGTTGATTCTAGAAAACTCAAGGCATAGACCCGAATGCATTCAAAAAGCCTAAGGCCTTTCCAAGAGAAGGAAGAGACAAAGAGGGAAACTTAGCGGGAGTATTTCCAGTAGGTGGAGTAGTTCATCGGGTAGATATTTGGGGCCTACAAACATTGAAAGCACTGTTTATTTGTCCCCTGTGAGATAAAGGTTGAATAGATAGTTACATGGCTAAGTAGGTGATGGAATTAGAGATTTAGGCTTGAGAGGAGGCACTAGAGATGAATCGACATGCCATAGTCAAGGCAACTGCTCTGCTCTAGCATGGCCCTTCTTAACAAGACTAGAATGCATCCAAGGCATTGAATGCACCGAATGGGTCACTCTATGGGACAAAGTGCCAAGCCTCCCTCAAGCCTCTATATAATGTAATCTCTTGTATCATTCCAAAGGAGATCTTCCCCTTACTAGAAGTGAAACTCTGCCCAAATTGAAAGGCATTACTGAGACTTTGAGCTCAGATTGTAGTTCATATTTCTTTGATTGAATGAGAAAGCAAGTTACTTCCAGACTTTGTGCTGTGATAGCCTGTGCTACTTTAGGAGATTGTTCTTATGTCTATCTTTTGAAAGCATTCTTGTTTATTTGATTTAACAAGCAGAACTAGTGGAGGCAATAAGGAAGGTGTCCTAAAGCCAACTACTTTCAGACTTTATGCTGTCATAGTTGTCTTCAGTGTGTGTTTTTATTTTCCATTTCTATGTAAAGGACCTTGGGATGACTTTGTGCCCCCATTGTTCTTTGTATCTCACTCTTTGGGTAGTTGAGGTGGAAAATTTGTGTTTTGTTTCATCCTGCTATTACTATGCCCTTTTGTTACTAGTTTCTTATCTTACTTGAAAGAACTCCTACTGTTTCCTGCAAGAACACTTCTAAAAGAAGAGAAGTGCCTTAAGTGTTTCCACCAAGATTTTCTCTTTTGCTTGTTAGCATCATCTCTAAAATAAGAGAGATGGATGGTTTATCCCACCCCTGTGTCTTACTTTCAGCTTATTTATATTGTATATAGCCTCTGCATATTTAATAGGTAACCTCCCCTTGATGAGAGGAGAGATTTGTCTCTGATTGATGTAGTAAAGCTGCACACCTGGCCAACCAATCTTCCTACTATGGTTGATCAGACCTATTTTGTTGATTAGTACACTTATTGACAAAATATTCACCAACAGTTTTTTGGCGACTTTACTGGGGACACAATAATTTTATGCAATTTGGAACCTCAAGTTTCAGATTAAAACATCACCTGTGTCTTACCCATAATCATTATAACCCTTATCCATTACAGACTCTAGTGACTCCATTCCATGTCTTACCCATTATCATTATAGCCTTACCATCTTCCTCCACTTATGTTATTTTATCTGGTCTACAAAACTAGAGCTGCTGGGAAAGAGTGCGCAGTTTGAAGCCTCAAGCCTCAAGCTGAAGTAGGGCCAATTCTTTTCCATTTTTGTTCTGCAATCTGGCCAATACACCCATATTTTTTATCCTATTTTACATAATTAAATCATGGCTATTCAAGGCCCCTGGGGTAATTCTTTTGGTACACTTAATTTGACTTCACCCCTGCATGAGCTTCCACACAGTTCAAGGAAAAATTTCCCCAAATTCTTTGGTGATGGGATAGTTCACCCTGATGAACACATTGTAGCCTTCATCATAGCCTATGGTGTTATAGGGGTGGAGTTTGAAGATGTGGCAGTCAGGCTATTCATGGAGACACTACAAGGCACTGTTGCAGACTGGTTCTACCATCTGCAAACTTGCAGAGGATGTACATGCTTTGTTGGCCCAGCTCACTTAGATGAAGAAGAAACCTCATGAGCCTATGAGGGATTTTATTGCTAGGTTCAACAAGCTGAGGCACAAGATTCCCATGGTCACCCAGCCGACACCTTAGAATCTCATGTGCTTCTTCATCAACTCACAACTGCTTGAAGTGAGTTTTCTGTTGAGATAGGCTAGACACATAGACCTTGAGGCTGCTCAAGACTTGACTACTAAGCTAGAAGATGACCTTATCTTGGTAGGAAAGATAAGGAGAGATCCTAATAGAGGTATATTCTCTTCATCTTTTGAGTATCCACCTTCAGCCACCACTGATGAAATGGTGCAAAAGCTGGCAAATGAACTGCTAGCCTTAAAAAGGCAAATGGCCCAAAGTATGTCTACTCCTAATCGAGATATGCCAAGGAGGACATTCCCTAATCAGCCATATTAAGGCAATGCTACCAGAAGTCAAGGGCAACCAAATCATCTTCCTCCCCCATAGAGGAACCTTGCCCTTGAAACACCTCCAACCAACTCAGTAGTTGGATATCTAGAAGCGAAACATGTTTCTTATTTCCAACCTGAGTTCGAGCAAGAAAATGGTGCTGATCTCTTCAGGGAGGATCTAGAAGAATTAGTTGGTGACTCCCACATTAGTTTCTTGAATTTCTAGGATGAACCCAGAATTGAAGGTGAAGCAGTCGAAGGATCATATGCAGTATTCACCAGGTCTGAGAATCAGTCAGCCCAGCAGGTTGACAAAGAGAAGACAGAGGAGCGACCCCAACCAACAATTTCAATTGCTAAGCAGAGATCCCCTCTTCCTTTCTAGTTAAAGGACCTGGTGATTGCCAAAGAATTAAGTACATCAAACATCTCTGCACCTTCTACTTCAAATTCATAGGCCAGTCCTCCCACCCCTCTTATAAACCAAAAGGAAGAACTCCCATCCCCTGTGTCTAGTCCAACCTAGCCATTTGACATAATTGATCATGTCAAATGTGTCAAGACCCAAATGGTGGCCCCTGTAGCCCAAATTTTGTTTGTCTTCAGGTAGGGATGAAATAACAAAAGAATTGGTGGAGTGCAACATAATTGTAGAAGAACCCTTCCCTCCATATGAGTACGAATCTGAGATATCTGAGGGGGACAATCAAGACATGTGTTGGGCTGAGCTATCAAAACAACAAATTATGGTAGTAGACCATGCTGCTGCCCATCAAAATTAGGAAAATGAACTCTTTGTGAGGAGAGCAAAGGTTCGTGGTTTTGGGACCAAAAGTCAAGTCTTGCTTTGGGGCAAGAAGAGAAGAAAACCAAGGGGAAGACATAGAAAAGTGGTTTCTTGGTGGAGAGTTCCACTCGCTCGTCACTGATTTTGGGGAAAAAATGGTTTCCTATTGGTTTATCAAGATGGGACACGACTATCATTATCTCATAATGGGCAACATCTGAAGCACTTCAAATCTTGAGGCATCAGATAAGTTCATTTCTACATATGTATATTTGTATAGTCTTTAGTTCTATTTTGTGCCTTTCATCTTCATTTTTGTCACCTTTCTTTTTGGGTAGCATGAATCCATAGCCCAATGGCACACTTCAAGGCACCATAGATTTTGGTTTCTACTCCCCTCAGCTATTCTAAGTTGTTATCTGAAGGAAGTTCTCCAACAAGAGCCAACTGTTGTCCTTGAAAAATGACTCCTCATTTTTTTAGACAACATATGACTATTTTGGTCCTGCATGGCCAAAATTGTCCCTCCCCTTTCCAAAAATTTGTTCTGAACATTCAATTTTGTCATTTTCTCAACTTTTTGGTAAAAGGATTAGCAGGTTCATCAAAGGGTCTGTCGGCAAGCATCAAAATAAAAGCTTGAACCGTTGAACCATTGAACCTTGAACCATTTTGGTTCATCGGTTCAATGGGTTCAATGTTTAATTGGTTCAACACACTAGGTTCAAAGGTTGCCTTATTTAAGAAAAGAAGCATGCATAAAAGAAAGAGTTAGGTGGATGCTGCCAAGTGTCGACAACTGAGCCCCACTAAACTTTATTTCTACTAATTGGTGAATTCCTTTAGACATTTTGAAGGAAATAAAAGGGACGACAACCCGCCTAAGAATCACTTAGAAGACACCAAAGGGCATGTTGCCTTTGGAAAAGGGTTTGAGCCTTAGAGGGCTACAGAAGTTGTCAAGTGTCACAAGCTAAGACACAGTTTTGAATGAAGCTTCATAGAGTAGAACCCACCACGTATCCCAACCCAATGCAGTAGAAGCTGCCACGTGTCTGCATCTGCACCCCCCAACCGCTAATCAGTTTCAAAGCTTATTTTGATAAGCCTATTTCAAAGCTGCAGATGCCGCCACGTGTCCTCACCCATGTCATAGTAGAAAGTGACCATGGCGAGTGAGAAAGACACAAAGGAGTTGCTAGGAAGCATGATGGGCCTGTAAATGTCAAACTTGTCACAATGATGTGTCTGTTGATTCTAGCAGACTCAAGGCGCATACCCGAATGCATTCAAAAAGCCTAAGGCCTTTCCAAGAGAAGGAAGAGACAAAGATGGAAACTCAACGGGAGTTATTTCCAGTAGGTGGAGCAACTCATCGAGTAGATATTTGGGGCCTGTAAACATTAAAAGCGTCGTTTGTTTGTCCCCTATGAGATAAAGGTAGAATAGATAGTTACGCGGCTAAACAAGTGATGGAATTAGAGATTTAGGCTCAAGAGGAGGCACTAGAAATGAATCAACACACCACAGTCAAGGCAACTACCCTACTCTAGCATGGCCCTTCCTGACAAGACCAAAATGCATCCAAGGCATTGAATGCACCAAATGGGTCACTCCATGGGACAAAGTGCCAAGCCTCCCTCAGGCCTCTATATAATGTAATCTCTTATATCATTTCAAAGGAGATCTTCCCCTTAATAGAAGCAAAAGTCTGCCCAAATTGAAAGGCATTACTGAGATTTTGAGCTCAGATTGTAGTTCATATTTCTTTGATTGAATGAGAAAGCACGTTACTTATAGACTTTGTGTTGTGATAGCCTGTGCTACTTTAGGAGATTTTTCTTATGTCTATCTTCTGAAAGCATTCTTGTTTATTTGATTTAACAAGTATAACTAGTGGAGGCAATAAGGAAGGTGTCCTAAAGCCAACTACTTTCAGACTTTGCACTGCCATAGTTGTCTTCAGTGTGTTTTTTCTTTTCCATTTCTGTGTAAAGGACCTTGGGATGACTTTGTGCCCCCATTGTTCTTCGTATCTCACTCTTTGGGTAGTTGAGGTGGAAACTTTGCATTTTATTTCATCCTGCTATTACTGCACCCTTTTTTTACTAGTTTCTTATCTTACCTAAAAGAACTCCTGTTGTTTCTTGCAAGAACACTTCTGAAAGAAGAGAAGTGCCTTCAGTGTTTCCACCAGGATTTTCTCCTCTATTTGTTAGCATCATCTCTGAAAGAAGAGAGATGGATGGTTTATCCCACCCCTATGTCTTACTTTCAGCTTATTTATATTGTATATAGCCTCCACATATTTAATAGGGAACCTCCCCTTGATGAGAGGAGAGATTTGTCTCTGGTTGATGTAGTAAAGTTGCACACCTAGCCGACCAATCTTCCTGCTGTGGTTGATCAAACCTATTTTGTTGATCAGTACGCTGATTGACAAAATATTCACGCAACACTATTTAAGGCAATAAACTTCATTTTTAGCTCTATTAAGAGTAGTAACATTAGTGGGTACCCTCTCTGAGGGAATAAAAATGCTTGACTGTTTGAAACTGTAGTTTCTGGGGTAGTTTGTGGAAGATTTTGATATTTTTCAATCTAACAATCAACTAGTATTTATTTAATAATTCTTAGATCTAATTTTTTTTATGAAAATTAGACTTATGGGATTTATAAATATTTTGAATATTCTAGAATTTTTATGAGGGTTTATATGTGCAAAAATAATTATTTTTATGCATGAATAATTATTTTTTAGAATTTGAAATTTATGACTAGGGTTTCTATAAAAATCAGAATTTAATATTTTTAGTATAAGGGTTTGTTGGAAAACCTAAATTATTATAAATTATCTAAAAAAGGGACATTTAAGTGGTATTAGAGACAAGATTTTGGAAACATGTAAAGGATAAATTTAAAAAAATTATAGATTCATAGGGAGGTCATACCCCTATTAGATAGAGTAGATTCTGGTCTGTACAACTCTAGACCAATGACTGTACCATTCATAACTAGGGTTTCAATCAAAGTTTAAAATTTTTTATGTGTTTTTAAGGAAATGGATCTTTCTAACCTATGATTTAGATGGATAAGATAAAATGGTGGACATAATTTTTTATGACACTAGGTTTGAGAGGTTTACCCATGGCAAGAGAGATTGACTAATATGATTGCACAATTGATCCACACCATGCAAAATTAGAATGGTGAACGAAGATATTCAAGGGAAGATAATAATATTAAACCACCAATGACGATGAGTGATTCTTCATCTATGTCATTTTGGCCTACTTTTCTTACAAGATAAGAAACCATTCTGGTGAGGGAAACTTAACCTTTAATAGTTGATAACATTATTTCTAGCTACGCTAAGTATAGAGCCTTTTAGTTGATATCCAGGAAGAACTATCACTCACCAACTTCATGGAATTTAAGAAATATCGAGTTGGAATTAGACCAAGGTCTGAACCATGAGCTACACAAGGAGACTTGTATCATGCAATGAGAAAAGAAGAGGAAAATAATTTCCAAATTGTAATGGTTGGGCATGGTGAAAAATCATGGATGTAAGGAAGGGAGAGGGAACAACCCATGTAGGCACTTATCCTACAAAAAGAAAGTGGAAAAAATGTTCCAGGCCAAAAGGAAGAGATTTTTTCCCTTTTGATGAGGAAAGAAATAGAAATAAATGTGGAACCTAGCATTAAAAATAAATCAACTACATTTTAGGCAAGTGTGAAGGATGTGATAATGACTAGGAAAGGTGTGATGAATGATTGAATAGAGCTAAGAAATCTAAGTCTATATCCATTTGAAAAAAATGACACCTAAAATATTTTAAATAAAAAGGTAAATAATTTTATTATCTTCATGATTATAGTAAGAAGAGTGAGTATTGATTTTCAGAGGAACATTAGGGATGGATATGCATCTATGGTGAACATTTTGATTAAACCTAAGTTGTGATTTTTGATTCACATGGGTGATTGTGTTGAGATTATCTCAACAAACTCTCTTTTGGGAAAGGTGGCTAAACACTTTGGTGACAACTGAAGGTATGCAAATGAAAATCATACTTTAGATTTATTATTTCCTAAGGATTTATTGTATCACCATCATATTATGTCTATATAATATTTTGATCATCATGAAAATCATTCTAACAATGAGGATAAGATGAAGGGTACCAAATGAAAAGAGAATCTTTTCCAAGAAGTCGTTATCCATCTTCAAAGCATTACAAAGATTAAACTATTTCCATATGAGATGGATTTTAAGGACAACTATGGGAAGGTACTTAACAAGATTAATAAAGTGGATGAAAATCTATCAAAGGCTCCTACTTCAGCCAAATGAGATGAGAATGTTAATCACATCCCAAAGAATGATGGTCATGCCCCATATTCAGTGCTCCATACTAAGAAGTTCCAAATTCTTTTCAAGAGTGTCAACACACTTATAATTTCATTTAAAGTTATGGTAGAGAAAGTAAAGACCTATTCCAACTTTTCCATCATTCAGAGAATGGTAAAGAGATGAAGGTAGAACCTTGGGTTCTAAATTGCCCTAAGAAACCACAATGGGATGTATAAAGAATCAAAGTGAATAATAATGGAACAATTCAAAATTCAACTAATAAGCATGAATTTAAGGAGGCAATTATTAATCCTAAGGTGGGAGGTGTTGAAGATATCCCAACCAATCTTTATTCAGCAAAGGAAGGTGAACAAGTTGAGGACAACCAAATCTATGAAAGTGTTGTGGATTTGTTGCTTCCTAATATGTCATTTTAGATGTGTTTTCATCATACACCAGATGTTGAAAAGAATGGTCATATGTAAAGATTGATGTTTCATAGTATATCATGTCAAATTTGTGGTTATCATGGATAACATAGTGAAAATGGTGATAGAGTGAAGAATAATTTGAGTGGAAAAGGGCACACATATCCTTTCATACAAGTTTTAAATTACTTTTACATGAAATTTTAAGATTTGAGTGATATTTAGAGATATAATAAGGTAAAGGTATTTGAGGAGTTCAATGTTATCATTGTTAATGAATTATTTATCTTATACATTTGGATTGAAAATAAGTTAACGAGGAACCCTAGGAAGTATGTTAGGCATTCTAACACAGTGGTGAATAATTAATGCTCATGACCCATAGATCACTCCTTGAAACCAATTCCTACACTTGAGGACAAGGCTATGAGTAAAGTCACCATTGTTAGAGTAGTGAGATACTTGATGTAGAAAGTGATGGATAATGGTGTCTAACATACCATGGAGTAGAACATTAGCTTCCATCTCTCAAGGATTGATTAGAGATCAAGATACAAGCAAACATTTATTGAATTTTCAATCAAATAAGGGTTATTTTTGGCCCCTATATCATTCACATGGTTGGGTTTGGTGAAGAGGTTCATGTATGATAGATGTTATACCAATATTTTATATGATTCCAACAATAGAACTAGTCTTTTTTACATTTGTATGACAACCACAAAAGTATTTTTAGTTGCATGGTGTGAAGGAGAACTCAAGGAGGATGTGTTTTTACAAAAAGATTACTAATTCAGTTTGTAGATATGTTGTCATCCACATTTCTATCCAAATTAACATTTTGTATGTAGTCGTACAAGTAGGCCTAGTCATAAACTTGAGTAATCTTCAGTTTGTTAATGTTGTTGAATCATTTTTAGTCACTATATGGTTTATTTTAGCCCCTATATCATTATCATTTATAAATTTTTTGAAGACTTTAAAGTATTATATATGTTGTCCTATTCCTTTTGCTATTTTTTGCAACATAACCAACCCCTTAACACTTTTTATGATAATTAGAAGAGTGTTTTTGGTCATAAGGTGGATGGGTGTTCCACCTACCATTAGTGAGGGATCATTTGCAATTATTATGAAAGAGTTCCCAACCACCACCATACTAATTATGAGTGATAAAATGCAATGGTATAACTAAAACCATGCTTATAATAGTAAGAATGGACCTTTTATAAGTCAATCCCATGAATGTAAATTATGAAGAAGATGCAAGCATTAGAGAAGAGTTGAACAACATGCCTCTAAGGAATGATGAAGTGATTGAAGGAATGGTGTGGGGATCTCTTGATTTCATTGACATATTTGTTCTATGTGCAAGTTTAAAAATTAGGATAGCCATGCCACAAATTCCCAACTTACATGTTGTTGTCATATATATTTTTTAGCCCATATGATACTACTATTTTTTTGATGTACTTACTTCCAATATCTCTTTTAGCTCCCACATGGTTCATACCCTTGATGGGGGCAAAAAGAGATCAAATATGCTACTATTATGACATTTTCATAGTGTTGGAATAATTTTTATCAGTCAAGTCAATTTTTAAGTTTGAACAAGTTAGGGGAGATTTTTGAAAATAAGAAGTTTGGGAAAGGGTTCAACTGAAGTAAAGCATCATGGAAGCTACTTCAACATCTTGGCATCACCTTGCATATGTAAGAACAAACCATATGAGTGTTTATAAAGAGACTCTTATGATTCAGAGAGTGCATAGTTTGAATATGTCCAAGGAGATTATAATGATCATGGCACATGCCAAGCATGAGTGGGAGTAGCTGAGTTTGTTTTCATCCCAAGCAAAGGATGAAGAGTATATTGTTTCAAAAAAGGTGGAAAAGGTTGGTGAAGTTTTTCCACACATTGAAGAGTTCCCGAGGTTGATTTGGGATCCTGGTATTTATAGAAGGATATAAGGAGTGAATAATGTAGCTTGAAATTACTTGAGGGAAATCAATTTTGTGAAGGGAGGACTATAATGTCTCCTTTTTAATGCTAGCTCTCTAAGGAGAACTTTTGCCCAATTTGAATTTCAGTGGGCAAAAAGGGAATACTAGATTTTAAAGTTGATTAGAAGTGGCTTAAAGAGGGGAATTTTAAGTTATCCCTTATTTAAAAGGATCATGATGATTCAATTATTAAATTTTTGAATATTGCCCTCTATTTTAAGTACCCCAATTGGGAGGAAAGGATATAAAAGAAAGAAAGAATGTTCATTTTTGGATTATGTTATTATGATCAACTAAAATTCAAAGTTTGAGTAGCTTGCTTCTGATTTCATCCCTAGAGGATGAAACCCCACTTTGTTATTCAGGTATTAAGGATGAAACCCTTCAATATCAAGTAGGTGACTTCATCCATAAGTCATATTTGAGTGTGAATTGGGTAGATTTAAAGTCTAAGTCAAATTTACAATAACATTGCAATAGATGAACTTCATTTTCAGCTCTGTTAAGGGTAATAACAACAATAGGTACCATCTCTTAGGTCAACTAACCCCTTAAGGGTTTGAAACTATAATTTATGGGTTATTTTGTGGAAGATTTTGTTATTTTTCAATATAACAATTAGTTGGTATTTATTTAATAATTTTTAGACCTAATTTTAAAAAAAAATTAGACTTATGGGCTCAATAAATATTTTGAAAATTCTATAATTTTTATGAGCAAAAACAATTATTTTTATGTATGCATAATTTTAGAAGTCTACAATTTATGACTAAGGTTTTTATAAAAATCAAAATTTAATATTTACAATATAAGAGTCTACTGGAAATCTAAATTGTTCTAAATTGTCCAAAAAAGGGACATTTCAGTGGGATCCATTGCTAGAACTTGAAGTTATCAAATTATTTTTTAATACTGAGGAGACTTGATAGTTTAAGTTTTGTGTTTTCTGAAACCTGTTGTATAAATGATTGTACACATCTTAAAATTATTGAAATCTATTGTATGAATATGATTATTAATGGTGGTTGTGTTTCTCTCGCTCAAGCATTATTTCCATGTTTAGTAGGAATGAAGAGGTAAAGGTGGCATTGGAAGAAGCATAAGTGTTGAGTGGGCATTGTCATTTGTTATTTTTTTCTATGTGGGACCCATAATAACATAATTTATTATTTTCCCCATAATATTGCTATTACTATTGAATATGTAATTTTCAACCCTTTTTTATGTTTAGTTATTACAAGAATTAGGTTTTTGACTTAAATTTCCATGTTGTCACATAAATGAATTGGTTGTAATATTATGCCAATGGATTATAAATAGAGAGGTTACAAGTTCAACTCCTAGTTATTTATTTTGCATGAAATGAAAATTATAAAAGATAGGCATACAAATGCAAGTCATATACAAATTTTATACATTGCATATCAAGTGAACACATATATGAAGTGGTAGTGGACTATATATAAAACCTATAGCTCTTAGATTCCATTCCAATAACTCTTTTATTAATAAAAATATTTCTTTAACTTTTAAAGAGAATATGTAGTTTAGTTTGGAATGTTCATGTTCACTTTTGGAGTCGTGAGCATTATAAAATATAGGATCTTATTTTTTTAGTTTATCATCCATGTAATCCATTGTATGGCTAAAATGGTTTTATCTAGAAGTAAGAAAACTAACACCTAAAAACTATAAATATTGGATTATGAATATGATAATCACTTTTATTTTCAATGAACTCTGATATTTTGTTGAAATAAACCTTACACCATCTACTAGTTCCACCAATTTACTTGAATTTCACAAATGAGATAAGAAAGATCTAGCATTATTAAGCTGTTCTTACTCTCCACAAATTATTGTTCACATATAGATCATTAAATAAGAGGACTAGAAAGTGTAGAAAACACTTAAAGAATTATAAGATAAATAACTTAAAAATAATAAGATTAATCTTTTAATATAACTACTAACACTAAACTCAATGACAATGAGGATGTTTCATAGTAAATCTACACGTTAAATAATGTAAAACAAGAATACAATACAAAAGGAGGAAACATTAATTATGCCATGACAGTTTACATAGTTTTAAATGGGCTTAATTATAAATACAAGAACTTCTTGGAAATGTTAAAAATAAGTGACAAACTTAAAAAAACAATGTTTGATTCAATTTGTGAATTTGTCAAGTAACATGAGTGTCAATTTGCAAGGAAGAAACATTCTAAGATTTAATAAGATGTTTACGTTACAAAAAATGATGAACACAACGAAGAGAAGAAACAAGTAAAAATAAGTATTTCCTAAAATCATCTAAACACAATATTTCTTCCAAATTGTTGACAATATTCTTCATCAAGATCATATAACTATTCCTATAAAATAGAGACCTCAGTGATGGTGATACATAGATAGAATATGGAAGCAAAACTCTGAACCTATGCGACTTTATATGAAACTTGACAACATATTTGAAACACCTAGATGAAGAATGGACATATCCAAGGTATAGTCCCTATGTAGTATCTTAATGTTTTAAGTCACTATAGATGTCATTTTAATGTATTAGGTAGTGTTGACGCAGGAAAGTGCACCCAGTGGCAGGAAAATAGGTTCCTGCCCTCTCCTCGCAACATGGAAACTCCTCTCTCACCTGTGGGACAGTGAAGTAGGAGAGGAGAGTCTCTAGTTAAGGGCTAGCTCCCTTTGGTGTATCATTGTTTGTTTCAGGTAGTGCAAAAAAAAATACATACAGGCATATATATATATATATATATATATATATATATATATATATATATATATACAGTTATAATAAAAAGGGGGGGATGAAAAGGGAGAAGAAATGCAAGAAAAAAAACCTACTCTAAGGAGGTGATACACCAAAACAATATGACCCTTTCACACCCACACTCAAAAGTAGACAACACACTTATACGCTCTACCCTTGATAGAAGAAACAATCTGAAAACTTGATAGGGAGGTAAGAAAAATGAAAGATACAAAAAGGGAGGTTCACTAAAGGTGTTATGAGAAGCACTCTGTAGATGATCCTCTCTATTCTGCACTCCAAAGTAGAACTCTTCTCCTATTAGCTGCAGATGGTACCTTGTAAATAGCTGGTGTGTTGATGTTGAACCTGTGACAACATCAAAGACAATGACTAAACACAGATTAACACTCAGGACATACACAGGATATTTATTCAAGAAGAGGTAAAAAATTGCTGATTGATTCAGGTGGAAAATTTTAGCAGAGCTTCGCTTTACAAAATTTGTGAAAAGATCTTTACAAAATGACAAGTTATGAATATATATGGGAAGCAAAGAGGCCCATGTGGTGCTCCTGCTTTTACAAGTGGCATATGTGTCCCTTTGAAAAGAAAACAAGTCGCTCAAAAATTAATGAGCTGTCCATTTGCCTGCTCGAGACCTGCATTTCCTGCTTAGGTAACTTACACGATTTGCCTTTCAATTTAATGTGAGACAGAGGAAACGATTGCACTGCTAGCCACTATCATTCTAAATGATCAATTTTGTGGGTGCCATCTCACCTGCCAAAGACGCTTCCCCATTTTGTGCCAGTTGGACTTAATTGTTCATTCATCCTTTGCTTGCTACTTTGTCTAATTCATTCTTTATGCCATCAGGTAGTAAATGCCTTCTGTCTCTACCACTAGGATCGATCAACTACCCCTACCATGTCATCTTTGCTTGCCACTTAGAATTTGTCTCTTTTGGCCGCTTGGCTCCTTGGGTGAATATACTGGCAGGTCGCTACATTCTGAGCTCTTCCTTGTCCATGTTTGGTGCTTGCCATATTTTAAAACCCAACGGCTAAACCATTTCATTAAGTTTGACGTGCCTTGGGATGTCCCTGTGTCCTTTGCTTTGTCTTTGGGTCCACGTTGGTAGTCAGGTCCATGCTGGCAGTCATCTGTGGCTTCCCTTCCTTTGTCTTTTCCTTGGCATACCCTTCCAGGTCACATTTGGCTTGGACTATTTCCCTGGGCTTTGTATTGTATTTGAAGCGCGCTTGAATTCCTTCCATGTAAATGTTAAGAGCTTGCCCTTCGAAAGGGATTTTAACTTGAAGACTGGCCTTTCCCTTTGCCTTTGTGTTAAGCCATGCCCGAAGGAATTTGAGACCTAGACTTAGTCAATTTCGAATGAATTGAACTTTGGACTTCGAACCAAACTGAAACTTACCTGGGTCCCTTTCATTTGAAGTGTTGGCCCTCCACTAGGGCATTTGAAATTTAAGTCTTGAACCAAATCACTGAACCAATTGTGTTGAAAAAAGTAGAGAAACACTGGCATTGAAATGTGTAGCCCAAAAATGATTGCTTTTCAAATAGTGAAGAAGGAAGGTGAACAATTTTGGCCTGTGAGCAAAAAATTGGTCAACACATGGTGACTCACAGGGGAAGCATGCCTGCCATGCTTAGAATCTAGCTGCCTTGAAACTCCAAGCAACTTTGAGAAACAACAATAGCTCTATTCAAACACAAAACCAAAAAAAATGTAGATCCACCTCCGAGGAAAAGGAAACACACGCAAGACTAAGAAAACTACAACCTGTGCAACAACACTTAGGGAAAAAAAAGAAAAAGAAAACAAGGGAAAATATGTAAAAGTGAACCCAAAAGAAATTAGTGGCAATGCTTCAAATGTATCCCATTAATTGGGATATGCAATTCTTTGCCATCCAACCTGGAAAGTTGGAACGCATTATGTTGCTTGCACTAAGTGATTATGTAAGGACCAATCTATAGGGCATCAAATTTTGCATGTTTTTTAAACTTAGCTCGATCCTCATCCCACTTCAAGACAATGTCTCCTTTAGTGAAATCTCTTGGCAAAGATTTCTTGTCAAAGTGCCTTTTTACTTGTTGTTGGTGACTGGTCATAGAAGCCATAGCCCGATCCCTTACCTCTTGGAGCTCCATTAGCTCGCATACCCTGACTTCCAGGCCATTTCCTTCTTCAAACTGCAGTTGGTGGGAGAGATCCAATGCTGGCAATTCAAGTGAGATGGGAAGCCTAGCTTCCCTTCCATACACGAGCACATATGGAGAATTTCTGACTGCTCTTTTTGGAGTAACTCGGTCGGCCCATAGAGCTGTCTTTAGCTTGGTATGCCAGGTTCTTTGATTGTCCTCCATAGTCCTCTTTATAATTCTAATCAAATTTTTGTTGGTGGACTCAGCTAACCCATTGCCTTATAGATAATAGTTTGATGAAGTGCTGAGGTATATGCCATACATCAATGCCCATTCACTAGTTTTGATTCACAGAAAAGCCAAGGCGTTATTTGAGATTATGGTGGCTGGGACCCCAAATCTTGTTACCAAGTCTTCATAAAAATCTAGGACTACGCTCTCATTCACCTCCTTCAAAGCAATGGCCTCCACCCACCTCGTGAAATAATTCATAGCAGTCAGGACCCATTTGTGCCCAGCACTGGAGGGAGGGTTGATCACCCCTATGAAGTCCAGGCCCCACTACATGAATGGTTGATCAACTTGAATGGGCTATAGGGGCATGGCAGCCAATCGCTATTTTCTATCAAAAAGTGCACACTTCTGGTACTTTCTTACCCAGGCATGGACATCCTTAAAAAGAGTGGGCTAGAAGTAGCCAGCTCGCATTATCTTTGTTGCTGTAGCTCTAGGGGCGAAGTGACCGCCTGCTGGCCCATCATGGAACTCAGCTAATACCCTATCAGCTTGGCTTGGGTCAATGCAACTTAGGAGGACCCCAAAGAAATCCCTCCTAAACAACACTTCACCAACCAGAACATAAGGAAGAGAATGGAGTTTAAAATACCTTCTTCTAGTCTTATCAAGACCCTATGGACATTCACCCGTGAGAAAGAAACACTTCATGTCCAACGTCTAATCCTTTATGACAGCTGGTTCTTCTGCTGTGGCTGTGTCATGGTTTAACAAGCTGTCTCTCCTTTCTTGTTTTAAGTCTGCAGCTAGCTATTCGCATAGGCCTCTTCCCCTCACCAGCTTGGTAATCTTGATGTCTATGTCGTATTCCATCACTTTGGTAATCCACCCTGCCCTCTTTTCATTTAAATCTCGATTGGTCAAGAATTCCTTGACACCCAGATGTGGGACCATAAGGTGGATCCTATTGTTAGACAACATATGCCTGAATTTCTTCAAGCTACGCACCACTGCCAGGACTTGCTTTTCTACATACATATACCTGACTTCAAAGTCCTCTAACCCTTGGCTAAAGAAAGCAAGTGGCTGTTTGAGGTCGTCACTGTTAGCTTGGGTAAGTATGGCAGATATCACTTCCTCATTGCTGAAGGTATAGAGGTTAAAGTCTTTGCTAAAGTCTGGGCCAATCAAAGTGGGAGCTTGGGTTATGACCTGCTTGATGGCCTCAAAGCTAAGTTTCCTCTTAGCTGTCCATTTGAAATCCTCACCTTTCTTCAGCATAGGGGTGAGTGGCTTGACTATCTCTACAAAATTTGGAATGAATCTTCAAATAAAATTAATTCTACCAAAAAAGCTCTGCAAACTCTTCTTGTGCTTTGGTGGGGACATCTCTAGTATAGAGCGAACTCTCTCAGGGTCAATAGACAAACCCTCCTTGGACACAATGTGGCCAAGGAGTTTCCCCTCATGAATAGCAAACACACACTTCTTTGGATTAAGAGAGATGCCAAATTCCCTACACCTTTCAAAAATCTGCCTGAGGTGTCGTATGTGTTGGCTCGCTTTCTTGGAGAATACTGTTACATCGTCGAGGTATACCAGCACGTTGTTGTTTATCAAGCCACCAAAAGCCATGTCCATGGCCTGCTGAAAGGTGGCACCAGCATTGGATAGCCCGAATGGCATCTTCTTGTAGGCAAACGTCCCCCATTTTGTGGTAAAGGCTATTTTGTGCTAGTCACTACCTTGCACTAGAATTTGATTATACCCTGAATAACCATCTAGGAGGGAGAACCGCTCACTACCAGTTACCTTCTGGAGGATCCGTTCCATGTTTGGAAGGGGGTAATGATCCTTTAGAGAGACTCTATTAAGGTCTCTGAAGTTGACACACAGCTTGATCTCCCCATTTTTCTTTCTAACAGGAACAAGGTTAGCCAGCCATGAGGAATGTTTGATTGGAAATATAATTTTGGACTCAATCAATTTGGCCAATTCCCTTTGCATGAGGGGCTCAATTATAGGATTGACAGGCCTTTGCTTTTGAGTGACTGGCCTGATGTCTTCTTCTAATTCAATGGTGTGTTGGGCAAGCCTTGGGTCGAAGCCCTTCAAATCACTATAATCCCAGGCAAAGATGTCAGCGAATTCTTGACACAGCAGAATGAAAGCTCACCTCTCTTGAAATGTGTAGACTTTACCAAGCGCCAGCAACTTCCCTTTAAAAATTTCAACCCTTTCATAATTCTCCTCTTTGGTAGTGATGCAGGCCTTGTCATTTCTTAACTGGTTGTCACTATTGAAAATGCTTTCAAGCATGACCAGACCCTTGGGGAGTTTATTGTTCTTCAACTGAACAATCTGATTGCCATATTGTTGTTGCAGTTTCGCTTGATTGTGTGTTGCAAACTCAGCTTCTTCTTGTAAGAAGAAAGCTATTTACTAGTCACTTTTGAAGACTTGCCAATTTGTAACATTGTCCGAGATTGAAGGCCAAACCACCACTTTCAAGTGGCGTGAACCACAATCTCTACTTATTTATTTTGAAACATCAAATTGGGTGCCAATTGTTGCCAACTTGTTAGCCTGTTTGTTGCACTCCCTGGGAATAGAGGCAATGTTAAAAGCAAGAAAATCCTCCACCAAGTCCCAAACCCTATGCTTGTACGACTTCAGCAAGGAGTTCTTGGTTAGATTCAGGCCTCTCACTTGATTTACAGTTAGTTCGCTGTCTCCCAAGACTTGCAACTCTTGAATCCCTCTCTTTCTTGCCCATTCAAGCCCATGGATCAAAGACTCATATTCTACAACATTACTGGTGCAAGAGAACTGGAAATGGAAAACTGAAAAGTACCTTTCCTTGGAAGGAGAAACCAACATTGCTCCACCACTAGTGCCTATTTTACTTCTGGAGCCATCAAAATACAGCTGCCACAGGCCAAGGTCTTCTTTGCTTTCCTTCATTAAATTTGGCATGAAGGCACCCTCCTCATGCATGCAATAGACTCCAAGGTCTGCCTCCTCAATGAATTTGTATGGATCATGCTCAAAGTTATCATTTCCCCACTCGTCCAACAGTAAGTTTGTGACTCTTTCAAGAGCAGAGGATGGAGATTGGTCCGTCTGGGACTCTTCTGGATTGATGATGGTGTAACTGACATTTGTTGCTTTGGGCAAATATGGCTCTAGGTGGTCCTTGTAGAGTGGCTCAGACTCAATTTTCACTTTGGTCCCATACTTGGTTCTGAAAACTAGATATGACCAATTCGCTACTAGATAGCCACCTATTTTTGATGTGAAATCCCTGGACAAACAAATTGCAAAATATGGAGGAACATCTGCTACCACTATATCATGGGGAATTGAGAAGGTTGGGCAAGCATGCAATGTCAGGTCTAAACCCTTCACAATCCCAACTATTTTTGTAGGTGTCCCATCCAATTGTAGGACTCCTTTGTTCATCTCTTGATACTTCAATCCCATCTTATCAGCAATGCACTTGGGCATCACTGAGGTGCTGGCCCCACTGTCAATTATGCAGTTGTGCACCAAGAAGTTCCTAATGACCAAGGATACGTAGAAAGGAGGAGTCTTCTCTTCCTTCTTCATTTATCTTTAAGTGGGAGGCTGTCCATTTGTCATCAAGACATTATCGGTGCTAGCTGGGACAACCTGACAATCCAGCTCATTCAATTCCTATTTTAACATATCCTTCTAGCCTGGAAGAGACAACACATCCCATAAAGAGATATTCATATTCAGCTTCTTCATCTAATCCACTACATTGATTTGAGGACTACCATGCCTTAATCTTTCTTTGGGGTTGATTCCAAGCTGAACTGTAGGCTGAGGGGCTAGAGGTATAGATGGCTACCTAAAATTTGGGGCCTTTGCATTGGAGTGTGATGGAGGAGGTGCTGCTGATGCCTGAGTGGCAGCCTGGGCTTCTCCCATTGCTCTTCTCTTAAACCTCGTGTTGGCTGCAACACAATCAGCTTGATTGTCTGTAGCGCCCACATAATTTACTGAATAAAAATCTTCCAAATGATTCATCAGGGCAGAATTAGGCTGAACCTGATTGTTACTCGTGTTGGGCTGCATTGAAGGCTTAAAGGCCTGAGATTAAGCGGCTATTTGGTTGTCTACATTTTAAAAATAGTTCATCACCTCATTTGTATAGACGGCCTGTTCTTAACCATATCCCATGGTCAAACAGCTAGGCTGCTCTTGTATTAAATTGTTTTGAACAGGCACCATGGCCTTAGATGATGAGGAGGGACCGGTGTTGTAATTTTGAAATGGCCTGGTTGTAGTGAGCTACCCCTGACCTTGATTATAATTCTAAAAGGGGGGTCTAGGGGTTTGACCATAATGCTGGTATCCTTGATTTGGTTTGTTGCCTTGAGCTTGCTGCCTTTTAATGGCAACAAGTTTGTTGGACATGTTCTACAACAGACTCTTAACCTCATGAAGCTCATTTGGTGGAACAACAGCTAGTTTTTCAATGGTAGACAAAGGGGAAATTGTTGGAACAAGGGCCTGAATTAGAGGTGGCATTTCTAGGAAAATTGGCATATGAGGCCTAGGGGTGATTTTCCCAGCTTGAACCAAGCAATTTTTGGCTGCTATGGCAATGTCATAAGCAACAAGAAATATATGCCCTCCCATAGATTGTATCATCACTGCAACGTCACTATTTAATGCTTTAGTATAAAAAAGCATAGCTAGGAGTCAGCCTTACCAGGATGGGAATCCTCTGCCAGGTCTTTTGAAACCTTGTGTTAAAGTCTTGCATATATTCGTGCAGAGCCCTCTGTATGGTCATCAACTGCTCAGCAAGTGAGAGGTCATCACTTTTTTCCCCAAAATGATCTATCAACTGAACACCCAATTTGTTCCAAGAATGTATTGAGTTCACAGGCAAGGTCCTGTACCAATCAAGAGCCTTGCCTTTAAGAGACAGTGCCAACAGTCTGATGGCAATATTTTCTTCAGTTATAATGTGAATATTACAAAGGTTAGCAATATTCTTAATATGCTCAATGACTGTAATAGGTCCCACCCCATCGAAAGAAGGCACATTTTTTAGAGCTATTCCTGGAATTGGATCATATTGTGGGAGATTCAAGGGGCTCTCACCATGAAAAGCTGCGAATGGCAAAGCCATGGCTGGGACTGGCTGTAACTGAGGTTTTGTTGTGTCTCTTATAATAGGCCTAGGAGGATTGCTTGTTGGATAAAAATGAGTCCTCTCAAATCATAGTCTTTTAATAGAATTGAAAGGTAATTGAATGAATTTGAAAGGAACCCCTCTTGAAGCAGACCTTGTGGTGACTTTAGGCATAGAAAGTTAAGACACTGGTCTTAATATGAAAATTGAAGCTCTTACCAGTGGAGTTACCAGATGTTAGAATACTTAAAATTTGCTGTAGTAGGACCAGCATCAATCCTGATATCTTACTGTGTTGAAAACTTGTGATCCCATCGGGCGTGTCAGAACTATTGACGCAGGAAAGTGCACCTAGTGGCAAGAAAACAGGTTCGTACCCTCTCCTCGCAACATGGAAACTCCACTCTCACCTGTGGGATAGTGAAGTAGGAGAGGAGAGTCTCTAGTTAAGGGCTAGCTCCCTTTGGTGTATCATTGTTTGTTTCAGGCAGTGCAAAAAAAATACATACAGGCATATATATATACAGTTATAATAAAAAGGGGGGGATGAAAAGGGAGAAGAAATGCAAGAAAACAAACCTACTCTAAGGAGGTGATACACCAAAATATTATGACCCTTTCACACCCACACTCAAAAGCAGACAACACACTTATACGCTCTACCCTTGACAAAAGAAACAATCTAAAAACTTGACAGGGAGGTAAGAAAAATGAAAGATACAAAAAGGGAGGTTCACTAAAGGTGTTATGAGAAGCACTCTGTAGACGATCCTCTCTGTTCTGCACTCCAAAGTAGAACTCTTCTCCTATTAGCTGTAGATGGTACCTTGTAAATAGGTGGTGTGTTGATGTTGAACCTGTGACAGCATCAAGGACAATGACTAAACACAGATCAACACTTAGGACATACACAGGATAATAATTCAAGAAGAGGTAAAAAAACTGTGTTGATTGATTCAGGTGGAAATTTCAGTAGAGCTTCACTTTACAAAATTCATGAAAAGATATTTACAAAATGACAAGTTATGAATATATATGGGAAGCAAAGAGGCCCATGTGGCGCCCCTACTTTTACAAGTGGCATACGTGTCCCTTTGAAAAGAAAACAAGTCACTCAAAAATTAATGAGCTGTCCATTTGCCTGCTCGAGACCTGCATTTCCTGCTTAGGTAACTTACACAATTTGCCTTTCAATTTAATGAGAGACAGAGGAAATGATTGCACTACTAGCCACTATCATTCTAAATGATCAATTTTGTGGGTGCCATCTCACCTACCAAAGACGCTTCCCCATTTCGTGCCAGTTAGACTTAATTGTTCATTTATCTTTTGCTTGCTACTTTGTCCAATTCATTCTTTACGCCATCAGGAAGTAAATGCCTTCTGTCTCTACCACTAGGATCGCTCAACTGCCCCTGCCCTGTCATCTTTGCTTGCCACTTGGAATTTGTCTCTTTCAGTCGCTTGGCTCCTTGGGCGAATATACTGGTGGGTCGCTACATTCTGAGCTCTTCCTTGTCCATGTTTGGTGCTTGCCATATTTTAAAACCCAATGGCTAAACCATTTCATTAAGTTTGACGTGCCCTGAGACATCCCTGTGTCCTTTGCTTTGTCTTTGGGTCCACGTTGGCAGTCAGGTCCATGCTGGCAGTCATCTGTGGCTTCCCTTCCTTTGTCTTTTCTTTGGTATACCCTTCTGGGTCACGTTTGGCTTGGACTATTTCCCCAGGCTTTGTATTGTATTTGAAGCGCACCCAAATTCCTTCCATGTAAATGTTAAGAGCTTGCCCTCCAAAAGGGATTTTGACCTAAAGACTACCCTTTCCCTTTACCTTTGTGTTAAGCCGTGCCCGAAGGAATTCGGGACCTAGACTTAGTCAATTTCGAATGAATTAAACTTTGGACTTCGAACCAAACTTAAACTTACCCAGGTCCCTTTCATTTGAAGTGTCGGCCCTCCACTAGGGCATTTGAACTTTAAGTCTTGAACCAAATCACTGAACCAATTGTGTTGAAAAAAGCAGAGAAACACACATTGAAATGTGTAGCCCGGAAATGATTACTTTTCGAATAGTGAAGAAGGAAGGTGAACAATTTTGGCCTGTGAGCGAAAAATTGGTCAACAGGTAGTAGTATAGTTTTATAAGTAATATGAGAAAGTTGTTATACTTCAAAATGCAATACATCTATCCACACTACTTTGCAATCAAATATAATTGGATTTAATAAAAAAAAACAATAAAATCATATGTAACTACAAAAATAAATATCATAGAATAATTAAAAAGTGTAAAGTGAGTTATATAATAATATCTAGATTTTGGTAAAATGGAGAAATTTGAGAGAAATAGGCATCATAAAATAGACCCAAAGCAAATAAAACCCAAAAATATTGGGATGAATAGATATTTTTTTATATAATGACCAATATTGTAGCACTCCTTTACTAACATTACCAGATTCATAGTAGTACATTTATAGAAACTATTAGATTCTATAAAACTAATTTAAAGACCTTGTTCCTCTACTCTTAGGATCTGAAATAATCAATTTCTTTTTTATAATTATGCATGGATATACAAGAAATTGATATCCTTCCTTGAAAGCATAGAAATTCATTAAAGATAATTTAAAAATGGGGGAATCAATGAAAGGTATGTGTTATCCCTCCATCATTATGAGGCCCCTATTTTGGAACAAGTTTGGAATACAACACTCCATGCACTTTAGCAAGCAATTTTTGGATGCAAGCCCAAATCCATAGATGATTTTTTTTACTAGTATGAACAAGTGGCATAATGCAAATGAGGAATTCAACAATGAATAAAATTTTCCCTAAACATTCAAATTATTATATTTTAATAAAATATAGACTCTTTCTTTCAATTTGTGGCTCATTCTCCATATGTTTTGTTGCCATTCACTTATCTTATATGTATTAATGTAAATGTATTTATAGAATTATAAAATTAAAATTAGGACCCAATTGGTGTATAAGCTGACACATAATGAGTGGGAAAGGAAAATGATAGAGTTTATAGAACTCTCACCCATGGTCAAATGTTTAAACCATTACCAAAGTAAAAGCCATTGATGCATTTCTCAAAGAATACCTGATCCCACACCGTGTGCAATCAACCACTTATTTTTGTCTTGTAGTTCATTCAAACAACCAACAGGACAAAAATGACCTCAATTCATACTTGGGGCAATCAACTCCTATTTTGGTCTTGTAGTTCATCAAGAACAACCAACAAGACAAAAAGGGGCAAATGTAGACACCGAAATCGTGTCTAACCATTGGTCAACTCCCCTCTTCTCTCCCCTTGGTCCCTTTCCACTTCTAACCATGCCTAACCTATGTCTTGTTAATTTAAAATAATTATCTTGTTTTAAATTAATAATTCTCTCCTTCCTTCTCTCTCTCCCTTTGCCACCTCACCCATGCCACCTCTCCTCTCCTTGGATTCCTTTCCCTTAGATGCCCTCATTTATCACCCTATGACCTATTCCAACTTCCCCTCCACTACCCCTTGCCAAGTCTTAAATGATTTAAGACCCCATTTCCCTTATCCCACTCATTTCCCACGCCTATTAATCCACCTTTGACCATTTCTTCCTCGGACCCGCTGACCCGGCAGTTGGGAAAATGGATAAAAGGCTATTTTTAGCCTTTTTTAGCCTTCCAGCCGCCGACGTCGGTCAACTGTTGACCAACATTGGCGATATTTCCGACGTTGGTTGCCTTCATAACTGCATTCTTGACCTGAATGCAGGATCCATTTTTCCAATCTTTGATTGGCCTTTTCTCAATCTTTCAATCCGACCTTTCAACCTTCAACAATTTGATCTTTCACTCCTCAATCCGTCAGTCCTTCCAATCAGTAGACCTCTCACTCTCTCTCTCTCTCAGGTACACACAGTAAGCTACAACAACAACATGTCTTCTACACTACCAAACATCAACAATAGGTACATCAGCAGCAACAGGTCTTCTTCATTCCATTCTCCAGCAGGTATGAGGTAAGCATTTCTACTATTTTCATTTCAGTATTTCTTTTAATTCATCTGTCATTCAGCCTACTATCCATTTTCAACCTCTCCTGCCCAGACCCCTTCCAGACCACTCTCTCTTCCCTGTTGCCTCTGTCTTCTATTTGGTCCCCATTTCAGACCATTATTTCTCCCTGTAAAGACCCTGCACAAAGCATCCAACCAGACTCAGACTCTCAAACCATTTAAACAGATCCAGACCCCTTCTTAGACCCATCCACAGACCATAAAACCTGTCCAGACCTCGTCCAAAGACTACTGCCCCGACTGACACCGGCCACAGAGACCACTGCCTTCACTGATGTCGGTGGACTAACCGACATCGACAGACCTTGACAACTGACGTCGGCAGACTAATCGACGTCGGCAACTGTGACCAGACTGACAACAACATTCAGGTAAGCATTTGCTTCTATTTCTATTTCAATCTTTAATCATTTCAGTCTTTTTATCATTCTACCTTTTATCAGACATTATTTTTATCAATCAGTGGGTTGACTTCCCTCAAGGAAGTCTTTGTACTTCTGGGATCAAGCTTTTGCTTGGCAGCCCACCATCTCCTCATCTAACAACTTCTGTGTTTTAGTCTCTTTCTTCTTCAGGTGTCATCCTCCACAACCAAAGAGGAGTTCTCACAACGTCTGGATAATGGTGCGTAGACTATATCCAGGTACATACAAGCCTTAGACCATCTCTCTTAGTTTCTCATTTCCTTTTTGAATGTGAAAGTGAAAATCATAAGAAACATTCTGGCATGCTCGGTGGGACCCTAGGGTCTTCCTTGGGTTCTTTTCTTTCTTTTCATATAGGTGCATTATGTCTCTCCTTTTCACCTCTTTCTTCTATCTCTTCCAAAAGACATCATAAGCAAGGATTAAAAAGAACTATTCTTTCTTTTCTTGCATCTTAGACTAGTCAACTCATACTCTTCAACCCTTTCTCAACTTGTTTTCATTCGAACTCACATTTAGTTTTGGGCTTAAAATCTTTTGCATTTCATTTCTTCTTGATTGCATACTTAGTCCACATCTAGTAATTAAAACCGCATCATGAATTAATCGTAGATCACTTATGTTACACAACCAAATCACTTGCACAAATCAAACATCAAAACTTACCTGAGACAAGGCCCGACTGGGATTTCATCACCTAGCGGATACCTTACCCATCCCGACAATCCCACTTGGACTTCACCACTAAGGGGAAAGCCCACTTTGTTCTCTGGCAAAGGATAATCTCTAGGGAAAGTATATTTTGGCTAAGCGAGACCAACTTATCACTGGGCTCGTGAAGTGAGGGGAGCTTGCTCCTTAGCACCAGGCCATGTATGAAACCTAACACAGACTCTTGAGCGCCCAAACTGACCTAAAACCATCTTTAGACTATCTCTTCTAGGACCCATTCTACAAGCCAACCTCCCAAACACACTTTAAGGCATAAGCCAACAGGATTCTGAAAGTTGATTCTTAGGATTTAACGCTTAGGGTCTGCCTGTCTCCATCTATTTTTTTTGTTCCCATTTGGTTTTTTGAGCTAGTGAGGACGTTCTTCTTTTTTTCCAAAAACTTTCAAATTCTTTGAGTTTTTGGAAAACACAATAACCGACATCGGTTTTACCACCGACGCCGGCAACCTTTCATCACCGTCATCGGTTATCTGACCGATGTCGGCCCCTTTTTTCTCACCAAAATCAATTTTTAAACTGACGTCGATCACTGTCACAGTCTTTTTTTCAAAACAACAGCCTTAAAACCCGACCCTTTTTCTGCCAAAAAACACATTTTGAGTTTCTAAAATTGAAAAAACATAGTTTCTGAAACCTGACCCTCCTTGCCTTGAATGGTTTTGACACGCAGTCAAACCAAGGCTCTTCTTGACCAAGCGAGGCATCAACCGCTTCCACCTTCACCATCCATAACCAGTCCCCTAATGGAGTTTCATTCAGAGGCCGAATGAACTCCTACTCGACCGACCCCAACTCAGTCTCCCATTGTCCCTGAAGGGGACCAAGACTTCGAAAGATTCTTGGACCTCAATGTCAAAGCCCTCCAAAACTATCTCTCAAGAAACCAAATGCGAGACCTTTTGAGTGAAGCGGCAATGACATCAACACCATCTGCTACCCATCCTTTTATGACTTAGACTATTGCCTCAACCATTAACCTGACCATGGCCAATATGCAAAGTTTGGCCTCCCCATTTATTTTTAGACTGACCTCCATTAGGGTTTCATTACCCCCTCAACCATACGCAATTTAACCAAGTTCTACATCATACCAAAACTTGATTGTCTCGACTCCACACACTCTTACGCCCATAAATGCAAGAGTGTCTACCTCCCCTTTTGCCAATGCATCACGCAACCATCTTTGGTGGTATCCAATCAACTTATGCCTTCTACCTTCATGACGCAACCACCCTTGGCCTCCACTTCTGTCCCAATGACTAGTTATCAATACGTTGCGCCCCTACAAGCGCAACCGACTACATCGTATGCCCCTTCTAGCACCTTCCAAGTGCCTTACAACCTAGGGGGTGCCCCATCTACCAATCCATCAGTAGATCTCATCAAAATGCTGATGGATAAAATGTCTAGTCTTGAAGTTTCCATTTTTGGTTCAAGCAATGCCCTTTCATATGACCAAATTTGCAATGAACCCATTCATCCCTCCGTCTCAATCCGACCATACCCCAACCAGTGGGAGCTTCCTAAGTTTACTCGCTTCCAGAGTAAGGAAGACTCATAACAGCACCTACGAGCATTTAGACATGCTTGTTATCTCATAGCCCATTATGATGCGTTACTTCTACGCATGTTCCCCATGTCACTTTCTGGCCTCGCCCTTGACTGGTATAGCTCTCTTACCAGACATTCTATCTTTTCATTCACTCAACTTGCCCAATTATGCCTTGACCATTTTTCTATCAATATCACCAAACAAATCTCGATCACAGACCTCTACTCCATCAGGCAATTTGACAATGAATCAATAGCCAATTTTGTCGCCTGTTAGAGAGGCTTGATCAACCAGCTCTCCTTCTCATTACCTCAACTTGAGCTCATTGAGATCTTCTCTCAAGCATGTGCCACTCACATCTCATCCACCTTGCAGATTCAAACATTCTACACTTTTGACGAAGCTTTCACCATGGCTCGAAAGCTTGAACTCTGCACTATTGAAGAAAACAGGGTCAAATTGCGTAATACCAACACAAAAGCCAATGACCCTTCTTCTTCTAGACCTTCTTCTTCCCACTCTAAGTCTAAATGAGTGGCCAACACTGTGGTCATTAGATCACCATCTTTGACAATAACTGACCAATCTCAACCTTCTACATCTCAAAGCATCACCAAACAATTCCAACAATGATACATGCAACATTCATACACTCCACTTGGAGAATCATACGCTTTCATTTTGGAAAAAATTGTCAAGCAGGGGGTCCTCAATCTCCGTCCAATCCGACCACCTCAATTTGACTCCTCAAAAGCCATCCCTACATGGTATAGGGAAAATGACTTCTGTCACTATCACCGTGTCCAAGGCCATGACATCAACAATTGCCGAACCTTCAAAAACATTGTCCAAGACATGATAGATAAGGGGGATCTTGCCTTGGATAACCCGAATGCCCCGCCTAATCAAAACATTGACATCTTCAGATAACCATTCACAAACTATCCTCCTAATCAAAACAATCTCCAGACCATGGCTGATAGCTCCCAAGAGCATGATATACACACGATCAACACAGTCTCGCCTCGTCCCTGACCAACCTCCTCCACAGGTAGAAGAGCCTTCTTCTCCTATTAGTCCTCCATTGACCTCTCTTATATTGGAGGACGCTTTGACCATACTAACGCTGTTAGCCCTACCTTCATCCTTCCTCCTACCAATTTAGGACCCTACCTTGCCTACTCCTCAACCACAAGTCGAAGGCACAATCATCCCTGCCCCCTGCCCTCTTGAGGAGCCACACTCTCCTATTTCTTCTCCACTAAGAGAAGAACTAGTCTCTTCACCCATTTCGACTGAGGAAGACCCAATCACAATTTTCTCTTACCTTTTGCTTGAGATCGCTACATCTCATCCATCTCCATCCACATCTGAACCCAAACCCGTATCTAACCTCGCCTCACACAATGGTGGCCCTCAAACCAAACCAAAGAAGGCCACTAAACCACACCGAAGAATTCCTCCCCCACCTTCATCATTACCTTCAATTTTGGGCCCGCATCCATCCAATTTAATAGGAGTGCTTCCTACTCCCATACTTCACAAAGGCAAGTCATCTCCATTATCCCCTCAACCCATCAGACATACTATCACCACCAAAGTGCCATCTACACGTGTGGCTACACCACCCATGAAAATGATGGTACGACCAATGCCTCTTACGCCTCTCAAACCAAAGTCATCAACCCCCACTACAATAAGACACACAGACCCATTAGCAAGTTCTTATGCCTTGCTGTTACGGCAATTGTTGCAATCTTCTCGCATCAATCTCCCACCTCTTAAACCATATCAATCTCTCAGACCAAAACTGCCCTAGTTTGATGACACTCAGATTTGTGCGTATCATCGCACGCTTGGGCACGACACTGAGCATTGTTGTGCCCTCAAGGTTGTTGTTCACCAATACTTAGAGAAAGACACCCTTTTTCTTAACCATATTATCAACAAACCTTCAACACCACCCCACTCATCAACTCTCAGATCAAGACCATCTTGGTTTGACAACTCCAAATTTTGCCACTATCATTACACTCTGGGACATGACACTGAGCGTTGTTGCACTCTCAAAGTTGTCATTCATCAACACTGAAAAAAGGATACCCTTCTCATCAAGGATCCTCTTGACCACCCCTTCGACAAGTCATCAACACCGACCCATGCTTCTCAAACCTCATCACCTAAATCAGGATCTCCACGCCAGACTATGGTCCCTTTGCCACCTTTAACCCCCTTATTTGACATCAACACAGTCAATCTGACCACCAAGCCTCAATCGACCTTGACCAATCTGTTAAATATTATCCTTAGCCGCTGGGGGAATTCAATGTTCATCCAAGCCTCGACCAACCTTTCAACCCAGTCTCGACCAAATATCAATCACTCTTTTCCTAAACCTTGACTCGGCCTCAACCAAGCACCGACCCGACCTCAACCAAACATTCAACCAACTAATGACCAAATATCAATCAACCAATCAACGACCATATCAACCAACCTTTTAATCACATCCTCAACCAAGCACCAACCAAGCCTCCACCAAGCATCAACCAAACAATGACCAACTATCGACCAATCATCGACGAAATACCAATCTCGACCAACCATTGACCAATCATCGACCAAATATCCATCGACCCGACCCTTGACCAAACATTTAACCAGTCTCGACCAATCAACAACCATATCAACCAACCAAGCATCAATCAACATGTGACCCATCTCGAAGAGGCAAATGGGGCAAGTTTGCTCTTAATTGGCTCAGACCTTACATCATAACGCACAAGCATGGACCAGGGAATTATTAGAACCTGAGCCTCTTAATGCCTTATATCTATGACCATTCTACTATTAGTCGAGTACTCATCCACTTGACATTTAACTTGAACCTCGTCCCTTGAGCAATCCCTGTCCTCTTAATCCTCATTCCTTTCAACCCTATTCCCCTTAACAAATCCTATATAACCCTTTTATAACGTATGGATGCTTTGTCCTAATAAAAGGGAGCCCTTGAGCTTCTATAGTCTTGTCCATGACTCAAAATTCTATCAAAAATAAATCAAGATGTCAAAATATCCAAGGTCATAAACTCTAAAAAGTAGACTGCTCCCTCAAAGGATAGCTGTACTATCACTGCTGTAGCTAATAGACTGCTCCCTCAAAGGACAGCTATTCAAAGCCCTCAAAAATATATAAAGCAAAAATATAGACCACTCCCTCAAAGGATGGCTATGACTAAATATTTCTACAAATAGCACTCTCTTAGAAGCTTCCCGCATCGATCAGCTTCACATATATGACCACAAAGCAAATGACATCTCTATGTGGACTTCCCGCATTGATCAGTCTACCAAAAAAAAAAAAACTTGGGTCATCGACTTGGCTTGTAGTCATCTCAGGGTCTCCTATAAAAAGGGGCAAGGTTCTCTCTACTCTAAAATGGGTTACATCCTCCTCTTATCACATCACCTACTCAAGGGACTTCGAGCTCACTTAAATGTCAAAGTGATTCGATTACCTCTCTAACACAACCCATGGTCAACGATGTAATGCATGAATGGGGCTCTTGGTTCTAACAACCCCTATCTATGCTGTCATTTTGGTCCTTGTCAATGAAAGAGCAATTCACCTTTCACCTTTTTTTTCCACACTTTGGTCACATTCAACCAAACCTTGGTCACAACCAATCCAACCAAACCAATTCAAACCAGACCAAACCAACAACATGACATCATACATCATCCTAGTCCATTTCACATAGTTTCTATGGACACCAATACACATGGAAACTATCGACCATACAATTTATGTTAAGCATAAACCATTACTTGCTGAAGCATAAATAGACTCAATTCATTTTTAGCATACATCCATCACGAATATGGAAAATTGTTAGGGATGAAAGACCCCTCGACCAATGTTACAGAATACACCATTTGGAAAAGGCTATAACATCTTCTTCCCCTCATCATTTAACCTCGATTAAATCAACCAATCATCGACCTCTTTGATTCTTTGCCTGAACTACATTGGTCCGAGGCCCTAAGACTGGGGCTATGTAGGCAACACTCAATTGACATGATGTCCTCTGGGGTTAGCTCAACCACCCTCATTTGTTCGTCTCTCTGATGGACAAACCTTCTTTCCTCCTTTGACCATGACTTGACCTCGACCAGACCAATCCATAACTTTGACCCTCTTCCTCCCTTTTAGGGAGAACTACATTAGCCTGAGGCCCTAATGACAGGGGCTATGTAGGTAACACTTAGTTGACATGGGGTCTTCTAAGGTTAGCTCGGCCATTCCTTCATCCATCCATCCACCTCGACTAATGACCATGGAGATCGCAACTATCTCCTCAGACTCTGACCACTTCCAAGACAAACATTGCCTTGGTTGTTTTTGCATGTATGCTACCTTATGAATGGTTAGCAAAATTATCCACAACCCATATTTTGACCTTCACAAGTATAGGATCGCAAGCTGGTTGATCCCCACTACTTGTGACATTTTTGTGTTTCCAGGAGCACTTCCTGAGCCTGAGATACCTAGAACACGATGACCATTGTAGCTTTAGCTTAGATTGAATAACCCAATCAGCTACGACCAAATGCTGGGGCCCGATTACTTCAATTTTGGTACTCCTCGACCCTGGACCTGTGACAATTTGACCTGACCATCTCATGAAGTGGTATACATGCAATCATAACTTTTTCAGCATTCACACTCACACTTTCACCCTTTTCATCCATTTCTTGTCAAATTGGCACCTAACATCAGGTTCCCTTCCCTCGACTCCTACTTTGAGGGGGAATACCTAATCCCACACCTGGTGCAATCAACCTCTTATTTTTGTCTTGTAGTTCATTCAATGAACCAACAAGACAAAAGTGACCTCATCCCATACCTGGGGCAATCAACTCCTATTTTTGTCTTGTAGTTCATCAAGAACAACCAACAAGACAAAAAGGGGCAAATGTAGACACCGAAATCATGTCTAACCCTTGGTCGGCTCCCCTCTTCTCTCCCCTTGGTCCCTTTCCACTTCTAACCATGCCTAACCTATGTCTTATTAATTTAAAATAATTATCTTGTTTTAAATTAATAATTCTCTCTTTCCTTCTCTCTCTCCCCTTGCCACCTCACCCATGCCACCTCTCCTCTCCTTGGATTCCTTTCCCTTAGATACCCTCATTTATCACCCTATGACCTATTCCAACTTCCCCTCCACTACCCCTTGCCAAGTATTAAATGATTTAAGACCCCATTTCCCTTATCCCACTCATTTCCCATGCCTATTAAGCCACCTTCGACCGTTTCTTCCTTGGACCCACTGACCCGGCAGTTGGGAAAATGGATAAAAGGCTACTTTGAGCCTTTTTCCTACCTTCCAACCGCCGACGTCAGTCAACTGTCGACCGACATCAGTGATATTTCCGACATCGGTTACCTTCATAACTGCGTTCTTGACCCAAATGCAGGATCCATTTTTCCAATCTTCGATTGGCCTTTTCTCAATCTTTCAATCTGGCCTTTTGACCTTCAGCAATCTGATCTTTCACTCCTCAATCCATCAATCCTTCCAATTAGCAGACCTCTCACTCTCTCTCTCTCTCTCAGGTACACACATCAAGCTACAACAACAACAGGTCTTCTGCACTACCAAGCATCAACAACAGGTACATCAGCAGCAACAGGTCTTCTTCATTCCATTCTCCAGCAGGTATGAGGTAAGTATTTCTACTATTTTCATTTTAGTATTTCTTTTAATTCATCTGTCATTCAGCCTACTGCCCATTTTCAACTTCTCCTGCTCAAACCCCTTCCAGACCACTCTCTCTTCCCTGTTGCCTCTGTCTTCTGTTTGGTCCCCATTTTAGACCATTCTTTCTGCCTACAAAGATCCTGCACAGAGCATCCAACCAGACTCAGACTCTCAGACCATTCAAACAGAACTAGACCCCTTCTCAGACCCATCCACAGACCATAAAAACCATCCAGACCTTGTCCAAAGACTACTGCCCTGACTGACGTCGGCCACAGAGACCACTACCTTCACCGACGTCGGCAGACTAACCGACGTTGGCAACTGTGACCAGACTGACATCAACATTCAGGTAAGCATTTGCTTCTATTTCTATTTCAGTCTTTAATCATTTCAGTCTTTTTATCATTCTACCTTTTATCAGACATTATTTTTATCAATCAGTGGGTTGACTTCCCTCAAGGAAGTCTTTGTACTTCTGGGATCAAGCTTTTGCTTGGCAGCCCACCATCTCCTCATCTAACAACTTCTGTGTTTTAGTCTCTTTCTTCTTCAGGTGTCATCCTCCACAACCAAAGAGGAGTTCTCACAACGTCTGGATAACGGTGCACAGACTATATCCAGGTACATACAAGCCTTAGACCATCTCTCTTAGTGTCTACAATACTGTTTGAGAAATGCATCAATGGCTTTTACTTTGGTAATGGTTTAAACATTTGACCCTAGGTGAGAGTTTTATAAACTGTATCATTTTCCTTTCCCACTCATTATGTGTCAGCTTGTACACCAATTGGGTCCTAATTTTAATTTTATAATTCTATAAATACATTTACATTAATACATATAAGATCTAATATCTCATTATATTATTCAAAAAGGAAATGAGAAACTAATATCTTAGTATATTATTCACAAATAGATCATATGATGAGAAATATTCTATATCTCTATATGAATATCTCACCTTGCATATTATAGGAAATGAAGATTAGTCATAACTAAGAGATCAAACCTAGGACTAAGAGATAATTATCCCTAAAGGATAGAAAAATCTAGAAAATATTCTCATAATATCTAAGAGGTAAATATGTAATATCTCATAATATCTAAAACAAAATAAATGAAATATCCACACATAAGTGGGTGTGAATAACTAAATACCTAAGTCAACATTATCCAAGGTAAATAATCTACACTAACAACCCCCCTCAAATGAAGTGAGGGTCCAAAAATAAAGTGGCACATCCATAATATGAGTCCTGACAACAAGTTTCAATCAGGTACTCATGTACAAAAAAAGGATGTAGAATGAATACACATGTCTCTATGGATGCCAATCCATATTTCCTAAATACATGGATGTCAATTTGTTGTAATCTCCAAGTCAAATTATGAATGATGCTAAATATGAGGATCAATGAACATGAACACTACACTCTAGAATACTGGGTAGAATGATGAACTTGAGGAAGCATTTCCTAAATGCCCTCCCTCAATGTGGAACTAGGAGAAATGGTAATGAAAGTCTCTAATAAATGGACTGAAAATGGTGAGAAGTGAGCACAAAGACTAGTAGGGAGGCCACACTGGTGTCACTACATAAAAAGTCACCAAGAATAACACTTAGACATAACAATCCTCATATGGGTTTCAAAAAATAAAGGACCTAAATAAGATACCCAAGTATAAAAGAGGAATCTATAAAATGTCCATGGTGGTGATGGGAGAGACTGGCCACTAAAATAGTAAAGGGTAAATAAACTAAGGTACACACACATAAAGGAAAACTAGGCTATAAAATCAACCCCCTCCTACCCCCCAACCCACCATGACACTTTATAATTTAGTACAAACACAATATATCCCAAAAAACACCAAATGAAAACAAGGAAGACAATTTATGCACCAAAATAAATCCAAAAAATGAGATTGTTGACCTGTCAAAGAATTCATCACAAATCATGAGAGTTGCTCTAAAAAATAAGGGAGTAATGTACGAACAAGAAAACTAAATAATTAAGGAACCATGTTGGTAAAATCCTTATATACACATTTAGGTAGACAAAGTTAAAATAGAAAACGCCCCATGGCTGTTGTATTAGCCCCCCATTTAATTTGGTGCTTTATAATTGAATATGTTTCAAAAAATAAATGACACCAATATATCATACATTAAAAACATACACTTTTGAAAAAAAAAAGCACTCAGTTTTGAGTTACTAATCAATAGATATAGTTTTTAAAAGTCACAATAAATATTAAATGCTTGGAAAAAATTAAATTCTTGGAGAGAGAAATACTTTTGAAGGGCTGAAAGTTAATCCCCCACTAGTAGGAATCCAAATTTTAGCCCCCCATATGGCCACACCATGTTACCAAGGGGTTAAGGGTGAAGATGGGTGCCCTCCCTTGATAAAAGAGAGGGAAACTTGAGAGGAATAGAGATCTTGTATGCTGGTCTAAAATTGACACTCTCTTGGTTGCTAGTCTGTGTTATACGTGGATCTATAAGGTGAACCTACCCGTAATGTAGAAAATACAAAACATTTCATAGATCTTCAAGGTCAACACACCCATAACATAAGATGCTGTAAAGAATGCAGAGCATCATATAAATGGTGTCACCTAGGAGAGACAAATAAATAAAATGTAGAATGATGTCACTTGATGAGTCTCTTCTCTTTGAACTCCCTTAATAAACCTGTAACTTTTGTAGACAATCAATTTGAATCTTGATATAGATTCTTTACAACCTAGAAAACCTATGTTTTTGACTCAATCCCTCTTGAAAATAAATAAAAAGTTTAAGATATTGTTATGAGACTCAGAGAAATCTTTTGTATAGGTTCAAACTTTCACCAATTCACTTAGAGATCTAAGACCTTAATTTTACCTCAAGACTGCTATAAGACTATTTTTAGAGTAGGATGGCAATTTGTTTCTTGCACTCCTTAAATTATCTCTTGAATATCCTTTAAAAAATTAGAGATTAAATCTATTATTAATAAATGAATCTCAATTCTTTAGTTTTTTAAAAAGAGCAATTATGGACTAATTTTGCATTTTAAATCTTTAGGCCTAATTGACCCTAAGTACATCAAATATATTATTAAGTCATTTATCCACATGAAATTATTTATTAAAGATTATTTAGTGATATTAAAATGGATTCAATCTTCTAATCATGATTTTTAATTTAGTAACAAAATATTTAGCTCAAAAACCTTCTTAACTGTCCCACTAGATAAGCACACATAAGAATATACTGACACAATCAACTATTACTCAATACACACACTCTCATTAAAAAAAATAAAGATTACAATAGTTCATAGACTTAATCTTTAAACTTCTTACAAAATTTGGTCCATTTTCATCAATTTAAAAAGAAGTTATGATCAATTTTGTGTCTCAACCCTATTTTAGGCTTTCTCTGATTGTGTAGTAGCTGAGAGATTCTTATCAATTGTTCATACAATATGGGACTTATAAATTCAATAAAACACTTGTAAAATATTATTATAAGACCCCTTAAAATAATCTAAACCTCATTTGTTTTTCATGCATGAGTTTTCACGTAATACAGATGAATGAGATTACTGCGCTTACACACAAAATAGGGGTATAATGGGTTCTAAGGATACAAATTCCAATTTGAGCTCAAAATAATTACAGAGTTAAATGAAATACATTCATATATGAATAATCAATTGAATACATAATATTAAAACAAAAAATATCCTTTATTGACAATAAATTTACTCTTCCACACTTACAAAACCCTATTTTGCAAATTGTAGATTAACCTCTCCAATGGTGCAATTTTTGATCTTTTATCCCTGTGAATGGTCTTGAACATCTCCATAATTATAGGGTTAATGATGATCATATTTTAAAATCATTTCCAAATCTTGGAATGTACATATTTGGTTGAGATTCTTCCTTAACTTCTTAGTCCTAAGTTAACAAATGACTTTTTATGAACAATGGTTTGTTTCATTTGCTTTATTTTATCTTTGGAAGAGGACTTTGACTTCCAAAAACCTTATAAGACACCTAGATACATCCTTGGACTATTTACACACCCTTTATAACTCATTACAAACCTTGTACAATAAAATTTATGAAAATATTTCTATAGAAACATTTAAAAATTCAAATTTGTTATTTTGGAGGGAAACTCTAGTATGAGACTAATTGCCCATTTAGACACCACCGAGCATAGTTGGAGATTATAAAGGACCTTACAATCCATGACCAACATATTTGAGTTATGAAAATGATGCTTCTACATCAAACTACCATTATTTAAAGCTTTCATGTGCTCCTGCACATGAATCTTTACATTTACTCTTGTACTTATCATTGTGTTATAGATGCTTCAAATAAATCTTGTCCTTTTATTCAACAGTCCTTGATTATTTAGCTCCTCCTTTTTGTGTCCTCATATATCTCATGTCCTAATTTCTTTGTGTAGACCTATTTCTAATTTATAAGTTCATCCATTCAACCTACCCTTGAGACATTTGCTTAGAGGTTTGTAGTAGGTTCTCCACTTTCTCTTTGTGTGTGTACATCCTCTATATGGTAGGATTGCTTGTAGGATTAGAATTTGATATTTACTCATCTTTATGTCTTTCTTATTCACCTTTCCTTTATCATTATTTACTATACTTTTAAAAGAAATAAACATATTAAAGAAAACAAGTTGTTCTTTATGACTTTGAGGCCCACCCTCAATGATGATAATGACTGCCATACAAAGAGTAGTCAATAAAGCTTTTAATAAGGCATGGGGACTACAAATCATAAAATTCTTTTCTCCTCTTTCTTTCACTTTGACTTTATCATCCTCTACTTTATTTTTACTTGATCCCCTCTTTATCTTCATGATTTTCACATCTCCTTCCTTAGGCTTCTCAAGTATATCATATTATTTAATACCCTCTCTTTGTATTAATTCTTCCTTCTTGTTGTTCATGAAGATAATTTATTGTTATTTACTCTTGTATTGTTCAATTGATGCTTTTACTCTCTTATTGAATTTCAAGGTAATCTCTTGTCCCTCATACTATTTATGATAACTTTTAACTTTATTTATTTTAATAGCAATTGGAGATTCTATCCACAAGAGTTCTATGTTATCTCTTAAAACAACTTTTAGCTTTTCATTCTCCTATTATTTATTTAAAAAAAATTCTTCTTTATTGCCTTTGATGGCATTTGATTTTTCACATTCATCTTCTGCAACAAACTCTTTTGAATGGATTATGTTTTTTATTGATGTCAATTCACTTAATGATTCATAAACTACTAAATTCACATGCTTGTTTGATAAAATCTTATTTTCTAAAATTAAATCAGTTACCTCACTAGTTGTACCAGCTATTATATTTTCTTTTCCATTTTCCTTTACCTATTGTAGAAACTCCTTGATGATGTCTTATACTTATTCTTCCTTTATTGGTTACAGGAACTCTTTATTGCTTGTCATTACTACCTTTGCATCATCCCTTATTACCGCACCTTCTTCTTTCAAGGGTGGAAGAACATGATTCCTACCATCTTTTTCAAATGTATAAGTACTAAATCTGCCATCATAGATTGCACTCTTATCATACTGTGAAGACATACTGTGAAGAATATGACACACATCCATAGGCATCAAATCACATACCAATTCATCATTATAATTTCATATTTTCATTTCTACCTTACACTTTTCATTCACTATAATCTAATGACCTTTTTGTAACCAATAAATTTTATAAGGATTTGGATGACTTACCTTTTCTAGGTTTAATTTTCTAGCCATTTCATTGGCTATTAAATTATTAATACTCCCACTATCAATGATTACTTGACAATAATTACCTTGTGTCTTGTAGGTTGTCTTAAATAAATTTTGCCTTTGTTTTGATTCTGCATTCCTTTCCTTTGTCTTAGAAAGCACTTTATCCATCAACAATAACCTTTGCCTTTTTAATTTCTCATTTGACCTTATAATTAAGTCATTATAAAATTGAAACATATGATTATCTTGGCTTTCTAACATATATTTTGAGCATTTAAAATATATATGGCTAACTTCATAGCATTTGTAACATCAATTCCAAAAAAAAATTTCTTACCTCTTGAACATAATGTTCTCCTTTCATATGATTTGTCCTCTTTTGAACTTTGAACTTTCATTGAAGGGCTAATATCTATTTCTTCATAAACTTAAATGTTAGCACCATGTTGTTTCTTACTTCTAAATTATTGCTTATATCCTTTGGTTTCCTATTGAGTTTTTCCTCTACTTTGAGGGCAAGTTTCTATGTTTCTTCAACCATTCTTGGTGATAATAAGCTGATTTCATTCTGAATAGCAAAATTCAACCCATTTATGTATTTGGATACCTTTTCCATATCCTCTTCAATATGACTTGCCCTTATAATTAGCTAATGGAATTTTTCAATGTATTCTTTGATTAATAAATCTCTTTGCTTCAAATTTTGGAGTTTCTTAAAAGGATAAATTTGATAATCTTTAAGCATAAACTTGCTTTTGAGCTTAGACACCATTCTATCCCAACTATTGATTTTTAGCTTTGCTCTTCTTCTTCTCTCTTTTTAAATGTCATCCCACCATAGGGATGCATGACCTTGAAGTCTTGCTATTGTAAAATTTACCCTTTTATCTTCATCCACACTTTCACAATCAAAATACTTATCTAAAACACTTTTCTAATCTATCAATTCTTCAGTATTAAGATTTTCATCATACATGGGAACTTTGAATTTTGTATTAGAGCTTACCTACATTATTTCCTTAACAAATCTCTTCTGCACTTTCTTTTTCCTTTGGTACTGATGTATCTTCTTGTGGTTCATCTTTATCTTCACTGATATAGCCTCTTTTAATTCCTCTTCTTTGTGCATGTTCCACTTCTTGTAAATGTTCTCTTATGATTATCAACTCCATCATCATTTCTTATTCCATTGATTACCTTATCAAACCCTTTTTAGAACCTTTAATACTAAGTTCCATATTCTATAATCTTGTATTTAACAATTTTCTACATCTCTTCTTCAAGTCTTCTTCACAGGTTCTTTACTCCTCAACCTTCTTTTTCTCTATTGGGTTACCTTCACTTGAAGCATAATCATCCTTTATATAATTCTTCTTGATTTTACTGACTTGATTCTTTCTAATTGAGATATTAGTCCTAGACTAATCTTTGATACCATAAATTTGACATCACTTGATGAGTCTCTTCTCTTTGAACTCCCTTAAGAAACCTGTAACTTTTGTAGATAATCAATTTGAATCTTGATATAGATTATTTACAACTTAGAAGAACTATGTTTTTTACTCAATTCCTCTTGATAATTAATAAAATGTTTAAGCTACTATTATTTGACTTAGGGAAATCTTTTGTATGGGTTCAAACTTTCACCAATTCACTTGGAGATATAAGACCTTAATTTTATTTCAAGACTACTACAAGACTACTTTTAGAGTAATTAGGCCTTAAGGATGGTAATTTGTTTCTTACACTTCTTAAATTATCTCTTTAAAATAATTTAAAAATTTATATATTAACTCTATTATTAATAAACCAATCTTAATTCATTGGTTTCTTAAAAAGAATAATTATGGACTAATTTTGCATTTTAGGTCTTTAGGTCTAATTGACCCTTAGTAGGTTAAATCTCTTATTAAGTCCTTTATCCACCCAAAAAATATTTATTCAATATTATTAAATTATATTAAAAGGTGTTCAAGATTATAATAAATATTTTGACTTCATTAATATAAGATTTAGCTCAAAAACCTTCTTGACTGTCCCACTAGATAAACACCTAGAAGAATATACTAAAATAATCGATTATTACTTGATACACACACTCTCATTCAGAAAAATAAATATTTGAATAGTTCATATACTTAATATTTATAATCTTACAAAATTTGGTCCATTTTCATTATTTGAAAAAGAAGTTATGACTAATTTTGTGTCTCAAACCCTATTTTAGCATTTATCTAACTGTGTAGTAGTTGAGAGCTTATTATCGATTGTTCATACAATATGTGACTTCTCAATTCAATACAAAACTTATATAATATTATTATAACACCCATTCAAGTAATCCAAACCTAATTTGGAATGCATACATGATTTTTCATGTAATATAAATGAGTGAGATAATTGTCTTTACACAGAAAATAGGGGTATAATGGGTTCTAAGGATACAAATTCCAATTTGAGATAAAACTCATTCCAAAATTAAATGAATTAAATTCATATATGCATAATAAACATGAATACATAGGATTCAAAAAACTATCCTTTATTGACAAGAAATTTACTCTTCCACACTCATAGAACCCTATTTTGTAGATTATAGACTAACATTAACATTTTCAATGGTGAACTTTTTTTATCTTTTATCATTGTGAAGGTTATTAAATATATCCATAATGTTAGGGTAAATGATGATAATATTGTTAAAGCATTTAAAAATCTTAGAATGTACATATTTGGTTAAGATTCTTCCTCAACTACTCAGTCTTGTTATCAAATCACCTTTTATGAATAATGGTTTATTTTATCTTTGGAAGATGAACTTGAATTATAGAAAAATTATAAGAAACCTAGATACATACTTATACTACTGACACACCCTTTATAACTCATTACAAACTTTGTACAATAACATTTATGCAAATATTACTATAAAAACATTTAAAAATTTAAATTTGTTGTTTTGGAAGGAAACTCTATTATGAGACTAATTTCCCCTTTAGACACCATTGAACATAGTTGAAGCTTATTAAGGACCTTATAGACCATTACCAACATATTTGAGTTATGACAATGATGCTCCTACATCATATAATGACATAGGTACGCAAAATGGACAAAAAAATGCCATAATCATAGGCTGGTGGCCCTATCCAGACACATAAAAAACTGCACATGCAATCTCAAAGTGTATAGTTCACTAGAGGTGTAAAGAACATTGCTATGTTCCTTGATCTATAAAAAATAAATAGAGAAAATGCAAACCATATGCAAAAAAATCTCCTAACAAATGGTATGGCCAAATTGCCAATAAAAAAATGAATATGACAATAGAAATTCCAATTCAATTCTTCATAAGGCCCAACTTGAAATGATTAGAAATTCCAAATAATAACAAAAAAAATTGATCTTGATCTTACAAATAATAAAATTGAAATAAATCAAACTAGATTAGGGATGATTTTTTTAGTGGATTGTGGGCACCAAACTGTGGGTACTGGATTCCAATAAGACTCCAATGCTCTGATAGCATGAATGAGTTTAGAAAACTCTCACCCAGGGTCAAATATAAAAACCATTACCATAGTAAAATCCATTGATTCATTACTCAAAAAATATCTCAGTATATTATTCACAAATAGATCATACAATGATAAATCCTCTATATCTCTATATGAATAGCTCACCTTGCATATATAAGCAAGGAAGATCAATCATAACTAAGAGATCAAGCTAAGAGATAAATGATAACTGAGATTTCAATTTAAGAGAGCAAACCTATGACTAAGATATAACTATCCCTAAATGGTGTAAATAACTAGAAAATATTCCCATAATATCTAAGAGATAAATATGTAATATCTCATAATATCTAAAATAAGATAAATGAAATATACACACATAAGTGGGTGGGAATAAATAAATACCTAAGTGAATATGAGCTAAGGTAAACAACCTATCTTAACTAAAATACATTGAACACAAGACATAAAGGACCCAAAACAAGGGTTATAAGGGCTCACAAAAAAATTGATAAAAAATGTATTGGTATGTTCTAAGAAGACTAGACCTATAACAATAGATCTCTAGCAAAAGCCCAAAATAATAGGGAAATAGGGTGAGGAGAGATAAAATTATGGAGGAAAGGAAAAATAGGAGGTAAGAGAAGTAGATAGGGAAAAAGAAGGCCAAAATTTAATAAAAATGCACCCATAAGAAGGTAATATTAATTGACAAGCAAAAAATACACAATTACCCTATAATAATTCAATTTGACAACTAAAAGTACCCCAAGACCAAATTATGTGTCTATAATATAATTTATTTTATAAAAAGAATATATGTGGACACACATGGATGTGTGTGTGTGTGTGTGTGTGTGTGTGTGTGTGTGTGCGTGTGTGTGTTGTGTGAATATCTTGTAAGTTGTGCTAAGAAGTTAAATTAAAATACACTAATAATTATCAAGAGTTATTAATGATGAAGGGTTGTAACCTTTTCCTTTAAGGAGAGAAAAAATGATTTTAGATGGTAATAATATAGTGAGAAGAAAGACTATAGTTGGATAGTGTATACGTGAACTTAGATTCATACTTACCTTCCTTTAGTTTGGTTTTGAACTCAACTGATGTAGAGTATCATAATGTGATATGAGGTTTTAGTGTCTTTAAGAGTTTCATTTGGTCATTTTTGGTATTTTTAGGGTATTATAGGTCTTATATGGACCCTTATATGATGTTATAGTCATTGAGAGTCTTTGAGTTAGTGTCTTTCTAGGGCTTTTTAGTTTTCCCACCAAAATCCCAAATTCGAAAATTTGAATTCTATAACTATGATTTAGAGTGATAACTGGGTCTTGTGAAGAATATAAAGGTTGGAATTTTTTTTTGAAGATACTATATGATCCTAGGAATATGTATGAGGGTGTATCCATGTACAAGTCATGGTCAATAATAATGCAAGCAATTAATAAAAAAGTTATAATTGCCACCCTACATGGGAAATGGCTTAGAGAGAGAGTTCTTTGAATGTTTTGGCATATTAAAAAGGTAAAATGCATGTAATTAAGTCAGTGTGTAGTATTAAATTATTATTATATATGAATTCAAAGGATACAAAGAGGAGGAGATTCAAGAAAGAGAAGAAAATATAAATATTTGACAAGAAGTCTGCTTGCCTCAATTTTGTGCATGAATATTGGATGTAAAGGATATTGATGAATAAAAATAATGTATTAAGAGTATAATTGAGAAATTATTGATATGTTTGGGTATGTAATTAATATATTATATTTTTTTTCCTCAAAATAGAATTTGTTCTTGATTATAATCTTCAGGTCCAAGTTGCAACACATAGTCCTTTAATCTTTAATTTATGTCACAGTCAAGAAGACAAGAGAGTCAAGTTGATTTTGCAGTCATTTAATGTGTTTTAAGTATTGGAGATTATAATAAATAGTATGTTATTTATGTTTTAAATCCTTGGAATGTTAGTATAAACTCAAATTTTAGTCCTAAATGCAAATTCTTCATATTAGTTGACATAGTCAAGAAAAAAGTCCTAATTTTTTTGTAAATGTGTTTGTGGGAGGTTAATATTATTTGTTAAAATATTGAAATTATTTGATAGGTTTTAGGAAAGTGTCATAGACCCTAAAAAATTCATCATTCCACTTGTAAGGGAAAGATTCAACTCAAACTTTCAGTTTCCATAACACAGTCCAAGAAAGAGCACCTAGAAATCAATAACTTTGCATTTTGGAGCCTTTTTATGATTTTTAAAGACCAAAATATTATTTGGGGAGGTGAATAAAGTTATTAAAAACCTTTTATAGGTATTATGTGGGGTTTAAGTTGTCAAAAACTCATAATATCCCTTTTTGTTCACTCTCGGCCACCTATAGGCCTGCCAACAACTAGAACTAGGGTTCGCATATTGAATCTTCAATAAATTTTGATGCAACCATATAAATTCATTAATTTTTTTAATTAAATTAAATTTTACATTTTTTATAGTATTATTATGTTTTTAGGTTGGTACAGTATGGAAACCAAGACTGTGTAGTGTTTAGCCCTAAAGGATATCTAATTACTAGAAGACAAGGTGAGTTAGTGCACTTCCTTTGATATTTTGACCTTAAAAATTTGTAGAGATATGTAATGGATTAATTGGTGTCTATAAATGTGTTTTTTTTTTTGGAAACTTGATATATTGTTTGTGCATACTGGATTTGCATGAAAATAGGGTTACAAACAAAGAGATCTTACAGAGGGAAATAATAGTTGGGTTAGGAGTTAATTATTAGAGAGTGAGTATTTATTTTTGGATGTGAAAAATAGTTAAAATAAAATATATTAGGATGTTAATATGATCTTATTTTGGATAAATAACCTTGGAACCATGCATGAAGCTTTCAAGCCTATGTGAGAGTGAACTATTTTGACACAAGAATAGAAAGTGAAGTTGTGAAAATGGCATATGATATGATGATGCTGGTGATATTAATGATAAGAAGATATGGATCTAATATAATTATTAATCGATGATTTATATTCAATAGAGAAGATAACTATGCATGCATAAAGAGGCCTATGAGCCTAGAGAAGTGATTTTGACAAAGGGGGTCAAGATACAAGCAAGTACCTACAACAAGAAGACAAAGTTAGATCCATTGAAGGAATTAAAGTCAGAAATCAGATCCAAGTTAATTAATGAGGAGGTTTTAGGCATCATCCCTTATATTATCAACTCATACGTATGTATTAGACAACTAATTTTTTAGGTCAGCATGAGTGCCTAGCATTATAACTATTATGTAGGATTTTATTTACTAAGGGTTCAAATCCCTATATTTTTATATATGTACCTTATTATTTTTTATAATTATATTTAATATAGATATGGGCCCTTGGACTACCTAGATCACTATAGATGTGGGCATGAGGGCAACACTACAGAAGTATGCAAACAAGTTGTAGAAAAAATAACATTTAAAGAGTGGGATAGAGATGAAGAGAAGTATTTGTAATAAGAGTGAGATAAGATTGAAAGTTTTATATGCATATATGTAAGTCATAAAGAGAGGTTTATGGAGACAAATATTATGACATAATTTAATAAATATTTATAGTCAATAAAAGAAAACTTAGAGTAGGAAATCATGTGTTGTGTGTTATATGCATGAAATATAGGACACACTTATTTTAATTCACTAAGTATAATATAAGTAATTTGTTAAAGTACATATATATACTCATATTTGTGTAATATTATCTTTATCCAAGGTATTTTTATCCATGAATTTGGTGCAAAATATATTATGTATGCCAACATTTGGTGGTACCATCTAGATTGGCTAACTAATGTCTAAGGAGAGTAGTTTATATTGAAGAGATACGAACTAAAGCAAAAAAATTTCACTCATATGCCTTGAGGGAAAAAAAAAAACTCCAAAAATTGGTGCCTTCCATATCTAAGGGATGAGGTTCTTGAGGGATGGTGTGTGAGAAAAGAGGGGAACTTGAAGAGACATGACTCACAAAAAAAATTGTCTAATGGTTTGGAGGAATAAATAAAAGGACAAATATAAGGCATGATAACACAAGGGTAACTAGTAAAATTAAAATATCATAATAAAATTAGAAGAATAAATAAATGTATTATAAGTATAAATACTTTAAAAGGAACATAAAATATAGAAATCAAAGATAATAAAAAACATTAGAGGCTAAAAATTCAGAAAAGAGAAGAGTGATAGATGTCGTGAGAAATAAATTAGAATAAATGGTGGTCCTATTGGGGTAGGAGGATATTTTTTTATCCTTGGGAGGGGAAGACAAAAGGTAAATACATTTTGGATCTTATAATTGAGGAATTTAAGATAAATTAGTGATAAGTAATGAATACAGAACAATAGTAAAAGAGGAAGTATTCATATAAGAGTAAAAGTAGAAAAATACTTAGAACTAATAAATTGGATTGAATAAAATGTTGGAGAAGATGAATAAGAATAATAAATTAGTTACTCACAAGATATAATACTTAGATTTTGTGAATAAAAGGATCATAAAGATAGAGGAAAAAAGGAATTGACAAGGATGAAGTAGAAAAGGGAAGTAATGAGGATATCTTAAGTGACATCCCATTTAAAACCCCCAACTAAAAGAGATTTCATGAGGGGATAAACCATTTAGATCAAATTCCATCCCCAATTTCACTTGGTAAGAATAAGGAGAAAATGAGATTAAGTGAAAAAAATACACAAAGGTTAAGAAGTGTGGAATAATTACAAAACGTATAGTGAGGACATAGAAGGAAGAAGAGAGATTGTAAGAAATTTAGATAAAGTACTTGGGAGAGATTTTTATAGTTAAAAATTGGAAATGACAAGGTAAAGTATATAAGATGAAGAATATATAACTATAACCTTGTATCAATGGGACATAATAAGATGAAAATCCCATTATTTGGGAAAGATGTAAAAGACATGGAAGAAATTTTATTTGTGTTGGATTCATTAGAGGAATCATGGAACAAATTACCCTTAGATACATTTTTTTGATTTTGTGGGTACTGTAAGGGATGATACATTGAAATGGTATATGATGGTAAGTCTAAACTGTAATATAAAAAATGATGAGGTAAAAATAATTTTTTAAAATTGCTTTCACTACCCTTATGCACCAATAAAGAGTGTTAGAAATATGAGACACCTATATGATGGGAGAGGATTACGACTATAAGTTTAAAGAAATAATGAAAAAGTAAGAAGAATATTTGAATAAAATACAAAGGATATAATGGTTTATCTCAAGTTTTTTTATCAAACTTAAAGATCTTCCATATATGGGAAGGATTTTAAGCCATTTACATATAAGTTATGAATGGTGTGAAGATTAGAAGCACAATTTTGGATAGGAGAGAATGATTAGGTAGTGAAAATGGATTTGAAAAAGGTGTAGTTTGAATTAGTATAATGAAAATTAAAATAATAAAATTTGATGAAAGGAGAAGCAATATATTCTTCTACAACCATGGAGTGTCAAAAGACCTAAAATATAGTGTACAATATGCTACACTAATGGGCACATGATAAACATTAATTAATATTATGAGGTATCAAGAAGAGCATAAACATTGATAAAAACATCAACAAATCTATATGAAGAAAAGCTATGGTGTGGGATTTATAGGATATAGGACCAACATGATATGATGATGTGCCCCTTAGCAAAAGGGGCCTCACCCACTAACCACTATGTTGGAAGAAATACCAAAAATTAATGAGATAGATATATAAAGAGATCAATCATTTGTAAAAAAATTCCATAGGCTCTATGTTATACCATGGCCCCATTGATTCAAGATTATAAATCCCAAATGTAATATCAGATGTCACCTCCTATAGAACCAAGTGTTGGACTACAATAAATGTAAAATAAAGCATATGATTAAGGTGTGTACTAGGGAGGAAACTAAGGAGGCTATTTTGGAAGATACCACTGACATAATATATATGAGGATAAAGTAGGATACTAAGGAGGAAACATATATATCCAAGATAATGGATTAAAATTATTTCAAATGTGATATGCAAGGCATATTTCAAGAAATTGTACATAGGGAAATAAAATACAATGTGAAATATTATAGGGAAGGGTTATACATGATTCGTTCAATTGCCCTAAAGTGATGTAACACTAAAGAAATATGGGTACATAAAAAAAAGAACATAACTACCCCCTAAAGGTGCACATCACTTAATAAGGTTACCCAAATATTATGAATTGGAAGGGAGATGATAAAAAATACATAGACCAAAATCCCTCAAATTTCAAATAAATGAACCATGTGAATTAATTAAAAGGGGAAATAACATCATCTACAAAGCTATAAAATTAAGAGGTAGTGTAGTATTGGGAGGAATTGCATCATAAAAATATAATAAGAAATTTGGAAATGTAATCAAATGATGAATCAAAGTAACCCAAAGTGGAAATAACTACTAATAAAGGCATAAAAATGATCAAAGATAAAAAATGAATAGTGAAGAGGTTGCAAAGGATAATGATAAAAATTATTATCCTATCCAAACAAAACTTAGTAATATAGGGGAGAAAGGTATATTTTTTTTTAAAATATCAGAGAGAAGAAGAATAAAAAATGAATTATATAAAATAAAAATATCTAATAAGAGTAAAATATTTGATAAAAATGATAGAATCACAAGCCCTTTTGGAGAAATGAAGATAATTTGTGAAATATTGGAATAATAAGGAAAAATGGAAGAGGTTACAATGGGTTGAAAAAATCACAAATTAAAAAATAATAATGTATTCAAAACAATTTGAACATGAAAGAAGAAAGCTATGTTCTTAGATGTGAAGATAAATGGACAATAGGTTGAGAATGGGTAGTTAAATTTATGAGTTTACATCAATGTTTTACCATAGAGTACTTAGAAAAACTTACAAAGTTTTCCATTGTAGGTGGCAACTTATAACATTTATCTTGCATATGGCACCCCAAGATCTCCTATTGGTGTACTTATAGGTTCAAAATTAGACTTCATTGAGATTAAGAAAAAGGTTGACTTTGAAGTCATGATAATCAATGAAAATAATAATTCATATCCAATTTTATTAAACTTGGAATGATTTGTAGACTATATTGGGATATTGGACTCAAAAAAATGAATAAGTCATGATGGAAGGTAATGGAGTGGTAGCTCACTTACCATTGGAAAAAACATGGACTTCACATGGACTATAGTAGAAAAAGATAATGAGGATAAAAGTGACCAAGGTGAGGTCCACACATAAATTAACATTAATTGCTAAAATAATGCATTTGGGACCACTTCTTATACACACTTATCTCATGCCTGATTCCATGGTCTTTCAATCATTATTACTTCACTCCTATGTGTATGACCAATTCCTCCAAGAAACAATTGATCTTAAAATCTCCCTATTTATCATTTCATACTTTTCAAGCTTACTCTCTAACTATTCTACACTATTAGCCAAAATTGGCCACCATGTGTGAGTATAATTCAAAACTTTGGTCTTCATATTCCTAACCTTGTTAATAGCCTTTTGAGAGGGCTTGTATTGGTCATGGTCAGTCTTTCATTGTTGAGCATTGTCTTGTTCCTAATGGTTTTTAGAGGTTGATAAGGTAGTATATTCAAAATGAGAAAGTCATGGTCCTCATATGAGTAATCAATGTCCATTGTTTGACCCTTTATAAAGTGTTTATCATGGTTTAAGGTATTTTTGGAGAAATTAAGGTAATGGTTACCTATGAAAATTAGAAGGATCAAGTGAATTTTGATGTCTATAATATGTTTTAAAGTTATGTCAAGTTTTTTTCTTCCTTTTCCATGTTGGTATAGGTTATTTCTAATGTACGAAAAGTGGTGGGACCTTATAAAGGCCAAGAAAGTGAAATATAACATAGCAATGCACTTACCAAGGGATTATACAAAAAAAATTCAACATGGAGATGGTCAGTTTAGGTCAGAAATGGATGGTTTCAAGCCCCTATAATATTTTTAAGGTCAAATCATGCTTTTGGTAGTATTGGTAGGCTCAAAGAAGATAAAAAATGTTTTATCTCATTCATCGAGCTCCTTAAAAGATAGTGAAGGCCACTTTCAAATGCTTAGTTGATGAAGAGGAAGAAGGGTTGGATACATTTAAAGTAGGGTTTGATATGGGAGCTTATTCCATTGAAGTTTTAAGCATTAGTTCTAGTTTTTAAAGGTGATGCTCTATAAATAATCACTAAGAAGTTTAGTGCTCTTAAACCCTTTAAAACCCCCAAGGGCTTAGTTTTCTCCTTGTAGTAGTGTCTCAACATTTATTTAAATAATTTAGTGATTTTAAGATGATATAAAAATGTCTAAAATACCCTTTAAATATAAATATTAGATAAATAATCTCAAATGCATACTTGGTTGGCTTGATAGAGACACACTTGCATTGTTTTAGTATGACAGTCAAGGTTTTGAGAGAGATGTAAAGTGTCTTGTACATTAAATGAGTGAAAATAAGTTTTTAGAAATTGATCCAACATCCTCAAGTCACTTCATACCCTCTCATTAAATTATCAAGGTCAAGGCCCTCAAGAAGTCTCATGGTATTAGAATGTATCCAACACTGCCTGTAGGTGATCAGTGATAGAGGCCTAGAAGGAGAAGGATAACTAAATTTGTATGGAAGTGAGATTATAAAATTAATAGATAATTTTATCATAATTATGTGGTTAGGGTGGATCAAATAGAGAGGTGATCTAATTTTTATGGTCATCAGAATGATTAGGGTCATCTAAAATAAGCTCTAACAGGCTTATGAGACCTAGGGAAAGCTTTCTACATATTTGGAGTTGAAGTATTAAGAAACTAATGAGAAATTGGTTTTTCATGATGTTAATATAGTATATATAATCTTAGATAATAATAAAAACAATATTCTCAAAATTCTCATGAACCCTCCTAAAGGAACAAGAGCACACTCAATTGTACACAAACTGCTTAGGAAGAACAAGGTTTAAGACACTTTGGTTTGCAATTTAGGTGATAGATAAAGAAATATGAACATAGAGACATAAATGAAATATATCCAAGGATATAATATAATTTATCCTCAGAATAAAATATCTCTCTAACTCTCATTTTAGACTACCAATAGACTAAAATGGTGAAGTCATGCAAGGAGGAGATACCTAGTAGACTATGTACATCAAGTTGAAGATTAAAATGGGATGATCAGGTTAATTTGTATGAATAAAGGAATATTTATGAGATCTTAAATCATGATTATATATTATATAAAATTTAATTATTGATTAAATAGGTCCAAAGAAGGAAAAATCATAAGAAAAGAGCTTTAGGCCTAATAGAGACCTACAAGCCTGTCATAGGTAGAATGAGAGAAAATGCATACTTGTGGTGTTAGAAAGAGTGTTAATAAGGTTTTTGTAGCTCATAAATATTATTATTAAGGTATATATCATTTTTATAAGCTTAATAAGTGAAAAAATAACTAATAAAAACCAATTATCAATTCCTAATAGTTAAGAAGTCTAAAGTGCATCTACAAGCATGCACCACGGAATATGAATAATATATGTAAATATTGGAAAAATTTGAGGTATGAATGATATTATGAGGTTAATAAGACTTTGTAATATATTAATACAAATTTTAGACTCACTTTAATGAGAATAAAGTTCAAAACAAGGGTTGTTAGGGTCATTTACGCTAAATTGTTTATAAACCATAACAATGGGCTATTGTAAGTTTTGATGATTTAAAGAGGCCAAATTATTTATAAGATAAATTACACACAAAATGGGATGTTATAAATACCTCAATTAATTTCCTCCAAACAAAATCAATCACATTCATCCCCTTTTGCCCAGGTAGCCATCTGTCAAGTTCACCAACATGCTTATTTTGCCTGAGAAGGGCATAATCACTATGGGTGAACTTGAATGAGGAATTGCATGGGGAAAATGGATATTATAGGAATTTAATAGGTACCATTAATTAAAATTCATGTAATTAAGTATATTATAAAGGATATTTTCTCTATGAATAATCCTTAACACGCGAAAGCACTCAAAACATGCCTAAAACCTTTCATGGAGGTTAATGACAAGTTTTGCCATCGTGACTTTAATTAATGAAAAATTACATATAAACATATTTAATAAATATATACACCTACTTAACACCTGATGGATCAATAAATTGGCATGTGTGAAGGGTAAAAGGCACATAAAGTGGCCTAAAATGGCATTTTCAAGCCTGTTTGCAGGGGTTTGGGCTAATGAAATCCTCTTGACCAATTGAAAGGAATTATAGGCATAGAAAGAGGTATAATTATCTTAAAATAAACCATTGAAAGACCTTAATGGTATTAGGATAGTCTTCAAGGCATATAATAGGCCTAGGTGAAGACTATTCCTCACCTACAAAGAGAATGCAAGTGGGCAGACCTTCTCAAGGATATCAAAGACAATTTGAAAGGATTGATGTATAGGTAGTTTGATAACCTCATATCAATGGGAATCTAAAAAAAAAAAAAAAATTGGTTTAAATCCTCTGTCATCTTTTTAAATTTTTTCTCCTAAGTCTTCAATCTCACACCAAGATTTTGTAGGTAGTAAGAAATGATAAAGCTTGTTTCCATTTTATTGCCTCTACGAGATCTTGTAGTAGGTGAACATGATTTTTAAGAAATTTATAGACCTATTAGAAAAATAACTACTTGAATATGGTATATATACTAAGAAAAGGTGGTAGGATCTTCACTAAGACATCCAGGAGATGGATAAGATGGTTGTGGTAGATTAAAGTAAGAGACATCAATTCTTAAAGATGCGTAGGTATGATCTAGGTGTCAAGATAGTAAAGGAGATTTGAATCCAATTTAGAGCATAAGCTACATATAAAATGAGTTTCAAGACGTGATAACACATGGAGAGTCCAATGATACAAGAGGAAGGTCAGGTGTAAATTTTTAAAGTGGTAACTGCCTCTTCAAGGGATGCGTTATAACTCTTCAACCAAAAATCCTACACCACCTTAAGTATCATGATCTCATCAATCAAAACATGTTGAAAAGGGGTGATAGTATTTATTTTCAACTTATTTGGCATTTTTAACTAATCCATGATAAATTTTCATCCATCATTTATTCTTGACACCTCCCTTTTCTCTATCTCTCTCCTTCTTTATCCTATATGTACTACCTTGAATGACATTGTATGGATCCTTCCACTAGGAGTATGGAAAAGCCATACTATTTTATATTCCCTTGATTAATAAATGATTATTTTTTACCTCTTTATATGGTTTTATGTAATGTGATGCTTTGAATGGTTGATCTAACCAAGTGTAGACCTAACTCACCTTGGTTTGTTACCCTATTCATCTTGTCTTCAGGTAGTTTGATTCTCTATTATAGGTTGTAGAGAGTGTCATCGGGGGTCCCATGAGAGTTATAAGTGGAAAGTATCTTCCCTCCTAGTGTCACATTACCTTAACTCCCTAAAAATAATTGATTTAATAGGTTATTTTTATGAGAAGTGTATATTTCTTACAGTCTTATAGGTCTTAGTGCACGTGCAAATAAGTGGTAATGGTAATAGAATTTGGTGTATCACCCTCTTAGTTCATATTTCTTTCTCTCTTTTCCTTACAAGTTGGTAGATTAGTGATTGGTCCTAAGTGATGCATAAAGGGAGCTAGCCCTTATCTAGAGGTTTAATACATTATTTAGGTCACTCGCAACCTAGGATTGTTCCCATGTGAAGCTTGGATGAGAGGACTTGAAAAAACCTCTCAAAGGTTGAAAATTTAAGCTATAACAGTTATGGCATGCCCCATGGGACAAGGATTTCATCCATTGAAGATATATTGATGATGATTTTCAATACATCAGCCTTTAGAGACATGAGCAAAAGCATAAATAGTGACTCCAAGTGAACCATAGTTAGTTTAAGTAACCCAAGTGTTTGAAAACTAGAAATTGGTATGTGTTCTTATTATCTTTTTGCTCAAGATGTATAATCTATGCCTTCATAATCTTCATATCAGATTGATAGTATCTTTGGATTCACCCCAAGTGGCCCTGTAATAGTAGCATACCAACCATACCAAGATTATCAATAGTCTTATATGCCTCTCCCTAGCCCAACTCAACTTCCTTGTTAGCCTAATTATCCCTATAGTCAACCTTGTCAAAGCTATGTTTCTCCTACTCAATCTTTTTCAAGCTTCAAGCAAACCCTTTTAGATATTGAAGTACAAATGAGAGAGCTTGATGAGAAAATGAACTTGGTATCATTGTCCATAACCCTTATACTCAGAATGAAATCATTCAAATGATGAAATATTTAGTGCATTTGACTAAGATTGTGTGGGCATATATTGAGAGAAAAAATCAGCAAATTTTGATCAATAATGTGCTAGAAATAATAGGTTTGATTTAGTGTATGGAAAATAGACTAGTTTTGAATAGAGGTAGTAAATTCATTACCATCAGTCTCATGTGCTCTCTCCTACTCCAATTTGGACTTATTTTACTCCAAATCTAACCCAAGCTGTAACATACCATCAAGAAAATCCTATGCCCATGTGACCTACACCCATTTTTACTCAAAAATATCAAACCATTCCATCATGGAGACTTTCTTGGACTATGAACCCTAATTATATCATGCCAACCCTTGAGAAAGAACCTTATCCTAGGCCTATCCAAAGTTAGAAAAAATAAAAGTATATGGAGGTCAAACCAAGAGAGCTCTCAAGTGTCTCAAGACCATCACCCACCCCTCAAGTTGTATATGTCCATAAAGTTAAATAGACATCAAAGTTTGATAGAGTGATTGGGGAGTGGAAGGATAAGAATTCAAAATCCTTAAAATAATTTCCTTCTTCATATCTACAAGAATCCTTCAATGAACTTAACTCTCCCAAAATCTTAAGCTGGAAGGACATATTATCAAGTTTCAAACAAGCCAATGAGTTATCTTTCATTCCGACAACCTCATTTTGTGAAGGAGAACATGTCTCATTGAGGGAAAATTATGAACATTTAGTTGAAAATGAGAGATTATAAAAAAAAGATGATTAGGTGGAAATCCTTGAAAAGATTGATGAAGTTGTAGTTACAAGTGAGGCTCATGAGTGTTATGAGGAGAGTGATTCAAGTGTGTATGATGAATCAATCCTTCTTAGCAGTCATATTTGTCAAGAAGAAAGTAAATCAATCTTTAAGGATGAGGAGAAAGATGATCTTGATGGATGAGTACAAGTTAAAATGGAAGTAGCCTTTTATCAAAGTGATTTCGTTGAAAAGAGTGAATAAGAAGATTTTAATTAGGTATGGTAGCAATTGTACCATAGTTTCATGAAGGAAGATGAGTTGCTTGGAAAACATGTGATCCCTATAGATCATGAAGATGAATCCTAATATGAAGTCTCAGAAGTTGGTATGCCCCAAGAAGAATAAAAATTAGGTTTGGCACAAGAGAAGTAGGATGAATTAAACCTTGGGTGGGTAGATGAACTTCCATTCTATATGGAGGAAGAGGAAGACCAACCTAATTATCATGGCTTGAGTCTTGATGAAGGGGTTCATGATGATCATGTAGTAATTGATCAAGTTGTAGTGAGTATAATAGGAACCTTCTTGAAGATACCTTGGTCATTAGCCTTGTTGTATTTCATGAAAAAGGTCAAGGTTTGAAATAAGTTGGAATGGTTTCTAATGAGTAAGAGATAGAGATTAAAGAAGCAAACTTGTAGCGGTGTCATGATTCTATTAAAAAGTGTGAAACATGGGATAGGTTTGCTATCCCTAAAGATAAATATAGAGATGATATTGAAGTTGACACGCCTTCAAGTGATCAAGAAGAAATTGCCTTTTGGGAGGAACTATAATTTTTTTTTTCAAACTTGGATAGTAAACCTGTAGCCCACGAGGATAATGCTAAGATGGTTGTCATAGATAATGAATAGAGTGAAACCATGAGTGAGAAGAATTTTGAAGAAAACTTCTTGGTTTTTAGTATTGTTAAATCTCATGAACAAGTTCAAGAGGGTTTTGATAACATGTGGCAGTCCTATTTAGACATGTTCAAGGAATTTGAATATATTGATAGGATAAAACCTCTAGAAGGATAGAATGAAGTTATTGTTGAGAGTTGAAAATCTCTTAATGAGTTAACATGACCTAAAAATCATCAAAAATAAGTTCAATTTCATGTTGTAGTAAGTTATGAAAGAGATGATACTCTTAAAGGTGAGCAAAAGGTAGAGCTTAAGGAACCAATAGAAGCTAAGGTTGTTGTTATCCCCATGAATCAAAGTGTGGTCACATTGGAGGACTCTCTCATTGACAAAGAGAAACATGAGGTAAACTATGAACTTTAAGATGAATTTATATTTATAGGAAACATGTCTGTTGTTGTTAGTGAACTTAAAGATAGGCCAAAGACATTGGCATTTAAGGAAAAGGTTCATAAAGCAAACACAATGTTCTAAAAGTAGCTTGCCTATCACTTTAATTCATCTCATTGAGGAAATATAAGGAGTTTTCCTATCCAAAAGGATGAGACTTTGAAGGTTAGTTGTATATAGTAGTTTCTTGTTTTGTCTTCCCTAAGTGTTTCTTAGTATAGTGTGTGTCTTTCTTATTTTAGTTGTCTTGTTGGTGTGTTTTCTTATTTTTGTTTTGTGTGTTGAAGGCAATTAGTTATCTCATCATTTTCATGAAGTTACAGTCAAATTTTAGGGTCTAAGTCATGTTGAGTTGAGCTAAGATGAATCCATAGCCCAAAATATGTAATAAGGTTATTCATCTAAATGCATAACAAACATGCAATCCCAAGAGGTCACCAAAGATGTTAGCCAAAATTGGCCACCATGTGTGAGTACAATTCAAAACTTTGGTCTTCATATACCTAATCTTGTTAATAGCCTTTTTAGAGGGCTTGTATTGATCATAATTGGTCTTTCGTTACTAAGCATTGTATTGTTTCTAGTGTTTTTAGAGGTTCCTAAGTTGGTATAGTCAAAATTATAAAGTCATGGTGCTCAAATTATTAACCAATGTCCATTGTTTAAACTTTTATAAAGTGTTTCACATGGTTTAAGGTAGTTTTAGAGAAATTAAGGTAATGGTTGCCTATATAAATTACAAGGATTAAGTTAATTTTGATGTTTTTAATATGTTTCCAAGCTATGATTAGGTGTTTTCTTCCTTATCCATGTTGGTCCAGGTCAGTTCCACTGTATAACAAGTGATGGGACCTTCTAAAGGCCAAGAAAGTGAAGTATAACGTAGCAATACACTTACCAAGGGCTTGTAAAGCAAGTTTTCCATGTGGATATGGTTAGTTCAAGTTAAAAATGGATGGTTTCAGGTCCCTCTAATATTTTTAGGGTTAAATCATGCTTTTAGTAGCATTGAAAGGTCCAAAGAAGACAAAAAATGTTTCATCTCCTTCTTTGAGCTCCTTACAAGTTAGTGAAGGCCACTTTCAGATGCTCAGTTCATGAAGAGGAAGAAGAGTTGGATCTAGTGAACTTAGGGGTTGATAGGGTACCTTATTCATTTTAAATTCTAAGAATTATTTTTGGGTTTGAAGGGTTATGATCTATGAACAATCATTAAGAAGTTTAATGCTCTTAAACCCTTGTAAACCCCAAGGACTTGATTTTATCCTTGCAATAGTGTCTCAACATTGATGAAATCAAGTTGTTTATTAGAGGGAAATATAAAAATTTCTAAAATACCCTTTCAATATCAATATAGGATTAGGAAGCTTAAATGCATACTTGGTTGGCTTGAGAGACACACTTGCATTATTTTAGTATGTTAATCAAGGTTTTGAGAGAGATAAGTGTCTTGTGCATAAAATGAGTGAAAATAAGTTATTAAAAATTGATCCAACATCCTCAAGTCCCCTCAAACCATCTCAAGGCATTATCAGGGTCAAAACCCTCAATAAGACTCATGGTATTAGATTGTGTTGAAGACTGCCTATAGGTGATCAGTGATAGAGTCCTAGAAGGAGAAGGCTAATTAAATTTGTATGAAAGTGAGAGTATAAAATCAATGGATAAGTTTATCAACAATGTGTGAGAAAAGTGGATTAGACATAGAGATGATCCAAGTTTTTTGGTATCAAAGTTGTCAGGGTCATCTAAAGGAAGCTCTAACACGCTTATGAGAACTAGGGAAAGCTTTTTGCATATTTGGAGTTGGAGTCTCAAGAAACCAATGAGATATTTGTTTCTCATGATGTTAATATGGTATATATTAAAATAATCTTATCAAAACTCGCATGAACCCTCTTGAAGGAACAAGAGCACACTCACCTATACACAAGCAACTTAGGAAGAATAGGGTTCAAGACACTTTGGTTTACAATTTTTGGGATAGTGAAAGCAATATGAACATAGATACATCAATGAAATATATACAAGGATATAATATCATCCCTCCTAAGAGTAATATATCTCTCTAACTCACAGTTAAAACTACCAATAGACTAAAATGAAGTCATGGAAGGAAGAGATACCTAGTAGACTTCGTATATCATGTTGAAGATCAAAATGGGCTAATTAGGTTAATTTTAATGACATAAGGCATACAAAGGAGATCATCAAGCATGAGGATACATTGTACATAATGTCATTATCAATCAAATAGGTCTAAAGAGAGTAAAAGTGTAAGAAAAGAGCTTTATGCCTAATAGAGATCTACAGGCTTGTCATAGGTAGAATGAGAGAATATGAATACTTGTGGTGTTAGATGAATTTTTAATAAGGTTGTGGTAGCTCAAAA